>VXBC01007486.1:280485-296789 GCA_013399945.1 Ploceus nigricollis
TTTTTTTTTTTTGAGGTTTGATTTAGGGAAACCTCACCTCAAAGCCCCCAGACTGAGTCAGTCTAATCAACATGAAACAAATCACCAGTGATTGTTGCTGGAGGGTGATTTTTAAGCATGAAAACCCTATGAGATTTTCCATCAACATCTGTTGGATTTAGGGTTTGATTTAGCAGACCAATAGCTGCCATTTAATGCCATTCCTGTTGTCCCAGGATTTTTTAAGAGGTTGATGAATATGGTACAAGATTTATGAGAGCTCTACACAGCTCTGAAATGAAAGAATCTTTGAGGTTGGGAAAGACCCCTAAGGTCACCAAATCCAGCCACCAACCCAGCACCACCACACTCACCACTGATGCACGTCCTCAAGTGCCACATCCACAGATTTTCCCCACCCTAGTTTGGGCACTCTCTGGAATTCTTGAGCTGGATCAGCCTTCTCCAGCACCTGGAGAGCTGCTGATAACAGGATTGTCCCACAAATCCCACTGACACCTCATCTGCCCCAGGAGGGTTTATGCAACCGGGAGGTGAGAATTCACTTGAACTTTTCCAAGCAAGGAACTATTAATTATTTCTTATCTTGCTGCACTATAAACAGATGGTGATGAATAAACAGGCTCCTAATTTAAACTTCATCAATGTTTTTTTCCCAGCTTGATTTTTAATTTCCATATGTTCACTGCTTCTCCTCCCATCAAACTTGATTTGACTTCTTTAGGGGAGACTGACAGAGGACCCCCCCCATCCCCAGGCTCCAAATTTGGCTTTTTTAGCCAGCCTCCACTGTGGAACAGCAAAAGCAATATTCAGAGTTTAGACAGCATGGGCCATTTCCCACCTGGATTTTTTTTCCATGTCACAATGGTGATGATGAGCTTGCAGAACTCATCTCTATCTCACAAGTGTGAGGCATGTGCAAGGTAAGCAGATGTGAACAGGCATTGGGAGGGGGAATGGCACTATTTTTTCCCATGTTTTCAATTTTTCAGACTTTTTTTATTGGGTTTTATTCTGTTTCCAAGACAGACAGGCCTAGAGAGCAAACAAAAAAGTGCAGTGTTGAAGGACTAGGGGTATCAGGTCAGGTTGGATGGGGCTTGGAGCAGCCTGGGATAGTGGAAGTTGTCCTTGCCCATGGCAGGGGTTGGAAGGAGATGATCTTTAAGGTCCCTTCCAACCCAAACCACTCTGGGATTCTGTGATTCCACAAAGGCCGTGCTTCCTGCACAGCTCTTGGTGTCCAGAGCTGCTCATCCCACCCAGACACAAGCCATGGTTCCTTATTCAGCTGTTATCCCAAAATAACTCTCCTCCTTCTGAAAGAGTATCTGATTGCAGAGCAAATTAATTAGCAATAATGGGATAAACAGATAATGAGCTGAGCCCAGCCAGGCTCGACCTGATTGATTTTCCTGCCTTTTTAAAAAAGAGAGGGCTACTTTTTAAAATTTATTATCATTTCATTTGTGTGCTTCAGTTTAAGCTGAACTGTTTGTAAATTAAAACCATGGAGAAGCAAAGCTTTCTCTAAAAAAAAAAAAAGAAAAAAAAAAAGAAAAAACAAATCAGAAATACTCCTTTGTGTATGACATAAAAGAGGGAAGTGAAAGTCAGCAGGAAGCAGTGCAGTGGTGATTCCTGCCTTGCAGCCTTCAGGAGCTCAGCCACACTTCACAGAGAGGGATTTGCCTCTGTCTGTGACTCTGGGAAGCAAACCCCCTTGTCCCAACCCTTGGAGAGCTTCCCTCCTGCTGCTCAGTGCACTGTCAGCTGTGTTGCACACATATATCCCAGCTGGAAAAGCACCTGGAACTAAATCCCAATTTTCAGTCAGGCTGGGGTTGCATTCCTCCCTTCTGAAATACAGAATCATGGAAGAGTTTGGGTTGAAAGGGACATTTAAAGGTCATCTTGTTCAACACCCTTGCCATGATTTCACCTCATCTGGCCAAATCCCCTCCAAGCCAGTGAGCACCAGCACAGAGATTTTCTGTGAAATGTGGTTTTTTTTTTTTTCCTACACACCTGAGCTGCTCACTAAGATTTTAAATATTTAAATATCATCTCATTTAAAATATTTTGCCAACAGGCAAGACAATCTGAACAGGATTCATCACATCCTGAAAGAGCTGCCTACACCTGGCCAGAACACACCAGAGATACCCAAAACCAAATGAAAATCCCTCACCAAAAGTCATTCCCATGCCATGGCTGTTTGCCATGTGAATCTGGTCTACCTATTCCTGATTTTAATGGCAAAGAACCCACTCCTGGGTTGAATCACATATTGCATTTGATGTCTCTGCCAGTTATTTCAGCACGGAAAGAACACCAGAGGAGTGCAAATCCAGCTCTGTGCTGCAACACAAGTGCACCCCACACACCCTTCCAGAAACTGGGCAAGCTCTGCCATCAAGTCCATAAAACTCTGCTTCCTGCAGACCTGCAGAGAGGCTGTTGGGTGTCCTCTGATGGTTACAAACTTCCTCAAGAGCCCAGACTTTGATCTTGCTGCTGTTTGGTTCTCCTCTGTACACACTGCCAGCTTCAACTGCTTTTCCCTGTGGATTTCCCCCTCACTGCATCTTCTGTAGCCTTTCCTGTGCTGGAAAACAAATTAAATAAACTTCTCCTCATCAGAGTTAGGCAATATTTAGTGAGCACTGGGCTGTAGAATCACAGAATCATCAGGATTGGAAGAGACCTTTAAAATATCAAGTCCATTTGTCAAACCTCCTCAAATATGGGTAAATCCACAGATACTGAATCACACTCCTAAAAGGGAATAGATTTACATGGATCATCTCCTTCCAACCCCCTGCCATGGGCAGGGACACCTTCCAGTACCCCAGGTTGCTCCAATCTCCATCCAGCCTGGCTTTGGACACTCCCAGTGATGGAAGAAATTTAATCTGAAAAAAAAATATCTGAATTTCATGCATGTTCAGCCCCTGTGAGGAAGGGGTGGGTGTTTGAAGACAAAAAAAGGAGGGTTAAGAAGGACACTGTGATCAACCTCAGCACCATCAAGTGCTCTCAACAAGTGACTAATCTGCCTGACACATCAAATTACAGCTGTGATTAAGCCCCTCTGATCAATACCATTGATAATGGCTCCTAAACAAAGCTTTCTTTCCAGAATGTACCGAGACACTGTGTTTATTTCCACTCATTTGATTAGAAAGGATAAGGAATCACTCCTTAAACCTCAAGTGATTCTCCTTTTCCTGAAAAGGGTGGGAATTACAGCAGGCAACACAACCACCTGGCCATAAATCAAAGTTTAACACTGCAGCTCACAGGGAGCCACAATTGCTTTCCATCCTCCTGTTCTGGGGGATGGAGCTGGGTTAAAACCATGTTTTTCCTCAGAGTTTTACTACAATTTCTCTTTCCAGCAACACTCAGATGAAACAGTCATCACCTTCATAGGATCTCATATCATCACCTTCATGAGGTTTCTCTCCAACAAACTCCCCCCTTGCTCCCACCCATCAAAGTTCAAAGTCTGATTTTACAGCTCAGCCACATTTTTTGAGTTATAGAGCCCCATTCCAGAAAAACACATTCCTTGACCTACTTGTGCTCACAACACTCTGAATGGGAAACACATCCTCTGTAGGCACTTGGAAATTATCTGTCCACACAAGCACATAACAGAGTTCTGCATGACTCATCCACAGTCACCCATTTAGGAGCCAACAATTCTGGTTTTTTTCTGTTGCCTCCAGGGCAGTTGTGAGTGTCTGGATAATAAAGTCAGGTATTGAGCTCTTAAATACCTGCTGATGTTTTGGGGCAAATGGATGCCAAATGCTTTCCACAAAGGAAGGAACCTTAAAATCATCTCATTCCACCCCTTTCCGTGAGGAGGGACACCTTCCACTATCCCAGGTTGCTCCAAGCCCTGTCCAGCCTGGCCTTGGACACTTCCAGGGATCCAGGAGCAGCCACAGCTCCTCTGGAAACCTGTGCCAGGCCTCACCACCCTCTCAGGAAAGAATTTCTTCCTAATATCCAATCTAAACCTGCTCTCTTTCAGTTTGAAGCCATTCCATCTAGTCATTCCAGTTCCAGTACTGTCTCCATGGGCAAAGCCATTTTCCTGTGCTTAAATCTGCAATTTCTGAATCAGTCCAATTCATCAGTAGTGACTGGTGGAAATGCAGATTTATCCCAGTCCAATATTTCAGCATTCCATCAGGGAAAAAACCCTCCAAAGGATTTCTATATACTTGCTTTGGGCATTAATGACGTGCAACATGGCTGTGTCTCTTTACTTCAGAATTGGGAAAAATACTTCCAATGATTTAATTCTGTTGTTACAAAATAAAAAAAAAAAAAAAGCTGTTTTGGATTATACTTTCCAATGAGAAAAATAATTTTAGAAAAGCAGAAAAAGCATTATCAAAGCATTATTACTTCAACTATTTTTTCTCCTTTTAATGTATTATATTTAATTTAACTTCTTTAAATATCCATGAAAACGAAATGAAGCATTTAGCTGGCTTTCAGATGAAGGTTTTTATCCACCCTGAGTTCTCCCTTCACTGGATTCCAGAAGAGCATTTCTTCAAAAGGCTCCATTTAACTGTACAGGGGCACTTGAAACAGCTTCCAAATCAAAGACAACCATCCCTTAGTAGATAAAAGCAGGGGCCAAAAGCCTTCCTGGCATCCAGTGAAGCTCCTCCTGGGATCAGCTTGTCCCAGGATTCTGCTCCATCAGAGCAGTCCTTCACTCTGTGGCCTGGCTGCAAACATTGCCAGTGGAGAGTTTCCTCTTCCACTTTTCCCTCTTTTGGGAGGAGGGATGCAAATCTCAAGCAGGATTTCAGATTCATCTTCCCAGCCCTTTTCCCAGCAAAATGATCCCTTCTTTTTTGGATCCTGGCAGTCTCACCTGGGTCCCTACACACCTTTTACTGACAGACACGGGGCTGGTAACTTGAAAGAGGCATTTGGAGGGGGAGAGATCCAACTGGATGCCTTAATTTGGGGTTCAGGACAGGGTTGGACGGGATGGGGCAGCACCAAAACCTTCCTCCTTTCCTGATCATTGAAGCAGGAAGAGGGTTAAGGAGACTGGAGACCCTTCCAGGAGGATTTCTCAGTGTGGTGAGTGCTCCATGAGCAAGGAGAGGATCTCAGCTGCCTCTCCCAACTCCAGAAATTCTTCACAGCCTTGGAGCACCCTCTGCTTCACCATGAGGACAGGAGCAATTTTGGCATAGGGAAAGGAGGACAGTTCAATCAAAGGAGATGGTCACAATGACTTCCCTTAGAGTGATCCAAGACTTAGGAGAAATTCAGGCTTTCATTTCCCAAGGAAAAATTGGAAAAATTCCAGTTCAGAGAGGTGGACAACTGTGATTAAACCCACTGAAACACCTCAGTCAGGCATTCCCAGCCAGGAGGCTGCAAGGGAACCTGCAGAGCTGCTGGAACTCTTGGCTGACTGAACTGTGCCTTGGAAGCACCTGTTTCTCTCCTTCCTGAAAAGCAGCTGGAGGAATCCTTGCTCCAGCAGCATGAGGGCTGGGTGTCCCAGATTGAAAGGCAAGATTTATTCTACTTGCCATCTCTATGGCAGTTGTCTCCTGTTAATTGGGCAGTTTTTCCTTATCTCTCCCACAACCAATCCTCCCCCCAGGAGACATCTGCTGATAATGGGCCATTGAATGTCCCTGCATGGCTGATAAGAGCTACAGCACCCACTGGGAGCTGCTCTGCCCAGAGGGAGGAGCCCAGCATTCCTACCTGGATAGAATCTGAGATTCTGGCACACCAGCACAGCTTTTCCCCACTGCATTCCCAGAGGAGCAGCTGCCTCTTCCACTGGATCTTAAGAAGAAGACTCCACCTTTCTACAGGATNTATTCCTTCTCCCATATATTTGCCTGAGAGCCCCCCTTAATTTCAAATTTATAACAATTCAGAGGGAGGGGCTTTACATTTTTCCATTTCAGGGGAGGCTCCTGCCTTCCTTAGCAGACACCTGGCTTTCCAAACCAAGACACTGGGAAATGGCCAGGACAAGGCAGCAGTCCTGCCTTGAGGCTGAGGGACGTGGGTTTGCTGGCCAGGGAAGGACAGAAGTGCTGCCATACCTGAGGTCTGGTTGTCCCAGGTCAGCTCTGCCAGGCACTGGCTGCGCTCCTCCTCGATCTCCTGCATGATGCTGCACTCTGGCCGCGTGCTGGACGCCTGCAGGGAGGGCACAGAAGGAGACAGTGAGCAAAGCCCATCCTCAGGGATGCATTCCTGGGGATTCATGGCCTCGTGGAGCAAGCTGGAGCTCTCCAGGACCATTGCACTGATGTGCACCCCACCTTATTTTGTGTTCGCTCAAGAGGAGGAAGAGCAACCCAAAATCAGCATTTCCCTCCATTTCCTTAGGAAAAAAAACCCCACAACCTATTTTTTGTCACGATCAGTGCAATAATTCACTTGTAGGGAATTTTGGAAGGAATTTGAGACGGGACCTCTGAATTGTTTTTGATGATGTGGTTTATTTTTCTCATCCTCTACATAGACAGGAAGGGTGAGTTCAGCTCACATCGTTACAGCATGGTTCAGAAGGTCACAAGACCTTCTTAGTTACAAGACCTTTTAAGGATTTATTGACCAATAAAACACTGCCCACAAGGATATTTATGGTTTTGACCCAATCCTTAAATATTTTGTCTTATGGACCCATGCTACAGTGTGAGCTTTCTTAGCCAATCATGTTATAACACACAAACTTACAGTATTGTATTATAAACTCCTTGTTTACTTCTGTAACTACTTTTATATTTTCTATTATCTTAAACTTTTATACTTTCCTTTACTTAGCTTAATGTGTCTCTGCTTTAAACTACAAATCCACATTCTCTCTTCTAGCACCTGAGTTTGGAAGCCTTTTCCAAGGTCTCAGATCAAATCCTGTGTTTAATTCTAAGCTGTGGCTTACAGGCCCAAAGTTCTGAGAGTTCCTTGCATTTTGGATTCCAACAGATCAGGAGCAATTCTGCTGCTTTATGCTCTGGAAACCCTGCCTGGCTAACCAACACCACCAGCTATGTAGGGCAGGGCAGCTTTAATATTTATGCCAGGAGCAGTGGGATCTGTGCTTCGTGGTTTATTCCCTGGCTCTCACACTAATTCAAAGCACAACAAACCCCAAATCAAATAAGAGCAGAATCTCTGATGCAGATTAGGAGATCAAGGAGCTAAAAAGCAGGAAATTCCCAGTGACAAGGGTTTTTCCCCCTCAAGTGGTTTCTCCTCAGTCAGCCCTAATCAAGTTGTATTGTAGTACAACAATGGCCATAAATGTTCAGGTAATTAATTGTGGACTGCTCATAACATGCAACTCATGAACTGCCTCAATCATAAAATGTGGAAATGGTGATTTTTACTCCAAAAAAAGGAACTGGGAACCACACATATCTCAGGTCCCCTTGACACCAACACACTCTCAGCTTGGAGGGGACACCTTGACCATTTCTTTGGGCAGAAACTGAGGCTGCTCCCAACCCCAGCTCTTTTCCAATCAAAGGGATTGGAAAGGGCATTCAACAGGAAGAAAACTTTTCAGAAATCCAGCTGCAAAGAGGTGGAGAGAAGGGAATGATGTCAAGAGAGCCAAGCCTTGGCTTGAGTTTATACTGTCCCTGTTAAATGTAACGTGGGAAAAAACATCAGTGGGGTGAACTTCAGGAACAGATCATGAGGAGACAGGAGAAGTGATTGATTCAGTGTCCCCTCTTGAGGGTTTTGGGACAGTCATATATTTTCATCAGAAATAGGCAGAGGAAATAAATTAGGAAAACAAAAATAATTTCCTGTCTCGTTTCAAAATGCGTTGAGTTATTGCTCTGTTGATATATTTGCCAGTCAAGGTTTTAAGACAAAAAAAGTCCAGCAATCCTTTGAAGGAACAATTGTTTGATGTAAATTTGGGCTAAGATTATAAAATAATTTAACACATTAAATTAATCTCACCATTTGCTATTAACCTATCCTGCACTCTTCCCTGTTTCATGCCATGCCTGGTTTAGATTTTAATTTCCTTTAGGTTGGGAATGGGCCTTGATTAGTAGTGTATAAACAAATAACTGTGGTTTTCTAGTCAAATTAAAAATAAATAAAAATACAAACATTAGAAGAAGGGGAATCATTTGGAGTTGTCTTCATTCTCAAATATTTCTTTTCCCCAAAGGGAAACAGATCTTTGGAAATTTCATCTTGGCTCATCTGAAACACCATAGAGTTATTTTGTTTTGATTTACAGTTCTTCTTGCCATTTTATTTTAACCTTAAAAAGACACGAGGGGAAGCGTGAGAGATTTGCAGAACACTTGCTGGAAAAATAAAGATTGAAATGTTTTCAAAACATTCTGACTTTTTCAAGGGGAAGTTTTAAGTCTCTGGACTTAAACATTTGCCAAATTCATCTCACATCTATAAATACCTCTGGTTTTCACTTTATAAATTAATTCATACCACTCTAACTTTGATCAGGGCTGGCAAAGCACTCTGTAGTTCTACAATATATCTGAATTTTATTTAGGCAGTAGATTTTACACCAAGCCCATTGGCAAGTACTTCACTGCCACTTCTTCCCTTCACCAAAATCTCATGCCTGAGTTGGATAATTGTCTATTCACCTCAATTGTCCAATATTTATTTCTGAGTAACTGGTTTTATCACCTTTAAAAAACAAATGAGGCTCTGTTTTGAAAAGTGGGCTTGTGACAGGCTCAGGTAAACTTGAATATACATAGGATCTTTAAAATCTCATCCTTTTTTTTGGCCATACAATCCAAAAGAAAATTTATCTATGTTAGGTAACAGTTTCTAAAAAGAGTGTCCAGCAGCTGAATACCAAAATACAGAAGATCTTGGATTTGTGGTGCTGGTGCTGACTTCTTGTGAGCTTTTAGGGAAGGTGGGTGCTCACAACAACCCCAGGCAAAACTGCAGTTTGAGGGCAGAGGGGCTGGAAAAGGTCCTGGGGGTGCTGGTGACAGCAGCTGAACATGAGCCCAGGTGTGCCCAGGTGGGCAGGAAGGGCAATGGCACTTGGATTGGATCAGGAATTGGGTGTTCAGGACCAGGGTGGGGATTGTCCCCTGTGCTGGGCACTGGTGAGACCACACGTCCAACCCTGGGGTCAGTTTTGGGCTCCTCATGACAAGAAGGACACTGAGGGGCTGGAGCATGTCCAGGGAAGGGAACAGAGCTGGGAAAGGCTCTGGAGCACCAGGAGAGGCTGAGAGAGCTGGGAAAGGGGCTCAGCCTGGAGAAAAGGAGGCTCAAGGGGGGACCCTGTGGCTCTGCACAACTCCTGACAGGAGGGGACAGCCAGGTGTGGCTCTTCTCCCAAGTGACAAGAGGAATGGCCTCAGTTAGCACCAAGGGATATTTAGTTTGGAAATTAGAGAAAGTTTCTTCACTGAAAGGGTTAATCCTGGCACAGGCTGCCCAGGGCAGTGGTTGAGTCACCATCCTCTGGAGATACTTAAAAGCCATGTAGATGTGGCACTCGGGGACATGAGCTAGTGGTGGCCTTGGCAGTGCTGGGCTAATGACTCCTCCTGATGATCTTGGAGATCTTTCCCAACCTTAATGGTTTTATGATCCCATAAAGAAAGAGTGGGATGGATCTCAGCTTCTCTGTCAGTGGGCCACATCATCCTCAATTTTAGCTGAGTCAGAGCTCTATGTTTAGTCTGCCCGGATTTTTTCACCATTCCTCCAAGTCCACAGAGAGCAAGCAAACACCAGCTCTGAAGGCTTTCATCCCACTCCACTGCCTGTGGTTGGATGGCTTCAAACTTAAATACCCAGCACTCAGCTGGAAAAGGTCAGTGATGTGTGAATTTAATGTCCACAGACCTTTAACTCAATCAAAGTCAACAGATTCTCACCGGAGGACTTCAAGTTTATGGCTTATTTTGCACATTAACTAAAGAAGTAAATAAATAACTCTATCATTTGTTATTCCTCCTTCAGCCTCCTCAGTGATAACAGCAATAACCCTCACATGTCACAGCAGTCACTGATACAGGCTGACAAAGGCAGATAGAATAAAAACAACCTAAAAACATCACAGTTTTGGGCATCATTAGGAAACAGAAAGTGTGAAGTTTTTTGTTGGGGGATCATCAGGGTATCTGGTGAGCAAGGGAACAAGTTCAGCTGCCTTAATTCCCCCCCAGGTGACAAAATGGTTGGAAAGAGCCTTGAAGAGCTGTCAGTCCTGCCTGGCAAAGGGGATATTCCCTGGAGGAGGGGCTAAATAATTATCTTTCTTTCTGGAAAAGTTGAATTAGACTTTACAGACAGCTTTGTACAAACTCACTTTACTAATTCTCCATTTCTAGGCTGTTTTTTACTATGTTGTGTTGTTCTGTTTGGGTTTTTTTCCTATAGAAAAGGCAGAAATTTTGGGCTTTGGCCTCTTTCCCTGAAGTGGGCAACTGGCCACACAGACAAAGGGCTAGGGAGCACATGAGCTCACTTTTCCCATCCAAAAAGTAAAAATAAAGCAAAAAGCACGACAAGCTCTGGTTAGCTCATGTTAACATCAGAGGGTGAACTGTAATCCAGGTTTTTGGGAATATCCATTATGGGTAAAGCTGAAACATGGTAACCACCCCTCACAAACCCCTCCTGGCATGCCCAAAACACCCTGTCAAGCTGTGGTGGGTTTGTCAGGGGTTCTCCCACTCATACTCTGATGCCTGAGCAGAAAGATGAAGGGAATGTTTTTGTGGATGTGATTTCTTGCAGCCCTGAGCTCTGCAGCGACTCTCACATAACAAGGAGTTGTAACCAAAGCCTTTATTAATGAGAGTTCTCCTTCCCAACAGATCCCAGGAATTGTTAGAGGATTACTGCTGCAAATAAAGCCTTTGTGTACACTCCTTAATTAAACACAACTCCAAGGGTTGCCACAGACTGGAGGAGCTGCAGAAATGTTTATAGTTTCATCTGCAGGGCCAGAATATCCAGGGGACACGGGGCAGCTCCTCAGAGACAGGTGGGAGTCACAGAAGAAGGGCTGTGGGCCTCAATGGGTCCCTTCCTCCTGATCCCAGGTGGGAAATGGATTTGTAGGGAATTCTCAGAGCCTGACAGAAGGCTCACATAGTGTGTGCATCTGTATGCAAACCTTGAGATAAGAAATGCTGACTTAGAAATGCCATGGAATAGGACAGAGAGAGAAATGGAGCTAGAAACAAGTTTCAAAGGATGGCCTTACAAATAAGACCAGATACTTTGGAGAAACAGAACTGTGAAAGATGCATTGGAGTAGGACCCACGAGGGGTAATTTTAGATGATTGGCTTTAAAGCATTTACAACATAGTGTGGCTAAAGTTGATAAGCCAAGAAACCCTTATAATGTACTGTAATTACGAAATAGTTAGCTTCTAATCATAATAATGTAAGTTATAACATCTGTATTATCTCACCCTTCACATAAAACTAAAAATAAAAGTTTTTAGAACACCTCTCAATTACACCACCTCTAAATACAAAATAAAAAAAATCCAACACCCAGGGTGTTCCTGGGCTCACCTGGAGCTCTCTGGATGGAGACTCCAGAGATGAGAACCAGGGTGACCACAGTGATAACAGGATTTGGGGTCAAACAAAGGAGCAGAAGAACTGAGAAGTCTTCAGATGATGCAATCCCACCCCTCACCCATTTCTGTTCAGCTCAGTGGAAGTGGACACAGGCTCATTTCCAGCTCTCTGAGTGATAATTTCTCCCCATCCCCACCTTCCCAGAGCTTCTGTGAAAATAGGAATGCAATAAGACAAGAGCAAGTTGCCTTCCTAGAGCTTCTGTAACTTGACTTCAGTCACTGCTCGAGGTGGAGATGAAGTTTCTTAACCCTTTCTCATGTGAGTGTCAAAGGAAATGAAAGGTTTTAGCAGGCAGGTCTTATTTCAAGCATCAGAAATATAACCTCCCTCTGGCTTTCATCCGTACTCATTGTTTGTAGGAACACAGGACTGAAGGGACTTCTCTCAAAACAACCCTGGCTTTGATTTCTTCCCTAACTTCATCCAGCTCTGTCTTAAAACTAGATTTTCAGATTCTTTTTTCTGGTTTTTTTTTTTTTCCTTTTAAATATCCTCAAGAAAACACAGCTTTATTCCTAAAACCCTTCTGAGTCAGCCAAAAAAACACAGTGTAAAAGCACAAGAATGAGAAAAGACACCAAGGATATTTTTCTACAGTGATGAGTGACACATTTCCAACAATAAGGCTGTCAAAAGCTGCAAAAGCTCTAGTGGGCTGGGGAAAATAAAATTTTTAAAAAGTATTTATGAAGTATTATAATTATTTGCTCCTCTGAAGGACGTTTATGTGAGGATCCAAAACCACGTTACAAATGTCGTGACAACGGGGGGAAGTAAATTTTAAATATCAGTAATATAGACAGAATGGAAGACAAATCCAAGTTTAAAAGACCCCAAACCTCCTGTGTGCCCTTTGTAGGATCAATCCAGGAGGATTTGCAAACCCAGTGATTTTTAAACAAAGTTGTTTTCTCCTGTGACCTCTCTTGTGTTGTGAATAAATAAATTTCTCTGTGACCAACCAGCAGTGAGGGACCATGGGCAGCAGCACATGTCCCTGGGAGACTTTCCCAAATAAAAGAGGTCCAGGCAAATGCCCAACTCTCCTGACTCCCACTTAGCTGCTCAAACCACTCCACTTTATCTTCCTGCCAAACACAATCCTGCCAATGACAGATCCATCATTTGACAAGGAAAGCAGATGTCTTTTCCCAGCTCATCCAAGCTGTCAAACAAAGGCAACTTGGCCAAATCCATCCAGCAGCTTGGAGGCTCAGAGCCTTCTTTTAGTCAGATTGTCCCATTTTTGTGGGAGGGGTTGGAAGATCAGGGAAAAAGGAGTGTTTTGCAAAGGGCTTGGAGAGCCAGAGGGAAAAGGAAGCTGAGCAGCTGTGCTCCTTAACTCCTTAGGGACAAGCTTGCAAATGCCTCTGCTGGAAAAAAAAAGAGCTGAATTGGGGTTTTTAAGGAAGAAGAGAACCGTGGAATTTCAGTTATGGCACACAACTAAAAGAGAGGCAGCACCTGAGTGAACTCAAATGAGCAGGAGACAGCTCTGATGGCTGGGTAAGCACCTTCTGCTCCTTAAATGATCAGCTGGAGTAGCCAAGGGTGAGTTTCCTCTCCAGGAAGCTCAGAGTGAGGATCTGAATCCAGGCTGTTGCAGGAAGAGAGGGATGCTGCAACACTGGGATCAGCAGTGCTTAGATCTGCAATTACAGGGTACAGAGCAAAGTGCTGCAATATCCTTCGTGGCTGAGGGAAAATAAGAGAGGAACAACAATAATTATCCCAAAAATGGTAGGGACAGGGACAGAGAGGAGGGAAAGAAGTGGACTTTGCACCTGGAGTGCAAATTATCTTGTAGTTTTCCCTGAACTACTGATCACTGACTACTTTTAATTTCCTTTTCCCTTTGGGTCTAAGAAGCCTGGTTGAGGGAAGTCAGTTCTTTCTAATAAAAATGTTCCAAAATTTACCCATTAAACAATTTAAACCTTCTGGATGAAGTTCAACTCCAAAGCATCTGCTCAGTCAATGACAGGAACAGCAGGAATCCAAAAGAAAGTCCAGATCCAGACCTGCCTGACCCCCAGGGCTCAGGAACAGGACTTGGGGATCTGTGGGCAAAAATCATGTGTTTGTAATGTAACCATCTACATCTATCTTCACGCTGATTGCCCTTCCTCACCTGAAGAGAGAAGCAGGAACTTTCAGGGCATGAGTCACTCCAAACTGAAGGAAATGTCTAAAATAGGCAAAAGAAAACTTGCCCTGCACTGCTCCATCCAGGGAGCCCGAGGCTGGCTGGGTGGGTGGGTGCCTACTCTGCCACTACCTGAAGTTAAATGAGACTTCAGACACAGACCTGGGCTCATCTAAACACAATAATTCCCCTCCAGACAGCCCCATCCTCCCTCAATGTTCTCCAAGAGCCTGTGCAGATGGTAGCTGGCAGGATCCCCATAAAGAAGTTGAGTGAATACTAGTAAGTTCTCTAATTTGTTCACAGGCTGGGTTTTTTATTCCAAGATACAGCAACTTTGACATGCTGCTGTTCAGGAAAGGCCCTGGACTGCAGCAGAATGTGCAGGTAAGCTGTTAATACTGTCCTGAACTTCTGCTCATCCCCTGAGCAGCCACCTCTTCACTGCTGTGCACAGGAAAAACGTTTCCTAATTCAGATGCAGGCTCAGAAGGGACTGAAAAACCTCAGATCCCAATTCCTGACAGTCTCCATCCATCCATCCATCTCTGATGCCCCCACCCAGCCCTGCCTGCTCCAGCTCACTCCAGCTGTGCCACCTGAGTCTTGTTTTCCTTCTGAATCCAGCCCTGATGTCACCCCTCAGCAGGTCCACCTGCCATGACATCCAGCTCTGGAGTTGAACTCGGATCTGGTCAGGTTCCCCAGAGAGCTAGGGAGGCTTTTTGGGTGTGGGATCCCAAACCCAGAGGAGTTGAGTCTGGCAGGTTTTCCAGAAGAATCCATAAGCTGGCAGGTGGGAGCTCAGTGCAGAGCCTGGCACAAAATTAGAGCTTGATCTCAACCACAGTGAAGTCCCTGAGGTTTCTCTTCTCTCACTGCCTAGACCTCTCCCACTGCCTGGGATTGGTGTACACACATCACATCCACAAAACCTTTGGAAAGCAGGACCCCAGAGGCCTCCTGCAAGGCTGGGTATTGGGTATTATAACCAGGGAGCTGGACAAAGCAAACTGGGCATTCTCCAGTTCTCAGAAAAGCTGCAGAGGTTTGGTTTGAGGAACAACAGTTTTGGCCACAAACACAGGCAGCTCCTCTTAAGTTTTAGGGGAAGTGAAAGCCCTGAGGGTGTCTACAAATCCAGGGTGAACCCTGTGTGACCACACCATCAGGACAGGAAGGGCTGGAGTGACAGACACCAGGCTTGCCCTGTGTTCCTGCTGGAAACCCTGAGCTGGAATAAGAACCAGCTTCACCTGGAGCTCTGGGGCTGTTTGGAGAGGAGGCAAATCCTGTCCACAGCTTCTCACTGTTTGTTTGGTTTTTTTTTAATGCACTCAGTTAAGGACAGCAAAGGGAAAAGTTACAGACCAGATTGAAAGAGAGTGGGTTTTGAGTGGGTATTAGGAAGGAAATGATTGACTGGGGAAGCCCTGGTACAGGCTGTCCAGGGAATTTGTGCTTGTCTCACTCCTAGAAGTGTTCAAGGCCAGGTTGGGAGGGGCTTGGAGCAACCTGGGACAGTGGAAGGTTTAGTGTCAGTGTCACATCCTGAAGAGCAACCAGGAGGAGACAGAAACAAGAAACAGAGAAAACAAGAAAAAGGGAATGTATAAAATAATCCTTCCTATAGGCTGTGTTATCCAGCAGTCACCACAGTGCCCTTCTAGAACACAATTTGGGATAAGGTTTTAACCTTCATGGCTATCAGTACCTTCCACATCTTTTATCAAACCAACCTAAGAGAAATCCCAGGATGATTTTACTATTCATACATCACTTCCATTCTAAGCTAGTAGCCCTAAACAGGGCTTGTTTGTGCCCCTATTCAGAGCTTTCTTTGAAAATCCAGGTATGTTCCTGGAACAATCCGAAAACACGTCTCATTTCAAAGAATTCACTCTCAGAGGGATGCTTCCCTACAAACAGGAGCACAAAAAATACAAAGGTGCTGGCACAAGATGAGTTTGGTTCATTCAGACATTGGGCAAAAAAAAGGAATGTTCCCTCTTTCAAATGGAGCAGAAGTGGCTCAGCCAAGGCTCTGGATGAGCACATTACTCATGAGTTTATAAAGCATTTTTGTCAGAGCCCTCTTGTGAATGGTTCTTCACAGATGGTCTGAAGCATCCAGGTGTGCCTTCCAGGAAGAAGGACATGCTGGGATGAACTCTCAGCCTGGGGACAAAGGGAAAAGTCATTGTTCCTAAAAATGAGGGAGTCAAGAGTGCCCCAGTGGTTTGGAGCCACTCCAAGCTCAAGAGCTTCTCTGACAAAAATCAGGACAGGGCCACCTCTCCTCCCTTGGCTGAGGAGGGCAGGAAACAAAAGGACAAGTCATCTGTGAAATGAGTGAAGCAGAGCAAGGTTAGGACAGCTACAGGGAGCAATGCTGCCATGGAGAAAAAGGATTCACAAAAATGGGGAAAACCACACAGAGAGCTGTGGGAATCCAGGGCAGCCAGAGGGAAGGTCTGGGACCCTGCCAGGGGGTCAGGAACCCCCCTG
>VXBC01007486.1:300598-319020 GCA_013399945.1 Ploceus nigricollis
AAAAAAAAAAAAAGCTAGGATAAAAAAATAAAAAGCTAGGATTAAAAAAATAATAAAGAAATAAAAAGCCCATCTAAACTTAGGGAGAAAGCAAATATGTAACCAGCACAACCAGCAAGGGCCTAAACAATAAGACTTCTTCCCAAGGATATCTACTTAATGTGGGGAAAAAAAAAGGCTTAAATTCCAGGGACTGAACTATCTAATGAGACAAATGAGGATTAGAAGCAAAGCATTGCTTGGGGATGGTTTAACACTGCCTGGCAGGACTGGGCAGAAGAGCCTTTCTGGAGTGTCTCTCCCAGATAATTTGGGTCTGTTTGTACTGCAGGTCCAAGGAAGAACCTGATGGTTGGAGCTGTGCAGGTGGTAAAACTGAATTTCACAGAGGCAAACAGCTGAGCTCCAGGGGTCCCTTCCAAACTCAGCTGACCTGGTTCTGCATGAAAATGATGTTGGGTTTGCCAAGAGTAAAGGGAGAAGGTGTAATTCTGGGGATTTTTCTTTTAACTGTCAGAAAAAAGCCAACAAAGATTAGGACAGTCCATAAGAGCCTGACTACTTTATCCCTGTTTAAAAGTAAGAAATCCCAGAAATGGTTTCTATAACCTTTTGTCCCATCCTTTATCAGTGTCCCCATAGATCCTAACCCATTCCTGGGCTTCTCTCTGCTGACCATCAAAAAGTCTTGCCTATATTTTGAAACTCTAGATCTCTGTAGCTGCAACTTAAGGCTTAAATTTGTAGTTCTACCCTACCAAATCTGTGGTTCTAACCAGACTGGTTATGGAGATTTTTTCCCTCCTGCTTTCTATTTGCAGAAGTTTTATCAAATACTTAAGACAAGTTGTGAGTTGTCCCTCAGTGTTTCATTTTTTAGAATAAACATCCCCAGTTCTTTCATTTTATTCTTCCACAGCATTATTCAGACCTCTTATCATTCTTCTGGCCCTGCCTGGACTCCAGTTTCAAGTGTTTTTACCCCAGAACAGATACACATGCTCCAGTTAAAAGTCTGTCAGGGATTATTTGCTTCTTTTTCTGTGGCCAAAACAAAAGTTTGGCTCCAATTTATTGTTTATCTTACTTGCAGCCTAACAGTCAGCAGCCAAAAAGCAAAAGGGGTTGTCTATGAGCTCAGCCCAACCTCTGCAGAAAATGAACTAAAACAGACAAAAAACCTGAGAAATTCTGATTTTGCTGGCAGAAAAGTGCATAAAGCTGGGGAGGACAAAAAGTTCTGTCAGGAACAGAAACCCAGGGTAATTTTTCCAGGTCCCTTATCTAAGTCTTAGTGATATAACCACCTTTCAGCAAATCAAAATACCAGTGCAACAGATGAACTTTGTGTTGCAGAGTCACAGCTGAACAGGGAAGATGAACAGAAAGGAATAACATCAACCCCAAAGAAAAAAAGCAGGAAAAATCCCAGAAAAGGGCATCCCCCTCCATCCCCTGAAGCAACAGCACATATTCCAAAAGCTTTTGGATATTCATGTTGAAACAGAAGGGTAAAAATACAGCCTTGTCCTGCAAAATCAACACCAAATGATAAAAAAGGAATTCTTAAGAAACAAACCCCAACATTTCCTCATTTTAGTCCCTCTCCATTCACACAGCCCAGCAGCTCACATGCACATGAATGAACCTCACTGAGGACTACCTAGTTTCACAAATTCCTGAGAATTCCCTTTTTAACAAGGACTGTATCGTATTCAAACATCAGGAAGCTTGGACATTGAAGGAATGAAGGTAATCAGGAAATCACAGAATCTGTCTTCTGTGGCTTTACTTCTCTCTGAGGGTTTGTACAGCTGACAGGACCAGTCAAACCCCAGACCCTGATGTCACAGAACCATATAGACTGGAAAAGACCTTTCAGACCACTGAATCCAACCATTATCGAGTCTTTCATTAGTAAATTTGAGGACGACACTAAGCTGGGAGAGTGTGCCCATCTATTGGAAGGTAAGCGGGCTCTGCAGAAAGACCTAGAGATGGATGGGCAGAGTCCAGTGATGAAGTTTAATAAAACCAAGTGCCAAATTCTGCATTTTGGCCACAATAACTCCCTGCAATGTTATGGCACAGTTGAGACAGCCACAATACACAGAATGTCCCCATACAACTTCAGAAGGCTTTAAGCATTCACCCATGCACACTAACCTCACCACATCAGAAGGCTTCAGGCATTTACCCATCAAGTCACTTCAGAAAGCTACAAGGATCTGTCCTTCTTCTTCTTTAGCCCAATCTTTTATACCCCTCATGTTCATGCAGTGCACCTGTGTGCCCTCTGCTCCCTCCCTCAGCACACCTGGGCACTCCATGGCTCATTGCCTTCAATGCTGTTCACCTGCTCCTCACAGCTGTAGCCCATTAGGGATGAGGCTTGGCCCAGCCCCACTCCCAATCACCACAGACTGTGTGCCCACACTAGGCTGGGGATGGCGTGGCTGGACAGTGCCCAGGCAGAAAGGGACCTGATGGACAGCAGGCTGGACATGAGCCAGCAGTGTGCCCTGGTGGCCAAGAAGGCCAATGGCTCCTGGCCTGGATCAGGAATGGTGTGGCCAGCAGGAGCAGGGAGGTCACTCTGCCCCTGTGCTGGGCACTGCTGAGGGCACACCTCGAGTGCTGTGTCCAGCTCTGGCCCCTCAGTTTGGGAAGGACCTTGGGATGCTCGAGGAGGCAACGAGGCTGGAGAGGGGCTGGGAACACAAACCCTGTGAGGAACCACTGAGGGAGCTGGGGGTGCTCAGCCTGGAGAAAAGGAGACTCAGGGGTGACCTCATCACTCTCCACAGCTCCTGAAAGGTGGCTGTGCTCAGCTGGAGTTGGGCTCTTTCTCCAGGAACTGACAGAACCAGAGGACACAGCCTCAAGCTGCACCAAGGGAAGTTCAGGTTGGATATCAGGAAAAAGTTTTTTACAGAAAGGTGATAAAGTTCTGGAATGGCTGCCCGGGGAGGTGGTGGAGTCACCATCCCTGGGTGTGTTTAACAAAGCCTGGATGTGGCACTGGGTGCCAGGGTTGAGTTGAGGTGTTGGGGCTGGGTTGGACTCGATGATCTTGAAGGTCTCTTCCAACTGGGTCATTCTGTGTGGTTCAGTGTCATTCTCTGTGGTTCTGTGTGATTAACCCAGCACTGTGAAATCCACCACCAAACCATGTCCCCATGGCACCTGAAGAGCAACCAGTGTAAGATCTTCACCTGCAATCCCCAGCCAGCAGCAGGATTTTAATTCAGGATTAAATAAGAAATAAGATGACACCTGCAAAGCCACATAATGGACGACTCACAATGAATCCAACCAAGTTTACCCATTTGAGAAGGATAAATCTCAGGGCTTCAAAATGGTCTGGACTGGGCCATGGGTGAGGGGTGGAGTTGGCAGGGTTAAGGGTTGGGCTTGATGATCTTTGAGGCTTTTTCCAATCTAAACATTTCTATGATTCTCTGGATGCAGAGGTGAAATGGCACAAACAGATTAAAAACTCCTTTAAAACTCCTTCTGCAACAGGTTGAGCTGCCATCAAAGTTTCTAATCACAAAATGCCCTAGAAGAAATAACCACAAAAACCATCCTAAAGGATTAAGGTGCTTCATTAAAGAATAAAAATAATAACAATTAAGAAATCCAGCCCCTCTTCCCTCTAGAATTTGATCTTGAGCAGAGTTTTCTTGGCCACATCACACACTCCTGGATATCCCAGATTTCCCACAGAAGGCATCCACCACAGGAACACTTCAAGCATGGGCACGTTACAAGCATAACCCAAGAATTTTCTAAAAACATTAGCTGACAAAACCCAGCCAAGTTCTTAAGCTGCCATCCATGCCCCATGAAGAGGAATATGTTCTATAAACAGAGATATCTCCACAAACAGTGATACCAAACAGGAGATCCCCCTTTGCTTGTGTTCTACTGACTGGAAGCTGAGTTTAGTATGTAGCACATTCTTTTTTCTCCTCTGGTTTTATTAATTGTACCAAGGGTAAATCTCTTAGTGAAACAGCACTTAAATTGTTCATAATAACATTCAAACCACCCCCCTGTGAAATGAATGGTGTTTCCCCTCTCATGTCCTCTCTGTGGGCTGTAGGAAATTTCCCTGTGCTGTTTAGAGTGTTTATTAAGGTTGGGTTTTGAGTAAACAATTGTAGCAGGGAATTGATCACTGCTCTGTTGAACCCCTGCACCTTTCCAGGGAACACCATCCCAACAAAGCCATTAGGATGATATTATCCTACTCCCACTGCCAAATTGCCATCCCTGTCTTCCAGAAAGCAACACCAGAATGTTGTAGGAGCCTATTAAAATATCCCTGCTGTCCCCCAAATGATGCTTCCGTAATAAAACCCATCTTCCTCTTGTGATCTCTGCATCTTGACAAAAAACTTCCTCCTCCTGATGACCAGGCACCAGCTTGAGGATGGGGGACCTCCTTCACCTCTGCTTGGTTGTCCTGTTTATGAAATCATGGAATCATGGAATGATTTGGGTTGGAAGGGACCTGAAAGCTCCTCTCATTCCAGCCCCTGCCATGGGCAGGGACATCTTCCACCAGACCAGGTTATTTTTTGCACACAGGTCATAGTTCTCCTGGAAGGAAGGGCCAGGCCACCAAAGACACAATGGTGATCCAAGCCAGGCACAGCTTCCCAATGGAAATTATTAACTTGGAGTAAAAACTCCATCACAGCTCAACCATGAATTAAAAAGGGGGGAATCGGAAGTGAAAATAAATAAGTGAACCAACAACCCAGTGTTTACTAAACTAAGGCAAACAGAGATGAAGAAATACAAACAAAGCATCACGAAATTTAGTTGCATTCTATGAGAACCTGAAGATATCAGGAAAACTCTGCAGCTGGTAAAGATAAGAGATTAACGAGAAGTTAATATTTTTAGTTGTTTTGTTGGTTTTGGGTTGTTTGGTTTTTTAATTTTTTTTAATTTGATTTGTTTTGAGTTTGGTTTCCTTGGAGTTTTTTGAGTTTGGATTTTTTTTTTTTTTAACAAAAACATTACAACAAAAAACAATTTTAAAGACTGTGCACTCCAGCAGAGGAAAGTTCAACATGTAATAATTTTGATCTGTGTTTGGACAGCAGCAGGGCAACACGCATGGCTCTGCTGATGACGGAGAAGCTTTTTCCTGCTCATTAGTAACAAAGGCAGATGTTAAACAGCATCCACGAGAGATAAACATTTAAAATTAGCAGGCCTGGACAACTTGCACCTAAGAGCATTTGTAAAAGCTGGCTGAGATCTGTTTGAACCCAGCCAAATGCAAAACCTGGGCTCAAGAAAGAACAGACTCAGCGCAGACCTCCAGTACGGCGGCCCCGGATTTTGGGAAAGAAGTGATGTGGCAGAGAATTTGGGGATTAAAAGAGGTAAATAATTCCACATTAACTCCCAGTGTGCACTGCTGGGAAAAGGCAAACACGAGTGTTTGCTGGATAAACTGAGCAGAGAGGAAGGACAAGAAGAAAATTCTCCTTTTTTACATGCCACTGGAAGATCTGTCCCATGACACCACGTCAAGAATTTTAAAAGGCCAATAAAAACCAAAGGAGGGTGTGGAAAGGAAGCACAAAAGGAAGTAGAGGAGCTCTGCATCCTTCTGGATGCCCTCAGGTTATCTCAGTAGCCACTGGGAGCATGTTCAGGCAACTTAACCAGGTGTTGAATGTGCTCAGAGGCCCTTTGCTATCAGAAAATTCAATCTAGCAGAGTAAAGAGCAATTGGACATGAACTGAAAACCCTTGAAAAACTAAAACCCTCTCCAGATTATCTCCAATAATAGCAAGGGCCAGGGGAAATGTGTTGGGCTGCCCATCTCAGCCCCTTAAATAGAAGAGTTCAGCAGAGCACGAGTTACATTTTATCAGGAACAGGTTGTTGGACTCGATTTACTGGAGGTAACTGGTGAAAATTATCTGCTTTTAATAAGTTGCCAAATAAAATAATCTGTCCTTCCCATCAGGGATTACTCTAATCTTAATATAGCTCCAACTGCACAGACTTCCTGGGTTTTGATGTCAGATTTTGGCCCAGGAACTGAGATGTTACATTTTCCTTGGACTTTCCCAAGTAGCTGCTGGCTTCCACTCATGAAAGCCCACTTGCTCTTGTTTGGAAAAAAACCCACATTTAAATAATGAAGTTTCAATAATGTTCTCAACTGCAAGAGGAGGAAATGCTGCTCAGATGTCCTTGAAAACTCCGCTTCAGGGACATTTCTCTTTGATTGACACCTTTGGGTTGGAAAAAGCCAGGTCAAGGTCTAACTATCCATGTCATGGAGCAAGAAGAAGCAAAGAAAAATCATATTAATCCTGATGGAGGCACAGGTGCTGCCAGTTCCCAAAGTTTAATCAGGAAACTTGCAGTATCTTCTTTTTTTCCCATGGTCAGTACATCCTGGTCTAGTGGAAGGTGCCCCTGCTGAGAGCAGGGAATGAGATGAACTCTAAGATCCCTTCCCACCAAAGCCATTCCATGATTCTGTGATCCCAGCCAACAGAGGAGCAGCAGCAGCAGCCTTCAGGTCACCTTGGTGGCACAGAGAAGATGCCAAACCTCTGTAATCCAGCTGATAAATAAATGAGAAATGCAACTTTTTTTTTTTTTTTCTGAATAATTTAATGATTTTTGCTGCTGGTTTTTGGGGTTGCCAAAAGTGACCAGGAGCTATTGGAATTTCACCAGTGCAGACAGTGACATGGAGCTGGTCCCTGTGCATGCAGGAACAGACAGAGAAATTGCACCCCAAGGCAGAATTCCTTTGCCTGAAGTTTGTTGCCCAAGGCCCAGGTGAAATTCTCAAGAGCTGGGAGAGCCCATGGCCCAAGGTGGGGTGTCTGAGGGACCTGTCCCCTCTGCTGCCCTCAGCTTCCTGAACTGGCACAAGGCCCTTCCTGGGGCTAGATAAATCCAACCTCAAAGCCCCAGTGACCACAAAAGCAGAGTTTGGCATCTTCACTTGCAATCCAGTCCCACTCTGGGGATGTTCTTACAGGACAAAAGCAGGATCTGATCCTATTCTTGCTAAAAATGAAGGATGCCTGGAGTCTCCCTGTGCTCTGTATAACATCTCCCTGTGTTCCGTGTGTGGGAGAAAGAAATCCATCTTGAATGAAGGAGGTGCTCTGCAATTCCAGGGAAGAAACACCATTCCTACTCTTTTTTTTCCTGCTGTTTTCTGCTCTTCAAAGCAAGAACATCCATGTCATCAGATCTGGGCTTGCTGGACCCCACAAACCCAGCCTGGGGCTGGGGACACAGTGAACTCTGGCTGCACCTGCCCCTCAGGAGCCATTTGGATGTTACAGAGTGAGTGGATTGTGCAATCCCTGTGCCTGCAGATGTGCTGTGGGATCCCACTTTAACCCTCTTGCTATCTGAGGTGCCCCATCCCATAAAAGAGGATTGCACTGCTCGTGGTTTATCAGACTCATCTGGGTCTTAACCTGGGAGCAGGGACCTAAAAAGCATCTTCAGGGCTGGGATTTCACAACCCAATTGTTTTACTCTTCTGGCAGAGTTCAACCTTTTCCCTGAGGATCCTCAGAGCTGAAAATGCCTCTCAGTGGCACAAGATCACACTGCCATGGCAGAGGTTGGTCCAGCAAGGGAAGCTCTTCCAGACGAGAAGTTCAGGCTGTTGCCAACAGGAAAACCATGTTTAAGGGCAGGAGCCCTTCAGAAACTCTTCCCTGCTCCACAGCCCACCAGCCAGCCCAGTGAAAAGTGAGGATTTTCTGTCCCACAGCCTGTGCTTTGCTCACTGCAGTGAACTTTGTGCTCACCATCATCTGGTTCCTCCCATTAACTTCCCCTAACTGGGTTTCCTGCCCCCAAGGGGGTTGCTTCCTGCCCAGAACATCCCATTCCCAGCCCTGCACACGTTATTGAGGGCCAGTTTTTGTAGAATTTGAGAATTTATGGCACTTTTAAATCACAGCCAAACCAGCACCAGCATCCAGCTGTGCCCCGTGCACAGGTTTATCAGGCTGTGAGCATTTCTGGAAGAAATTGGCTTCTCCAAGTGTGGAAATGCAGCTTTGCCCCTTAATTTCACTCCTAAATTCCCAGCTTTGGGCTTCAGGGAATCACACAGAAGGCACAGCAGCAGCAGAACAGGGTGAGGAAAGAGAAGCAGCACCAAAGCTTAAAATCAAAAGCCTGAAATCATTAGTACCTTTTTTACAAGGAGTGTGTGGTAATGTAAAGGCTGTTATTGCTGTAATTATAGCTGTGCTTACTGTCACTGCTAATGGATGTGCCTTCCATGCTCACAGGGCTGCAGGCAGGGAAGGAATATTCTCCTTCCACAGCTTTCCCAGCCTGGGCACGGAGCCATCCATCCACAGCTCCCAGCACGCCCAGAACCGAGCCTTGCAAAGAGCTGGAGGAGAATCAAACTCAGTAACCCTGCCCCACTGATTTACAGTGACACTCCAGACCACAGCTGGGCTTATACAGCCTGGAAATATTCCTGTGGGTGAATAAACAAAATAATTTTGAATAATGAATAAAATTAAAAAAAAAAAAAAATTTATTCTTTTTTTTTTTTTTTAATTCTGCAAGAGCTTTCAGAGCTCTGGATTGAGTTTTTAGCCATCACCTTGCTGAGTTTCTGCTCTTTTCTGTGTATCAGCCTTCGGGGGAGATTTGTGTCATTCATCTCCTTGGTGACACAAGTTGATATCAGACAGTTGTTTCTGGAGGTATTTGACAGCAGCATCTCATGCCACAGCTAAACCTGGACCAGGTAAGACTGAGCAATATAAAGAGCAAAATAACATCTTTATTTTCCCCTAGGTGAACACATATTTTCTACCAAGCATGGCCAGAAATCCCCTGGATTCAGCTGAGCACCAGATCCAGGCTTTGCTCCACAAAATTAAATACAGGATAGGAAATAGAGGGAAGTGCTCTCCTCAGTACAGCAAAATGTGCAGATCTTCTCTGAAAATCCTTCATTTAAAAGCAAAAAAAATCAAGGTTGGCTCCCCAGAGTGCAGCATCCCCCTGGGATGGAACAATGAACTCCTTAACACGTGGACTCAGAGCAGGGATGTCTTAAAGATGGGAGAGAAAAAAAATATAAGCACATTTCTTCCGAGAAGCAGGGAAATTATCCCTGACCTGGGACCCAAGCCACTGTGGATTAAAACTCTTTGGAACAAGAAGAGAATCACATTTTTTTTCTCCTTATACACAAAGCAATTTGCCTCTTCAATGGCATAAGAATTAAATCCAGCTGGAATGGCTTTTTAATTAAAATCATACTTTGCTTATCAGAGTGAGAGCACTTAGCTGATTACAAAGGGAACGTGGCAAACTCTGGCATCCCATTCCCCATTCCCTGTGCCCCCAACTCCCTGTGCTAAACCCTGTGTAACCCTTTGCAGACTGCCCCACCTGAGCTCTCCTCACCCCACTTATGGACCAGAAAAAGTCATGTAGGACACACAGAGTCCCTGTAAAAGTTGAGACAAAAGCTCCTTCCCTGAATCTGCTGGAGTTCAGTTTGCTGGATCCTGGGAATTTCCTAAGCTAAGAACTTCCATATATTTAATCTCATCTCCTTGGCTGTGTTTTTATATTCATAGATGACTGAAATGTTTCTCACTGTCCTGGAAGGGCCCTGAGGCCAAAGGCTGAGCCCATTCCTGGCAGGTTCCCCCCACTCCAATGGTGAAGGAGCTCTTTTCTCCCCAAGCATCATCACCCACACTTGCTGCCAGGTGGGGAACACAAAATTCCCAGCTCAGGATAGGGACAAGGCTGGCTCACACCCTCCTCGAGGTGTTCCCTGAGGAACACCCCACATCCCTGGGGTGAAAAATGCAGATTAAAAGATTGGCTTTTCGCAAATACTAAAATGAACACTATATGTATTATGTATATTGATTAGTAATGCTGTATTAATCTCTTTTAAGTAGTGTGGTAAATATAGTTTATAAGCTATAGCATAATGTTAAAATAGGAACTATGTATGTGAGAGATTGTTTTAAGAAAAGAATTAAATACTTGCTCTGAGATAACAAGCACAAGANTGCCACAGAGGGGTCTCAGCCCCCGGGGCTGCTCCTGTCACAACTTCCAGGAGCATTCATGTGGCGCAGCCAGGCTCAGTCAGCCCAGCTAAGCTGATTTATCCTGGCCAGGGTGGTGGCTGCAGGGCAGGATTTTCCCAAGCACAGCCAGGAGTTAAATTCCAAGGGCCCAATGAATATGTGACCGAATTCCTGAGGGCTTTTATCTCCCTGTGTCCTTTGCCAGCTCCTGTGAGGGGAAGGGATGCTGGGGGACATGCTGGAGCTGAGGTCTTGGACTTGTGCTGTTTGCAGTGATCCTTTGGGAATTCCCTTGAAATAGCCACAGGAACTCAGCAGCACTTTCCTTACAGACAGAAAGGAGATCAGATGCTGCTTGCATCAGGAAAGACTCATTTTTTAGCTCCAGTAAAATGATTTCAGCCACAAGGTGCTGCTTTAGGCTGAATTCATCATCTCCAGGTCAAACCCAAGAACACACCTGTTGCTCTTCATGTGTCTCCCACATAATGAAGAAAATGCAGCTTTTCCCTTGCACTCCTCCTGCCCTCTCCCTCCTGACACCCAGGAGTGCTGCTTTCCATCAATGCCACCATTCCACAGGGAAACATAACCCACTGATAAACCCCACAGGAGACACCTGATCTCAGAATTCCTTAAGATTCCTAAATACTTTTAAACTCCAGACTTAGCCCAACATTGCATTTCTAAGCCTGAAAACATTCTTCCCCAATTAAGTCTGCTGCTGTTTGAAGGGAGTGAGAGAACCCCAGACTCCAAGGCTCAACAGGATTGAAACTGATAGTTGTGATAGAACTTTCAAAAGTGAAACTCTTCCACTGTCTGATCTGTGGCACAGGTCATGATCCCTTCTCTGAGCTGGTCAGACTGACAGCCTGAGAATCAGGAAAGTGGCATTTCCCTCCTTCCCAGAAATGGCTCTGCCAGCAAATAAAGATGTGGCCATCCTGGCCATTTTCTGGCCTGAAAAGAAAGTTTAAAAACAAGACAGTTTTCTTTATTTATTCACCCCTCTGTTAAGAAAAGTAACTTAGGACTTCTGAACATATCTAGTCTCTTGATGGGAAGAAAAAGGGGAAAGGCTATTCTGTTTTTTCTTCCTCATGAGCTAAGAATAAAAATGATAAATCCCTTCACTCCCTCCTCTCAATTTCACAAAATAATCCACCTTGCTGAGATTATTCCTCCAGTGAAGGTTAGAGTTTTTGTTAAGGGAAAATATCTTTGGAAGGCAGAGTCAGCAAGGTCTGAAGTGAAGAGACCACTCACCAATCCTTGTATCTTGGCCTTAAGATCAATGAAATCTCATTTCCCAGTAGCCACATGCCCCAGTCTCAGAGGGCAGCTCTGGTCACTCACTGGTGAGCTCTGCAGAATTTTAATGTGTTCCCCACTGCAGAGCTCACTGTTGGGGTACAAATTCAATTTTAGATTTCTCTCCCTCCTGCCCCTTGTAAGCAGCTCCTGTCCCTGTCCGTGTGGGGCTGGAGGTGCTCACTGCATCTTTTCTGGTGAGAAGCACAATTTTTCATTTTGCTGCTGTTATTTTAGCACAGTGTGAAGAGTCTGGGTGAGACTCTCTATTGCTCATATGAGGACAATCAAAAATATTAATCTTCCTCTCCATTCCAATTATTTTACAGGAAATGGGCCACATCTGCTGGGTGAAACACCGTGCTGGGACTGTCACCCAGTTCCTGTGTGACCACTGAGCACATGGCCTCTGCCATCCTGATGGAAACCATTCCCTGGCTCTGCTCCCTGACAAAACACCCCTTTCCCTTCATGACCACGATCCCCAGGACACTTGGCTGGCCCAGGAAGGCCAGATGGATGGATGGATCCCTCAGAACAAGGGGTGATGTTGGTAGAGGGCAGCGAGCCCTGTCACATGTAGAGCAAAGCTGTCCAGTTGGCTTTGAGCTTTTGCCACACACACTCACAAATTCCAAAATAAAGAGCCTAGGGGAAGACTGTCAAAAGAGGAATCATCAGTGGGACCCTTCCACCAGGGACCTGGCAAATCCACAGCACTGGTGGGACTGGACTCTGAGGAGACACCATTGAAGTGTGACAGTACGTAAAGGAAGTTTATAAAAAGAGGGAGAACAATTCTTCACATGGGCAGATAGATACAGGACAGGGGAAGGGTTCTAAACCAAGAGGAGAGATTTATTAGATGTCAAGAAGAAATTCTTCCCTGTGAGGGTGAATTTCCAGGTGAATTTCCCCCTGTGAGGGTGAATTTCCACCACAGAGTGCCCAGAGAAGTTGTGGCTGCCCCTGGATCCCTGGAAGTGCCCAAGGCCAGGCTGGACGGGGCTTGGAGCAGCCTGGGACGGTGGAAGGTGTCCCTGCCATGGCAGGGGGTGGAATGGGATGATTTTAAGATCCTTTCCAAGGCAAACCATCCCATGACTCTGTGCTGACTACACAAACCCCTTGAGAGATCCTGCCCATCCCTCAACAAACCACACTGGATTTCTGCACTGGATTTTAATTTCTAAACCAGAAGAAATGTTCCTCTTTCCAGGATGACCTTTTCCCATCTCCTGCTCTCACCTGGCTGAAAGTCAAACCCAGATACAGCTCCAAGCTTCACCAAGCTCCCATTCCTGCACTGCCAGGTAGATCCATAACTGCACCAATGCTTTGCTCCTGCTGAAGGTGGTTCTGCCTTCTTGCTCAGCTTTTCCTGACAGGAGAGCAGGAGGGTGAGCACTGGGAACAGGATCACATCTCACTCCCTCACTGCTGCAAACCTTCCCACACCCAGATAAAGCCAATCCCATCGAGTATACAACACTCCTGCACCAGCACTGAATCATAAAATCCTTATGCACAGAATCATAAAATCCTTAAAGCTGGGAAAGGCCTCTGAGATCATTGAGCCCAATCATAAACCCAGCACTGCCATGTCCACCACCAAACCATGGCCCCAAGCAGCACCTTTACACATTTTTTTGGACACATTCAGGGAGGGTGATTCCACCACCAACAGGAGCAGCCTGTTCCAAAGCTTGACAACACATTCAGAGGAGAAATCTTTCCTAACACTTCCATGAAGAAAAAGATGCTTCCATTCCCCAATGTCACCATGAGCCCACGTGTGTAGGGGGTAAGCACATCATCCCCATGACATCAATTAGCAATGCTAATCTAGCCAAACGTTAATTACAGTGCCTTTAGGATGTAGGCAGAAAAAAAGTGAAAAGAAACAAGGCAAAAGTAAGTCTCATTTCCAGGTTGGGCTTTAGGCATTCAGCCACAAGACCACCCCCATCAGAAAGTTCATTTTCAGAGTCTGGAACTGAGCTGAGCTCCCCAGCTTTATCCTGAACTCTCCATCTGCAGCTGAATTTGTTGGTTCTTCTCCTTCTCCTGCTGGTTGCCCCAGTGGATGCTGTTCCTTGCCTGTACTTTTCCCCAGGCTACTCTGCAAGGGAAATCAGCATTTATTTTTAGGTCCATTGCTCTCTGACTGATTGGCTCTCCTCCCAGGGCTGCAATATATTTTTAATACTTGTTTTCAGAGCTGGCAGCCCAGGAAGTTTGAGTGGTGAACTGGCACATGAAGAAATCACTATAAAGGAGAGGGGCATCAACCTGCCAAACATTTTAACTCCCCTTCTGGAAAGAGAGACTTGAACCCTCAGCAGTCCCATAGTGGGGAAAGAAGCAAGAATCAAAGACACAGCTGCTGTTTGATGAGGATGATGGTGGTGATGATGATAGCTTCACTGTGCAATAACAGATCCCGTCAGATCTGCAGCAGAGAGGAACACGAGGAGGGTACATGATCAGAGCAATTTGCAGAGGAAAAAAAATACCCACTCTGGAAAAGGGCAGTACAGGAGAGAGAGAAGTGCACCTGGGCTGCTCAGCATTCCCAGCCCAGGGAATGTCCCTGGGAGTGCTGGAGCTTCTGCACCTTGGTGACCCAGGTGGGACCAGCAGAGCCAGGCTCATCCCACACCAGGGATCACCTCAGACCTGTGATCACTCCACACTGGATCTCCCCAAGGGCTGTGCTTCCCAACCCTCAGCAGCTGGGGGTCAGAACTCCCACCCGTGGTCACCACAACCTCCATCCTGTCCCTTATCCCATATCCCCAGGCAATTCCATGCTGGGATCACAGGTCCTGGCCAGACCCTGAGCTCTCCACCACAGCCTGCAACAATCCCATGGATTCTCCTCCCTTCCCATCCCTTTCCAAAGAGCAGGGACAGTGCTGGTGAGCTGCAAGAGGGGGCTTCCCTTCAGGAAAACACAACCTTTCCTTAGCCCCTTACTCTGCTCTTCCTCCACAACTCAATTGTGGTTTTTGGAAGATGTCCCCTCAGCAAATCCTGCCTCTGTTCCACCTCCCTGTAACAACAACACTCAGCAAACAAATTTGCACAGACAACCAAAGCTGCAGCTTTGTAGCTGGGTTTAAAAAGATTTCCAGATATTTTCTTGGTCCCTTAAGGCTCAGGTCAAGTAGACCCAAGGCAGGCAGCTCCAACTCTAATTTCCTTTTCTGTCTACAAAGCCATCAGGGCTTGGCTAACACAGTTTAACCACCAGAGATGTCTGGCTCTGGGAGCAGCTTTCCAGTGAAAGCAGCACAGCAAAAAGGTGAATTTTAAGAAAATTAAAGTAAATAACTGTATGGTTAAAATGGGAGCCCTGTGTTGGCAGACAATTTAAGGAGACAGAAAAGTTGTTCCTGTTGTTTAATGTAATANACCCAAATGAAAACAACAGCTGAGGTGGAAGGCACAAATACACACAACACCAGGAGTCCCTTCCTCGTGGTGTATAAATTAAATTATTGTGTGGATCACACACTTCCAGAGCACTTTCAGCCTCTGGCAGACACCAGTGAAGCATCTCCAAAAGAAGAAGGGACCAAGATGAATGGATCTCTAAAAGCAACATCTCAAAGCACAGTTTTATGAAGTGCTCTTACAGCCGTGATATCTGGAACAAGGAATTTTTTATTTGACTGACTAGCAGCAGCCAGAGGCAGAAAAAAGCTTTTAAGGCTCTTTACCCCTTGAACACAGCGAGCAAACTTCCAGCTAAGCATTTCATGGGTCTGAAAAAACTGTTCTGAGCTCTGTCAAGATCGTTAATTACAGAAATAAAAATCAAAAAAAGAGCAATTAGCACCTGCAGAGACTAAATCAGCCAGGCAGGGAGGAGCTGGTGGGACCAGCAGCCCTTTGTGGGCTGTGGGGATGTGGAGAGTTATCACCTCTGGGGCAGCATGGAGCGAGCAGGTGGGAAGGAAATTGTGGCATGACATAAAAATCCACATCCCCACGGAGTCTGAGGGGTTTAGTGCCCAGAAGAGCCATGAATGTTAATTTGGGAGCTTGGCTGTAAATCTGTGGCTGTCATGGAGGATGGAAGAGATGGTTTTGCCACAGGACACCCTCCTCAACCAGCACTCTGATTTCATAATGGATTTTTTTGCTTCTATATAGAGATAAAACAGTAGTATTTTATATTGTTCCCTGCATTATTTTAGTACTCTGCACCATCATGTATCCTTTTTACAGAAATTAAGTGTGCTTTTAACATCTGGGTATCCAACACTTGGATAATTTACAGTTTTACAGCAAAAAAAATCCAGTTGGATCATACATAAATCTAGGTACTCTACCTTCTTAATAAGCCCTGATTTTCAGGCTAAATCCACAGCAATGGCTACTCAGCCTTTATTCCCCTTTTATCCCTCAGGAATTATTGCTATACCTGAAAGCACACATTTTTATAAGCATAAATATATATACACATATATAAATAGCCATTTTGTTCAAACAGAAGCTGTTATTTCTCTTGATAAAACCTTTCCTCATCTGCATTGCACACAAAGAGGTGAAGATAAGCCTTTGATACACCCTGAGCTGTGTGAATTCCCTGGAAAGGGAGGAGTCCTCCCTGGACAAGGAGGAACAAAGCTTAATTTTGCTGGAGATCCTGCTGAAAACAAAATTGCTTGAACAATTCCTGAGCCCCAAGCACAAAGCATCACCTCCAGCAGGTGAAAAAAAAAAAAGCTTTGCACAGAGAAATTCTACAAAAACCAAACTGTCCAAGGAGAGTCAGGGAGCAGAGAAGAGCAGAAAGGGTGGAAAATTTCCTTGAGAGGGATCATGGCTGAGACCCACATGGCTCTGCAGATGTGTTTAATGTCATATCCCCCCCAAAAATGCACTCAGCCTTGCAGTCAACACTTGAGAATGTCAGAAATTCCTCATGTGGTGCTTGGCCTCCTCTTGGTGTCCTGGAAAGCTGGGAGATCTCTCAGCATCAGCATTTTTATCTGCCTCTGAGGATGTCAAGCAAAAAAAAACAACAACCTGTTCCTATTGTGAAAACAGGCTGGAAAAGCCTAATTGTTCTTAAAAAGCAGGATGAAAATGGTAAAAAACCCAATAGGTGGATCCAGATGTGGAAGGAAACAAGTGAAAAGCCCAAATGTTCTTAAAAAGCAGGATGAAANGCAAATACATGTGTCCCACACAGCCATGTGCAGGATGAACGAGTTCCCCTCTCCCCTGACAAATGGATGGGGTAGAAGATATAACAATAATCACCACATCCACTTAAAATGAGAGGTGGATGTGGCAAAATAAAGGTGGCAGAGGTGTAATTCCCAGCAGGGTTTGGATCCTGGCCATTTCCAAGCTGAGTGCATAAAAATGCTGAGGGTCAGCCTTGAGGCTGCTTTTCATTTTGGTGCAGATGTGCAGAGTTGTGTGTTATGTCCTTTTTTTTTTCAGGGGTGGTGGTGATCACAGCCAGCACATTTAATTTGAATTCATTTCCTTCCTGCCTGGCAAGGGGATGTGTGTTCCTCAAAGTCTGAGCTGCCACTTGGGAGAGATGAAATAAAACCTGTTCTTGGGGAAGGAATAAAGCAGGCTGCAGGGAAGAGCTCAGCATGGAGGAAGTTTCCTTCATTTTTTTTCACTCTTACACACCACAAGAAACCAGTCTGAGGTTTAAGATCTCCAAAGAGAGGTGTCTGCCAAAGGACTGAAGTGCCACTGTGTCTGTGGAAGTGCAGAATGAGGTAACTCTAATTTTGGTGCTCACAGCATCACAGAGTCCCAGAATCCTACAATGGTTTGGGTTGAGAGGGACCTTAAAGATCATCTCCTCCCAACCCCACAGAGCACCTGCAGGGGCTTCCCTCTGCAAAGGGATGATGTGGGGATATTTTTCTATCCCTCCAGTGGTCAGCAGCACTGACCCTGCCCTCACTGCTGACCCCACAGGAGCTCAGACCATCCTGGTCACTCAGACACCCAAAATGCCAAAATTGGGGTGTCCTGATCTGCCAGGAGAATCCCACCTGCAAGGGAGCTCCCAGGCTGAGCATCTGTGACAGCCAGTGACACCTATGAGGGCCCTGGGGACACTGCTCAGATGTGGTTGGGGTGTTCCAGATCACCAGGGATTAATTGAAACATCTGTTAAACACAGAATCCAGGCTGGAGCCTCAGAGACACATCTGTGCAAAAGACACCCAATGGATTTCAGCTTTCAAGAGGAGACACCAGGTATTGATATTTTGCCTCCAGACAAGAATTGTGTTTAAATAGATTTTTTTTTTTCTCCCCCATAACTCTTGATGAGATGACAGGGATGTCATCAGTTAAAAAACTGTGGAGCTCATACAGGAGGAGGAAAACTCCTGCTGAAAAAAAAGAACAGGATCATGGGGGTGGTGGCTCAACAGAGCTGGGATCTCTGTATTCAATTTCTTTGGCCTCTTTTGCACTATAAATCGATGCAAATCAATGGAGCCAGGCCATGACAGCCAGCAGAGTTTATCCAAACCACATCACCCACCCAGCTCGTCAGTGAAATGTATCAAAAAATAATCCCACTTTGGTTCTGAATCAGAAAATAATCACAATTCTGTGCAAACACTGGAATTTAAATGCCAAGCAGATTTACAGAAGTGTAAATCTCCAGCTCCCAGCAATGCAAACAGTGAAATGGAGAGTTAGGGACTGCCCTGGGGGGGAGAAATCCACCTAATGCCACTAATGGAGGAATTTAAAGCTGTTAATATCCACTGGTGCTGCTGACTGAAAGAGTGACTGTGTTAATTTAAAATACATCAGGGTCTCTAAAATTCCTGTCTACACATACACACAGACATATATATATATATACACACGTATATATATACATATATATATACACACACGCACATATATACACACACATATATACATATATATACACATATATACATACATACACATATATATACATATATACATATATATATACATACACATACATATATAAA
>VXBC01007486.1:327067-340472 GCA_013399945.1 Ploceus nigricollis
TTATTTCCTATTTCTTCTTTTTGCCCTCTTCCTCCTTTCTCTATTTCCCTCATTTCCTTTTCACTATTTCCCTCTTTCCTCTCTTCCCTTTTTACTTTGTCTTCCTTTACATATTTTTCTTTCCCCTCTTCTGTCCCCTTTTTTTCTTTTTCTTTCCCATTTCCCCCTTGTTCTCTATTTTCCCCTCTTTACTCCTTTCCTTTCCTTTCCTTTCCTTTCCTTTCCTTTCCTTTCCTTTCCTTTCCTTTCCTTTCCTTTCCCCTTTCCTTTCCCCTTTCCTTTCCCCTTTCCTTTCCCCTTTCCTTTCCCCTTTCCTTTCCCCTTTCCCACTTTTGGGAATGTGACCCAGCACTGCTGGGAAGGGAAAGGAATGATGGATTGAGGCATTTGGCTTCCTCTGAAATAACTGCTTGGTAAGAAGTAGTTAAATGGGCCAAAAATCCCAATTCAGTGATCTGTATGTCTATTTTCCCCAGAAAAAGGCAGAACAATTCCATGTTGTAGGTCACTGATAAGGAATTTCTGGATTTCTCAGATTGGAAGAACAGCTCAAGACCAGGCTGACCTTCATTTTTTAATAAAAATGTGGAAATCTTTCCCCTTTCCAGCACACTGGGCAGTATTGAATTTAATATTAAGGGCAATGCTCCTTTCAGTTCAAGACAACCCTCAGGTCTAAGCTTGCTTTAGTGCAGAAAGCCAAATAAGCCCTATAAATAAAGGTAAAAATAAGAAAAATAATACCCCTCTTGCTGTTCCTGTCCCCCCAGCTCCACTAGATTTTCAAGCTCCAACAGATTTGTTGTCTTGTAAAGCACCTGCTGAAGAAAAAACCCAAAATCCTCAAGGCAAGAAAATAAAATCTTCATATTTTGGAGGCCCTGGAGACAGCTCCCTAATTCCAGGCTCTTCAATTTACTGACACAACCAAGAAAAATGCCGTTTTTAGGGAAAAGGCTTAATGGTTAAAAATCCAAAGTTATATCCAGTGTTTGGCTCTTGTTAGCAAATCACTAAACCATCCACTTTTTAAAGCTAACCTGCAAAGGGTGAGAAAAAAAAACAGTGTAGTGTCTTTCCCCCCCACTTTTCTGAAAAGATGTGAATTTATTGGTATTGAAAACATTTCCCCCCCTTTTTTTTTTGCATTTGATATGAAAAATCCCCATCCTCTCCCTTGTTTCTCATCACAGATCTGATGGTGGCCTAAAATTGCCCGTGTAAAAAGAGGGACAAGATGTTAATTACCTCAATTAGTTGTACAGAGGTTTATAAAGCTATATAAAGCTCAGTTTGGATCCCAAAATATCTCAGGGGCAGAGCTGATTAGCTGGTCACTGCATCCCCCACTAATTACAGCCACTTTGGGGTTCATTATTTCATTTATTAATGCAGCCTGAATGCTTTCAAGTAGCCTGTTAAGGATAAATTTTGGGGGGAAGGAGGAGGGGAGTGAGGTATTGGTAGGTGCTGCTTTTTGGGTTCCTTGCAGAGAGTAAATCTGAAGGATTTGTGATTTTTCAGGAAAAGTCTGAAGCACATTTTGCCCTGTGGACTGTGCTGGATCGAGGTCTAGCTCATCCTGTGGGTTTGCTGTGTTGTGGGTATGGAATTTTGGCAGAAATTAACCCTCTTGTGATGCTGCTGGTCCTCAGGGATCAGAAGAGCTGGGTTTAATTCTTGATTAAAACCAATTCAGCTCTCAAGTCTGGTCCTGTTCAACAAGAACTTCCACAGATTCACAAAGAGTTTGTTTTCAACACCATAAATCTGGTTACACTCAATGAAGGAGGGGAGACACACTCCTGAGCAAACAGAGCTGTTTTCCCCTTCCCTTTTTTTCCTTTTTTCTTCATATTTAATTTTATCCAGACTCCTTCTGTACTATAATTTTTGGCCTTGCCAAAGAGTTGGAACAATCATGTGTTAGAGGTGGGGTTTTTTTGTCTGCATGTGGTGTGTCTTCATTTGCATCCTTAGGGGTGTGGAAGTTAATATGCAAATGAGTATTAATGAGGCTACTTTCAGTTAGAATTTACAGTGAATACAGCAGGTGAAATAAACACTTTGGTCCTCTTCCACCCTTCTGTGCCTCACTGAAAGAACATCAGCCTGTGGGACCTCTGCCTCCCTCCTGACATCATCCTCTTGTCACTCCTTGCTCTGGCCAGGTGCAAGATAAAAGAGGGGAAAGCTCATGTTTTCCTCATCAATTCTTCACCAAATTCAGATAGTTCTCTAAAAAAGTCTGATTATTTCTTACAAGGGAGTGAACTCCAAAGCATTGGGAGAAATCTGCTTGTTTGATTTGAACTCACCTCCTGCTCATTTCATCCCACTTCATCACCCCCAGATCTTACACTGCCTGTATCAGTGAGATCACATTCCCTTCTCCCCATGGCTAAAGGCTCTGTGTCAGTGCAGACTGAAAAGCCCCAAACTCTCTGGAGCCTGTGCCATGCCTTTGGCATCTTTTTTTGCCCTCTTCTTATCCCTGTGAATCCTCTTTAAAACAAAAATGGGTGCCTGAAGAATTCAAAATGTCAGGTTTATGGCATGGCCTAGTGCTGGTCGTGGTTTAAACCCTCATTTTTGCCTTGGGTGGGTGGGAACAGGAGAATTCCCAGCTGAGTTACTCAGGTATTACCATTCCAAGATGTGTTTCCCCCAAAGCATGGCTCTGTTTTGAGCTGCTGCAGTTCAGCTTCCATTTCCTCCCTGCTGGTGGGAGCCTGGTGCTCTCCTCTGGGATTCCATCCAACACCTCCCTGCAAAAGTCTTTCCTGACCTTTGGGGCTGGAGGGTGGCAGCTGCTTGGTGTTGAACAGGCTCTCAGCTAATAAGTTGATATTGCAGCCTAGAAGGTGATTTATTTTTCCCCCTAATCTCAGCTGTGAACAATTTAAGAAAGCCTTGATCTAATTCCTCTTCACATCAGCAGCAGCACAGTTACCTCAGTGATCACTGTCTTGGGCTGGTGCATCTTCTCTGGGCCTGCCTTCCTTCATAACCCTCTTCCTTGAAGGTAATTAACATTTCTGCTGTGACATCCTTCACAAAATGACTTATCTCTCAGAGGGCTGCTTGAGGAAATGTCACACAAATGTAAGAAATTTTGGTGGATGCTAATGGCAGAGGTAAATAAAAGCAACCACGTTGTTTCCTGCCCATGTTTTTTTTTCCTCTGTGCCTCTGGCAATCAGAAATGCAAAGACTAACAGCAGTGGTGTCTAGAAGGACAATATTTGAGGGCTGATTCATGCAGCAGTTTGCTGCAGGCTGGATTTGCTGTTCTGTGCCCTTGGGGTTACGTTCCCCATTTAGCTTCCTCTCCAAAGCCAACACAATGCATCTGTTCTGCTTTCCACTGTGTGGCTTTATTTGAATACAGTAATAGCATCACATCCCACAAACAAGCTGCAAAATAAATTCCTGTGCATTATTTGCATTGGGGATTAGAGGCAGGCAAACACTGGCTGGGGTGTTTTCCAAACAGGACCATTCCATCCACCTACAGGACTTCATTATTTGCAAAATGAAGCTCAAACAATTGGGCCTTTCCTGTGGTTTAAGGCCCCTTATTCAGAGTGGGGTGGAAACACCAGAGTGGCCCTAGGGAAAATCTAAAGTGAGTTGACCACAACCCAGCAGGGCTGAAAGCTCAGACTTTCTTCTCTTTCTGTCCCCAGAAGTTTTCCCATGAAATTCTCCTGGAAATCTCCACCTGTTTGATGACTAAAGCTGTGAGGGCAGCAGAGGGGGATATGTCAGTGCAGAACATGAAATATCTGAAGAGCAGGAGTGGGATATTTCAACTAAAAGGATCTACCTGATACAAGTGGGCTAAAATCTTGTCCTTTTTCTCTGGGGCAAGGGCAAATGATCCAGTTGCTGATGCTCACCTCACTCTGTAAGCTAAAGATAGCAATAATTACCTACCCAACTCCCTAGAGAGCTGAGGATTAATTGCTTCATAGTACTCAACATTTATTTTCACACAATCAAAGCCACTGGGAGCAGAAAAAAATAAGCTTTGCAATTACTATTACATATCCACAGGGGACTATCCACTCACAAAATGCTTGGATAAAACAGTTTTCTTAAGAATAATTTTAAAAAAATAATAATCTTACTTGTGTTTGGGCACAAAAAGATAAAATCTTCAGGCTCAGGAAGAACAAACCAAACTAAAAAAAAAAACTGTGCAAACAAACTAACAAGCAAGAACTTTCTCCAAACTGGGGATGGCAGGGATGGAATGAATTCAGGTGAGTAGCAAACCATGCATTATTAAAGCAGAGCTGTTTACACTGGGAACATTGTAGAACTGCTCCAGGGTACACCACGTGCCCAAGGCACAGGGGAACAGGGCACCTCTCCCTCCTTTCTCCTTGGGGCTCTGCAGAGCCAGGGAGGACAGAGCAGGTGGCCAGGGCAGGGTTGTGAGGCCACAAAGCTGCCCAGCACAGCTCTCAGCATGGCCACAACCACATTTCTTAAAATCAGAGTGCCCAGCAGAGGCAGCTTCTGTCCCAGGTCATGGCCACCATGAAGAAACATTTCACCCTCACTGCTGAGAGATTTTTATCTCCTCAACACTCACTGAGAGCAGTTTGGCAGCAGAAGAAGGCACAAGAAGCAGGGAAACCAACACGGTGATTGACACCAGAGATTACACAAGCTAAATAAAAGCTTGGGCTAAAACACGCTCTAGAGGGGGAGATAAAGCCTCCACCTTATCATTAGAGGATGTGACACAGCTGATGCTCTTGTGGAGGAGGCAGGAAATGGAACATTTTACACAGCCTGGCCAAACGCATCACGGAGCTGCTCTGCACGGAGAGGATTGGCTGCTGTGTCCACAGAGCAAGCCCCAGTTTCTTCTGAGTGGGTGATGAGAATCTCTGTTGTTAAAATAATGAAGTGCTTTTAAGAGCTCAGCAGCTGGAAAGAGGAATTTCTAGAATCTCAGTAATTTTTGTGATAAATGTCATGAGGCTTGGTATAAACTGACAAGTGCCATAAACAGTGAATAAAAAATTCAGGGCTCTTCCCCAGGTGTCTGCTTGGACTTGCTGGTGGCACTCAGGGACATGGTTTGCTGGTGGACTTGGTAGTGCTGGGTTAATGGTTGGACTCGATTTTTGAGGTCTTTGCCAAGCTAAAAATCCCAGGATTCTGTGAATCTATTGCTCTCCAAGATCCTACCTTTGGCTTCACCATGGACAAAACCCTCCAGAACCTCTGAGACTGGATGTGCCTGAGTTTACTGAAACCAGTTTTGAGAAGGCTGAACTGCCACATTCATTTCAGGAAGGGTTAAAGAGCAAAGCCCACATTTCAGAAGTCAGCATGTTCGTTGAATTGGTGCTGCTAAGAGGATCTGCCTGAGCCATCCAGCTGGTTTGTGCTCTGGGGCTGCTGGAGTCCTGAGGGATGCAAAGAGCCCTGGGGACAGTGGCTCTAACCTGTGGAGAGCCAGATGCTGGGAAGGAAGTGGAATAACAGAGAAAATGCTCAGCAAAGCATTTTTGGCCACACTGTGGAGCATGATCCTGTTTTTCACACCTGCTGGGCTGAGTTGCTACTTTCTCTTTTTTAACCCAAATGAAAGGTGCAGCTGAGATCCAAAGCACTGGACATCCACCAGGACATCTTTGGGATTTATCAGCCACAAGAGCTCCTATGAGTTTTTCTCTTTTATTTTCCACTCCTCTTCTGAAATGAACAGCAAGCTCAGGCTGCCTCCTTTCCTCTCTTGCCTGCAGAGGAGGAGATCTCTCATCTCAGCAGACAGCAGCCTTGGTCTGTCAGCTCTGTCCAAGCCAGTTGCTCTCACACAGGGCTGCATAGCCCTGCCCCATGCCTGGACCGTGCCAGATTGCTCCTGCAGGCATCAGTCAGGAAAAAACCACAAAAATCACGAGGCTAGGGCTCAAGCATGGTGATGGAGAAGGGAATAAAACCCCCTCTTCCCCTCAAACCTCCTCCTCCCCTCAAACTGAAGGATTTTTTTGCAGCATGGTAAGAAAACACCGGAGCCTGAAACTTGCTGGATGTCTATCATCCATCTCTGGTTGTTTCCACAGGACAAAGATTAGGTCAGAGGCTCTGTGTGTGGTTAGTGGGAAGGTATCTGCCTGTTTGAGGGCTCCCCTGTGGGCTCATTCTCTCACACCCCAAACAAACCAATGTCACTGTAAGGAATCAATTCCTGCCTCTGCCTGGTTGTGCTTTTGGCAGTCAGTGAACACTCCTTGTAAGATTATTGATTTTCCCCCTGCTTGTTTAGCTGGGATATCCCTTGTTTCCAGCTCAAACCTGCTCTTCAAAATCCTCCTTGCACTAAGAAATGAGAGCAGCCCTGCTTTTCCCTTTTCACTCAGCTATAATCTCTTGGAGAGAAAGAATCCCAAGCAGGTATTAGGGCTGGGAGTTCTTCCTCCAGCCCTCCTTGTTATGAATCAGATTTAAAGCAAGCCTTTCTGGCTGCTGCAGTTCATTTCTCTTGCTTGAGCTGATGAATATCCCAGGGTTTGTGCTGCTCCTTTGATTCCCTTGCCTGATGCATTCCTTACATATCTGCTGCCTCCAGGATGGATTTGTGCAAGCAAATTAAGCATCCTCACTATATGTCAGCAAAACATTACATCCACTAATGGAGGGAAGTGTTATGTTCTAAGTCCTTTCACACACATGAAAAATAAAACTCTGTTTCTTGGGGGGAATAAGAAATGACAGCACATTCTCCTGAATTAATGCTGTCTGGGAAGAATTTGTTGCACATAAATGTAATTTTCCAGATAATTTTGATGTGGGTTTCTTTTTTTTTTTCCTTTCCCTGACAACTCTTCTTTCTTTGTAAGCAAAAGATAAGTTTTATGCCCACAGTCTATCAGCCAGACTGACTGTACAAAGCAGGGAAACCCTCTCCTAATCCAGACTAAATCGTGTTAGATTTAACCAGATTGACAATGACTGATTTTCCATGCTTTCCTTCAATTTCTGACAGTGCAAATGCCAATGACAAAATATCCCAAAAAGTCCCATTCTCTTTTTCTGTATCAAGAGGTGGATGAGTGAAGGAGCTGAAGTGTGTGGCATTACCCTGATACCTGTGAATTGTGAGCCTCTCTGGGAAGCTTGGCACTGGATTTTTCAAGGAAAAAGGAGATTTTTAAACTGTGGGTGCTGCTGTAGTCATCTAGAAAAAAAAATCAGGCATATAAAGACATGCTTCCCAAGGAGAGCTAAACATTATCCAAGGGGATGACACAACATAGGGAATAATTGAGGGAAGTGAAGCATTAAGCTTTTAGGGAAGATAATTGAATTTATTGAGCTTTACTGATGTGCAGGCTCTGTGCTGGTGCCTCCTGTGCTACCTGGTGCCTCTGAAAGGGATTTCACAGAGAGGTGAGTGACCTTTCTGAAGGGCACAAGAGCTTGGGACTGGATTTTACCTCCAAGGTGCTGCCTTGAACTCGCTCCTCACGTATCAAAGGCTTGGCACAGCCCCAGCGAAGTTCACCGGGGCTCGGCGAAGCTTTATTTGTTTTAACAGAAAATATGACCCTTGGCATTTGTAACATTAATCTTCTCCTTTATCTCACTGTTTACACTCAGCCCTCTGTGTTTTTACAGCGTCTTCTCCCCTGTGCTCACCCCCTGGCTCCCAAATCCCCTCGGAACAGGGCAGCTTTTCACGTTTGTGCCGCTGCCTTCACGCGCTTTTGGGTCAGCAAACAAGAACTTTGCCTGGGGATGGCAAAGAGCAACCACTCCTGCTCCACAGCTCCACGCAGGGAGGGAGTGGCATCTGTGCACTGGGTTACCTCCAGCCAGAGACAGCCTGAGAGCTGGGCTGTGTGCAGCTGGCAAAGGGAAAAATAAGGGAAAAAGGGAAAATATTCCAGTGCCAACGCTGATGGCAGCACCAAACATCAGGGGATGTGCTTAGGGGATTTCTGCTCTCAGGCTGGCAGTTTTTTGGAGGCAGTAATATCAATTACTTTTAAAGCATGACCCCACTAAGGTCCTGTCACCTTCAGGAGAAAATGGGGGTGGTGGAGGTGTTTTCACTGTAAAACATTGCTAAGAGCAGCTGGGCTAGGAAACTTCCAGTGTCTGTCCCCTCTTTAAAGGGAATAGTTCTCTGAGGGGGGATTTAGGCAGCTGTGCCACATCTCCCTCTGTCTGGGGAGGTGAGTGGGTTGGACTCGCTCCACAGTGAGTCATCCCCATCGTGTTTAACTGCAGCTTCACCAATTTTCATTTGTTTATTTGTGTGTTCCAGGCATATCTGATCGATGATGCAGCCCTGGAGTCTCACTGCACCAAAGCTCCACACTTCTCATCAAAGTTTTCCAGCAGAAAGGTTGGAGATCACAGGACAAAGCATCAGACATGCAGATGCAATTTGAAAAAACTGGAGATGTTCTGCTTTTACCATTTATCCATGCTCAGGTTGAACCAAGGCTTTTTGTAATTGTGAATATCAAGGATGACTACAACATATAAGCCTGTAATAAAGTCCAAGATGAAATTCAGTCTTTCCGTGTATTTACAAGTGAGAAAATAATAATAATGATTTTAAACAATGCCAAGATAAGAAGGAATCTCTGAACTGGGAGTTAAAATAAGCTAAGGCTTCACTTTAAGAAATTTTCCACAATCAAGGGAAAAATCACTACAGACTTGGTCTAAATTTCAGTTTACTCAAATCTGTTGAAGTTGGGGAGGTTATAGTGTCTAAATTTCGGTTTATTCAAATCCTGTTAAGTTGGGGAAGTTATAATTAGTGCTGAAAGTTAAATGTCTGTTAAAACTATTTCCTCTTTGGGGACTTACTCAGGGCTTTCCTGAACTGGGCAAAACTATTCCAGAGCACATAATTAGGATTATGTGTTAGAGCAAGCATTGGGACCCAGAGTCAAACATCACATTAAGCAGGATGAGTTTCATTGCCAGACAGTCTCAGTGCCACCCACATTGATTTCCAGGGAAATTAATCATGGTGGAGATCTTTTGGGGTGATGAAGACAACAAAACCCAGCACTGCCCAATGTGCCACCTGTGTTTTTCATGCTGTTCAAGGTTTGCTCTATTCCTGGACAGCAAAAGAGCCCTGCAATAAAAACCAGTATTTACATGGGTTTCTTCAGCTGTGGCCCCAAAAGCAAACACACTCCCTGTCAAGAGCCAGCCTGTAAATAGTGAAGTGTTATCAGAGTGCACCCCAGTTTGCATCTTCAGACAATCTTCCAATTTTACTGGAGCCATCAATGCTTCTCCACATAAAACAAGAGCACTGCTCCTTTATACAACCTCTTTGTTGGGCTTCTGGGTGGGATTTGTTTGCTTAAACACAGGCAAAAGACAAAGTTATTTGAGAGTCTGCCTCACAGCCCTGTGAGTGTGGCAAACAGGGCAGGATCTGCAAAATCTGCAGCACATCTGTGCTTTACAGGGTGGGAAGATGAGGCTGGGCAAGATGTGGGTGCTGTGTCAGAAGTGTTCTTTCAATTTGTGGTTGTGGTTTTGAGCTGTGGAGCACCATGTTACAGGTGTTAATTTGTCTCCTCAGGTTTTTAACAGTCATTTGGAGTTTAATCACTTCCAGCCATGGAAAGTTGGAGATAATCCTGATAAAAATATCTGAAAGAAGCCAGATAAACCCCCTTCAAAAGTACCTTATTTCTGTCCTTCAGCTGCAGCAGAGCTCAGGGCTGTCAAGTTCAGGTGTAGAAGCCCAGACTGTAAATATCTGGGGGACAGATTTCACTGGGATTCAGGGTTTTGTTGTATGCAGCTGTGATTAGGTCAGCAGAAAACACACATGGGACCCACTTGCCCTGGCTCCTTTCCCCTGGGTAATGCTCTGATCTGGGAGAGATCAGTCAGGGCTGGTGATGTGTCCCCAGAGGTGCCCTGTGCTCTGGGTTTGTCAGGTACCAGGTCACTCCAGGCATTACAGTCACTGAATGAATGGAAATCCTGATGCTGGAATGCTCCCAGACTTTGTGCTGTTGGGAGTTTCAGAGACAGCCTGGGAAAAGGACCCTGAATTCAAAGCTGGTGCAATTCTTCAGCTCTTTCAGAGGTTGACCCTTCTCTTTTCCCTTCAGTTTGGTTCGATTTTGGGTTATTTGTTCAAGCTGTAAAACCTTTTAAGTGCAATGGTTATACAAACAATAACAACCTGAGCTGAAATTATTTGCTTGGACCGAATTCTGTTTTGAGTTGGAAACGGGAGCAGCGACCTGTGGGCTCCTGCAAAGAATGGTTATCAGTGTGAGATCCAATGCTCCTTTGATTTTGGTACATAATTAAAAATTAGAAACTATCCTAAATGTTTAACCCCTTATATTCCATTCATCTCCAAAGTTTATCAAGACTTCTCTATTCACCCACTGTTTAAAAAGTGGGGAAAATAAAGCCAGATCACTTTAAGATTCAATAATTTTCATTAGAAGGATTTAAAAAATTCCTTTTTTTACCTAGTCAGGGTTCTATTAACAATCACATTATGGAGGCAACCTGAAGAATGTTTACAGTGGCTAAGCCATAAAACCTTTCCATGCTCTGTACCCGTGATCCCCTTTCACGTTTATCTCATATCAGTGATAATATTTGCATAGATATGCTATGGAGAACTTGGGGCAGCTCTTCAGGCACGTCCTCTGCGTGTGTTTTAATGAATTCTGTGTGGCAAAATATTTTGAATATCCCTGAGTGACTTCCAGTGTGAGGAATTTTGAAAGAATTCGAGATGGGACTTCTGAGTTGCTTTAGATGGTGCAATTAATTTTTCTTTTCTACATAGGCAGGAAGGGTGAGTTCAGCTCACATCTTCACTGCATGGCCCAGAAGGTCCCAAGACCTTCAGTTACAAGACTTTTTAAGGATTTATTGACCAATAAAACACTGCCAACAAGGATATTTATGTTTTTGACCCAATCTTTAAATATTTTGTCTTATGGACCCATGCTACAGTGAGCTTTCTTAGCCAATCATGTTATGAAACAAAACCTACAGTACTGTACTCTAAAACTTCCCATTACCTTTGTAACTACATTTATTTTTTCTGTATTTAAACTCTAAACCTCTAAACTTTCCTTTACTTAGCTCAACATGTCTGTGCTTTAAACTATAAATCCACATTCTCACTTCTAGCACGTGAGTTTGGAAGCCTTTTCCAAGGTCTCAGATCAAATCCTGGGTTTAATTCTAAGCTTTGGCTCACAGGCCCAAAGTTCTGAGAGTTCTCTGCATTTCAGATTCCAATATTCTAGATCTATTGTTCAACATGGTCACAATGCTCAGGGCTTGAGTTTTGGCTAAAAAATTATTTGTGTGGCACATCTGGGAGCACCAGGAGTGTGCTGGCCAGGGAATCCTGCCAGGCTGGGCTCCAGCACTGCAGGAAAACTTCAAATCCTTTGGATTTGCACAGAAGATGGTTTGAGGAAGGCATAGGCTGGAGTTAAGGGGAGCTAAGCCATCCTGAAGGCACTGCCAGCATTCCAATGCTGGCTCTAATCAGCTCACTATTTATATCCCCAGGCAATCATTCATCAGGAGCTGCATCAGCAGACAAAAAGGATTGATTGCAGTAGAGGTACCAGGGAAACCTCACGCCAGCAGCATAAGAAAGGAATCCAAAGCAGGGCCCAGACTTGAGGGAACACAGATTTCCTCCTGAGAAGAGGATGTGTTTCACACAGTGAGTGAATCAGTTCATGGAGGATGAGGATGAAACAGGATTTCCTGTTTGAGCAGAGCAGTGAGACTCTGATCTTCCTTGGCTGCCAAACACTCCAAGTTTTGTCTGTCCTCAGAACTGCAGAGTTGTGTAGTAGTGTCTCCAGAGATAATTTGGGAGGTTGTGTGTAGGTCAGGCTTCTAGAATGGCATGAGAGCATGAGGGAAGCATGCAGCTCCTGGTAATCAATTAATAAATAAACTAATTGCCTGATTAGCTTGGCCACATCACCGTGATGATGTGATCAGTTTTCTTCTTATACCATCTCTTGTCTGCCAATGTTTTTCCATATCTCTGACTGGGTTTGAGGTGTATTTTTTTGCCATTTCAAACCAGCTGTGATCACAGAATCCTGGAATGGTTTGGGTCCTGGAATGGTTTGGGATGGAGGAGACCTTAAAGATCATCTCATTCCAACCTGCCGTGGGCAGGGACACCTTCCACTGTCCCAGGGTGCTCCAAGCCCCAGTGTCCAACCTGGCCTTGGACACTTCCAGGGATCCAGGGGCAGCCACAGCTTCTCTGGGCAATCTGAGGCCTTGTATTGTCCTCATCCTTTCATGGGTTCATTAGGGGTGAAATGTGAGACATCACAGAAGACCACGGGACAAATGTTTGTAAATCTCCAAAGGAACAAACCCAAATCCTTTTATCAGAACACCTCTTGAAAATATCATCCCTCCACAGCCAGCTGAATCCATTTTACTAATGGAGTTTCATTTGTGCCCTCAAAGTTAATGGGATGTCCTAAAATAACCCAATAATTGGGGTTATTTCCTCAAGGGTTGAGCAGTAATGTGCTGTAACACACAAGCCTTGTAAATTTATAACCAAGAAGTCTTCAATGATTTTGACACAAAACTGTGTTTCTTTTTTAAAGAGATTAAATCAAAAGGGGTAAAAATATTCTGAATTTTTCATATTTTAACAAATCCACATCTACCTCATAACTGGAGACAACTCCTTGTCACACTCAGGCAATGTTCCAGCTCACCATCCTCACAGGGAGGATTTTCTTCCTAATTTCTTCCTATTTTCTTCCCAATACTTCCTAATAGTGCAGGATGCAGTGGAGAAAAGGGGAGAATCTCCTCCAGCAGCTTGCTGGTCACTCTTTTTTTTGCTGCAGCCCAGAATTCAGTCTGTGAATCCATTTATGAGCCATCGATGCTCACAATTAATTTTCTTCAGGGCTGCTCTCAAAACATTCTGATAAATGCCTCTGGTTGTGGGGCCATCTTCAAATCCCCATTGCCATGGGGATAAACTAAATCCTAACCTATGCTTACCACACACTACTAAATACTATAAAACAACAAATAAAACAAAACAAAAAAAAACCCACAAAAAATAAATCAACAAATACTTCAATCACTCAATACCCCAACCAACACCCCAACTACTCAAATTATAACTAAACCAAACAAAACCACCAATTTTGTGTAGTGGTTTTGGTTTGTTAATTTGAGATTTTGTTAATTTTGAGATATTTGGTTAATGTATTATTGAGTGTATTGAGTGTGGTGGGTTTAGTTGGTTAATTATTAGTGTATTTATTTTTTGTTGTGAGGTAGGATTAGGAGAAAGGTAAAGTAGGTTTAATATTTTAAAGGGGCATAAAGAAAAATTTATTAATAGTAA
>VXBC01007486.1:341013-385836 GCA_013399945.1 Ploceus nigricollis
GGGAAATCCAAGGAGCGGCTAAGGAGAACCAGTCTCCTTGCGGAGGGACTTTTGACAACTATGATGAAAGGAAAGAGACAACTCTTTCTGGGGTTCACAGTCCAGGTTTATTGAAGGCAGTGGGGACCTCTCACCCCGGGGAAGAACAGCCAGAAAAGAGCCTTGAACAAGGGGAAATCCAAGGAGCGGCTAAGGAGAACCAGTCTCCTTGCGGAGGGGCTTTTGACGACTACGACGAAATGAAGGAGACGACTCCTTCTGGGATTCACAGTCCGGGCTCATTGAAGGCAGTGGAGACTTCTCACCCTGGCGAAGAACAGCCAGCAAGAGCCGTGAACAAGGGAGTGCAACATCTTTTAACTGGGGGAGGAGATAGGGGAGGGGTCTTCCACGGGGCCAATGAGGGAGTTTAGGGGAGTGGCATTAGGGAAAATGGACATGGGGAAACTCCAATAGGAGAATGAAGGGGAGGGGATTCCAGCTCCCTGACCTATCGCTTGACGCCTTAGACAGAACTTTCTGGATGGAAGGCTTGGCCACCGAGTGACAGGCAGGTACTGGGGAGGGGTTGGGGGAATGACTTGGCACTTTTTCTAAGACACTTGGGAGGAGAGAGGAGAAGATTGACACCTGACAGGTAAGGAGGGGGAGGAGGGCGGAACCATTGAAACAAAGGTGCGGGGCGTGTAGGACTAAACCATACAGAGCTTAATACAACTTGAATAACGCAATGCAACAAGGTCTGGTTTGGTTGTCACCAAAAGGAGTCTTGAAGCTGTCAGCTCTGGGATAATTTAATCACATTGATGCTTTCTTCCTAATCCCCGTTTCTTGGTTGTTTTATCTCTGGGGCAGAGAATGTAAATCCTTCCCCCCACCTCCCAAAACCATTCAGTATTTTTAAACCATAATATTTAACTCTGCATGTGCTTTTGAAATCTTGGCTGGCTTCAGTTTTTTGCAGGAATTGGTTACCTTGGCTGTGTGGGAAAGGAGTCCCTGGAGTCAGCTGGTATTTCAGTGATTTTCACACATTTAAGAGCCAGATGGGATCGTTAGCTCACTCACCTTGACCTTTACACAGCGTGTGGGATGGGATTCACCTCCCAGTTATTCAAGGAATGAAGTTAGAGATAGAATGCCTGTGCCAAAATGAGCTGTCTTCCCTCTGCTCCTTTTGCAGCTAATGGAGAGGGATCATTTCTTTCACAGGGTAATTCATTCTCCCCTGTGATAGATTTGGGTATAGGATGTATAAATTACTGGGGCTGTGGCCCTCTCATAGTAGGTTCATTATCCAGTCTTTGCCTGAGGAATGTCAGCAGTTTGTGCCTGAAACTGTCAAGAAATGGAGAATCCACTTCTTTTCTTTCTTGTGCTACTGATTTATCACCCCTTGGTCTCAGAAACCAAATCCAAAGGTGTGACTGGCTGGGTTGATAGTGGTCATAAGGGAATCTTGTGTAAGTAGCCCAGGGGAAGATACACGGCCTGCACCATGATGAATCCATCTCCATTCCCCGTTACCGGCTGCCTCATATCCCGAAAGGCTGAGTAAAGAGCAAAGATCTCCAGAATGAGGTGATAGCAATGACTGCTGACAGGGAAAGGTTTCTGCAAGGGCCAGAGGGAGGGAGGAGATGGATGTGGAGGGATGTGACAGATGAAGAGAAAATGAGTGTTGAGAAAAGGTTTGTTCAGAGAAATCAGGTTGTGGTGAGCTGACCTCAGCTAGACACCAGGTTCCCACCAAAGCCACTCCATCATTCCCCTCCTCAGCTGGACAGGAGAGAGAAAATATGAGGAAAGGCTTTTGGGTCGATGCAGGGACAGGGGGAGATCTCTCAGCAGTTGCTGACACGGGCAAAGCAGGCTTGACTTAGGAAAAAAGAATAATTTAATGTATTACCAATAAAATCAGAGCAGGATAATGAGAAATGAAAACCAAATCATAAAACACCTTCCTCCTACCCCTCCCTTCTTCCCAGGCTCAATCTCACTCCTGAATTCTCTGGAGCTGGCTGGAATTGCCTCCCTCAGGCATGGGGGAAGCTCCTCACAGAAGCCACCCCTGAAGTCCCCTGTTACCAAAACCTGGCCTCCCAAACCCAATACACAGAAACACTCTGCTACTAAAAAAACAAGACTGATAAGTGAATGATGACTAATTTAGAATCAGTAAAATCAAGCTTGTTTAATTACAGACCAAATAAATAACTTGAATAATTAATTATGAGGAGATAAACTCAGAGCCAAATGTGTGTTTTAGAGGGATAGTGCTTATCTCAGGTGGCATTTGGGGATGGCCACATATGGGGATGTCTTCTGGATAACAGAAGACATCTGCAGCAGTGTCAAACAAAACAAACAACTGCTTCAGAGTAAAACTGATGACAATGACAGGGTGCAGACCAACAAAAATGTGGAAGGATTTGTACTTTTTCTGGCAGCTTCTTCTGAAAAATGCAGGACTGGTCAGTGCTTGAGCCAGATTTGCTATGAAACTGAAATTCTTCTCTGCCACATTACATTGCCAATGAAAATATTTTTATGACTTTTTTTTTGACTGGAAAATAATTACATGCAGAGGGAATAGCCAGGGAAAAGGTAAAGAATATACTTTCATGTCCTGATATACATTAATTCAGACACCATGTCTAACCCTCTTCGTTGACTGCACAGTTAAATGGAAATAGAAACCCTAAACTCTGAGTCATGGGCTTTTCTCTCTTGATCAAAAAGTCTGTGGGATTTGTAACTCAGATGTTGAGTACCTATAAGGGATGGTCTGGTTAGATCCTTTAAGGATTTGTCTGAAATAATCCAAGCAGTTTGTAAAGGATCATGTAGTTAAATCCTGGTCCCTCGCCCTAATCACTGGTCCAAGCTGATTTTTTGGATATGGAATGAGATATAATCAACACTCAGGGTGGCCTGCACATAAGTCAAGCTGGTATCCTCCCCCTGTCCAACACTGCTGGGGTCACTCCTGACACCCTGTAGACATTCCTGCTCTCCTCACCCCTTCTAGCCCAAGAGGGATGTGAAGAAAATAAAAGCAGTTGGGAAAAGGGCTACCAAAATGATCAGGGGCACAGCACAACACCCTGGCCCTGCTCAGCAGGGAAACTGCCAGCCAGGAAATTCCCAATTTGTACTGATCCATGGGATTTTCCCACACCCACTTGCACAGCTTTGTACTTTGTCATAGGGACACACCCTCAGGGAATAAAAACAAACATCAGAAATCAAGAGGTTGGGGTTATATTCCAAATCAGTTTGTGGTGGTGGTGTGGTTATGCTGAGTTACATGAGTCATATCCAGCACCCTGAGAGTGTGAAATGATGAGCTCTGCCCAGGTGAAAGGAATGTTTCTCAGGCCTGGGCTTGGCTGGCATGGAGAAGGAATAGATTAAATCACATTTTTGAGGCTCCTTTCACGCTTGTTTGTGTGATGCTGCATCCTGAACACTTGTCTTGGCACTTTTGATTTAGCCTGGGTGTAGAGCAGCGATGCTCCCGCTGTCACAGCGTGCACTATTGATTTATCACGCTAAAGTGAGTACAAGTGAAACATGGAGATTCATTAAGAGAGACCATTTACGCCTCTGGACTCGATATGTTCTCAAAATGATACTCTACAACCTCATTAGTGTCTTGTTCTCATTCATGGATTCACCTGTCGAGCGACAAGAAAAGAAACAACGAGAGCAGAAAATTGATCTTCAGCACTGGTGTCTGATTCCTTGGGAATTCAGCATTTGCCTCATCATTCTGGGATGCCAGGTGGATTCAATGAGTGTAGTGAAGCTCTAAAGTAGAAGTATTGATGGCTCAAACATTGAGGAAAGAGGTTAAAAGGTACAGGGTTGCTCCAGTCCCTTCCTTAAAAGTACAGCAGCTTTGTGTCATTCCTCATATGCTCTCAGATAAAAAAGAACATATTCTGATTATTTGTAACAGTGTTTTGGTCTCTTCTGATCCCTTGAATAACTCCCCATGAATTTTCCAAGAGGTAGTCACAAAGCCATTTTTTATTCCTTTTTAAGGGACGTATTTTCTTCGGGACACATGAGTAATCCTCTCTGATGTTGTCTGCCTTAGATCTCTTTTAGCACTGAAAACTACAAAAAGGTAAATTAAATGTATCCATTTAGATGCTTTTAATTGGCAGCCAACGTCAATGAGAAACTTTGGACTGGATTTACCCAAAGGGAATTGCTAAAAGATTTATGGAGAGAAGTGAGATTTTATTCAAATACCTCTTTTTACTATTTTTCCTGGACAGTGTTTGTATGAAGTTGATAATTCCCACGTCCACAGCTGAATCTCTCTTTTCCCTGTTTCATGATCTCCCTGGAATGTGCTCTAGGCACACTCTCCCCAAGGCTGAGGTTTTAATGGTTTAGGAAAAATGTTCAGATGAGATTAAAGGTGTTGGGAGCACCAGGGCCTGTGGAGGTTCTGCTCCCAGACCATCAGGAGCTGACTCCCCTGCAGAGCTGGGGCGTGGATGCACAAACTCCCTGGATGTGAACAGGAATTCTCATGGGAGGGTTGGTGCAGCAACAGTGACAGTGGTGAAGATAAATTTGGAACACGAGGATGAGATTCACTGGTAGCTCCAGACACCAACGTCTGACTCGGCCTCCCTTGGGACACGTTGGATTAATCCTGAAATATGCCAGCTGAGTCACACCCGGGTAACATCACCTCTCATCTGGCAGGAGGGATTTATCCTAGAGCTGGTTTTGGGGAAGGAGTGACTGGGAGAAGTAGTTAAACTATTTAGGAGTCAGGAGTTTCCCTTGGGAGGAGCTGTGGGGCTTTCAGCAGTGTTTTGGAAGGTGGGCAGTGCAGGGCTGTGTCTGCTGAGAGATCCTGGTGTAGAGAACTGAGAGCTGCAGGACAGATCCAGAAGAAAATCCATGCAAGAGCTGCAGGACAGATGCAATAATTTCAGGATGTTGCCCTGTAGGGTCCCTGTGAGTTTCCAGGTGTGAGAGGAACCAGCAGCAGCCCTTCCATCTGTCCTGTCCACTCCAGATCCAGGGCTAGTTCTGTCTCTGATGCCTTGGTGGCACTTATGGACTGCACAGAAGGCTCTGTGTGCACATGCCAAGGTTTTCAGTGGAAAAGGCTGAAGATCAGCTCCTGACCTTCACCCTGAAGTGATTTATGAGGGCTCGACTCCCGAACTTCACCCTGCGGTGATTTATGAGAGCTCAGCTCCTGAACTTCACCCTGGGGTGATTTATGAGAGCTCAAACACTCATTTCCCCCAGCTCTGCTGGGAGGATAATCCCAGAGGAGTGACAGAGCTGGGAGTCTGGCTGGCAGCTGCCTGAGCCTCAGGGTAGAGTTTGGCTGAACTCAGCTTTTCCCATCTGCAGGATGGTGCTGATAATCCTCTTACCTGCCGAGAATTTTGTGCTCTCCTCCAGAGGGAGTGTTTGGTGCTGATGACCCAGTGAGTGTTTTGCAGACACATTTTTGTCTGCCAGAGATGCTGTTTGAAGCCTGTGCCAGCTGCCCTCTTGGGAAGAAGGAGGACAGTGCACATCAGTGTCATCTTTAGAGAGAAAAGGCTCCAAAAAGGGTGGAAGGAGGCACTACCAGCGGAAGAAATTCACATTCTCAACCAGCTGAAAGAGAAAACAATGTGCTTAACAACTCTTAGAAGAAATATAGATAATACAGCAACAAACAGAACCAGGATACCCAGCAGGGAGGCATTTGTTTTTTATTAGCTCCAGGGTGTTCTCATCTGGAATAGGAATTGAACAACCTCCAAAAACACCCAGGCAATGCAATTGCAGGGACACACTATCAGTGGGCTTTAGTAAGTGAGCTGCTCATGGAAAGGGCTGCCCTGGAGGAGGAAGCTCAGGGCTGAGCTGAAGATACTTAGCAGATGGGGAGGATTATTGTAATCCTTATCCAAAACAGCAAATGTTTCATTTTGCTCTAACCAAACCAGAGGCCCAAGTAGAGTGGCCAGCCTGGAGGTGTAAATGGAAGGAATATTACGTTAATGGAAGGGAGAAGAGGTGAGAAAAGCTGGAGAGCTGCTGGGTTAGAGGTTCTGCATGACAGGGGAGAACTGGCTTTTTATTTGCTGGAAAACCTAAACCTCCTGCAGTTCACCCTGGTAGATCATTCATCCAGACAGCAAACCATAGGGTAGAATCCTACAATGGTTTGGGTTTAATGGGGTCTATTTCCACCCCACACCTTCCACTAGCCCAGGCTGCTCCAAGCCCCATCCAACCTGGCCTTGGACACTTCCAGGGATTCAAGGGCAGCCACAGCTTCTCTGGGCACCCTCACAGGGAACAGTTCCTTCCCAATATCCCATCTAACCCTGCAGCCACAGCTTCTCAGGGCCTCCCACCCTCACAGGGAGCAATTCCTTCCCAATATCCCATCTAACCCTGCATCTTTCTTGGTTTTGTTATGGGGCTCTGTTAGGAGTCAGCTGCCTTGACTCATAAAATCTAAAGCTGATGTGTGGGCTGGTCCTAAAGGGCTATAAGGAGCACAATTACCATCAAAATGAATCACTTAATGCTGAAAACATTAATGTTTAACTTCTGGAATGAGATTCTTGGTTTTTAGGAAGCCAGAGAATCCCCAGTGAAATTCTGTGGAACTCATACAAGATGTTGAGAAGACTCATGTTTACACTCAGTCCTCTCTTTTTAGAGCTGTAGCTTTTTGGCTGGGATGGCTCTTCAAGCTGTACATTTTTTTTAAACCACTTTAGCTTTAATATTTTGAAACATAGTGATGCTGGACAGGAGCCACTTACATATTTTTTTACCTAACACTGGGCATAACTCACAGCACACCTTAATGTCAGTCAGTAGAAGGCTGGAATGAAATTTAGAGGAAGAGGGCGTGGTTTATTTGCCTCCTGAAACTAGTTGGGTGAAAGAAATCATCTGCTAAGAAGCCATGGAAGCTCAAAGGGCATTTGGACAGCGTGGGTGAAGATTTGTCATCTCTCTCCAGCTCACACTGGTGTTAAATCTCCAGCAAGCTCAGCCATGGTCATTAACATGCAAAACACACGTGCTCCTTAATTATGAAGTGATGTTTTTGGATTATCATGCCCAGCTAGGAGAAGTCTGCATTTGATGCAAAGAAATCCGTGGAGGGCATCAGCCCCATGCGGGGAGAAGATGGAACATGGTGAAAGCTTTGCTGCAGCACAGCTGCTTTTCCCATCACATTTTACTTGTTTGAGAAAGTTTTCAATCCCAAAATATACAGGGCAGGGAGGAATAATGTAAACACAAATCTGGGATAGCAGGAAAAACATGGCTGAGTGCTCTGAGGGCAGAGAACCTGGAAAATGGAACACTGGTTAATGGTTATCTCCTGTGAAGGGATCACAGGGGGAGGTTAAAAGGCTGAAGGTTTTACAGTGTTTTTTAGTGATGTCTGCAGTGTGAGATGCAGGTTTTTGGATTGGTCTCAAGTCTGATATAAATAAATGAGTTTGGAAAGTGAGCTGTGAAATCTCAGCTTGTTCACAAACTTCTCTCAGCTGCAAAACCCTTAACCCGTGTCAGGATCCAGCCCATGGAGGAGGTCAAAACACTCTGCTGGTGTTTAGTCCAGCCCACCTTCATATTTTACATTTTCTGTATTTTCTGAGGCTGGCATCAGCTGTTGGGACAAGCAGACAAGATGGGCAGGTTTGAGTTATTTTTATCCCCACAGCTGTTCAATCAGACTCTCATTTAGCAGCTCAGTTCTGTGGATAATCTCAGTATAATTAGAAGGTTTAGGTAAAATTCAGAAATGTAGTTAAAATTTTGGTAATTATGATTCTAGAATCAGCACCGGTTACAAGCACATAATTATTCTTGGTGTAGTACAAACTCATTATGGGATATAATTCTGGCCTATGTTGTTTGCAGTAGAGCTAAAAATTTTCTTTTTACACACACCTTGCTTCACAAAGAATATTTTTTTTTTAAATCTCTCAGTTAAAGCACTGAAGATATTCCTGTATAGTTCACAATTAAAAAAAAATAACAGGCTGATACCTTTGAATAGTCTTATAATGTTGCATTGCTGATTTTGAACAGATTGTTGTTAACAAATTATTCTCCATAAAAGAGAATAATTAGGATGAGAGTTAATTAGGATGAACGAATTGGTTACCACAAAATCATTTTTCCCCTTTTTAGTTCATTAAGAAATTAAAGTTTTGGGGGCTGACACAAATAATTTCTTTTCCATATTTCTGGTGGGATTTTTTTGGCACTGCAAAGAAAACAAGATTTAGCTATTAAGTTGTGAAAAACAGAGACTGAATGAATGAGGGACCTGGCAGGAAAACTCCCAGTAGCTTGAGGGAGAAGACAGAATTCCACTGGTTTCCAGCCCTGTGTTCCACCACTGGCTCATCCTCCCTCCTTAAGACCTCTTGCTTTCTCTAACAATTAAATCTGTGGCTTGAAACACAGATATCTTTCAATTAATAAAATTAATTTTCATTAATTTTTCCCCTCAATTATTATTTATTTAGAATGACACAGTTCTTAGGTGCTGCTCTCACAAACTGTTTGTGATCTGCCAGCACACCCTAAACCAAGGAATACTGATAAGTTGTTTTCCCCACACTTCATCTCATTTATTTCACCTACCAGACGTGTTCGTGTACTCACTTCCCACTCTGGTGCTGCTCTGTGCAGAAAAACCCCCAATAAATTAAAAACATGTTAAATGAGGGGGTAAAACCTATGAAAACATCATTATGGATCAGTCCCTAGATCGGTATCCTGTCCTCAATATGTCTAAAGCACCTTCCCAGGGACAGGTACTGGAATATGAGAGGTTTCCTTCATAGAGTCTCCTAAATTCCCCCAGGATGAGGCTTGGGTGTGAATGGAGGCTTGGAGAACATCCTGAGATGTGTTTGCCTGGTTTATGGATTTTCCTTTTCTGAATATCTCCAATCATTTTTGAACTTGTCCGACCTTTTTGCTTCAAGCTGCTTCAGAGAGTTCCACAGTTCCACATCCCTTTTCCAGGCATCTCCTTTGTTTGTTTTGAGCTGGGCACTCACTGATTTGATTTGTTGTGAGGTAATTACTACCCAAGAACAGATTTGCTGCCTTTTCATCTTCTCAGCCACTGCTCACGTCGCCCTGGATTCTGCAGGTGTCCATCATCCCTTCCTCACTCATCCCACTGCCAGGCTGGATTCCAACCTGTCCTTTTGCTCCTTATTCCAATACCACCAATCTGTGATGGATCATCCCTTCAGTGATGGATTTTCCATGAAGATTTTACAGAATTATTATAATGTGACCAGAACCACACACAATTTTCAAGACGTGAGGACATTACCCACAGAGACAGAAAAATGCCTCTATTTTCTTCTTCATTTCCCTAGAATATATCAAATTTCATTTGCTTTTTTTTGACTGATACTTCTGCTGAATTGACATTTCCATAAAAGAATTGCAGGCCCAAGACCTCATTTTTCAGTGCTAGCAGCTGTGCCAGAGCCTGCCATCGTTCAATCCCTCACCAGCTCTGTTGAACCCCCTTTAGGGACTGGAAGGGGCTCTCAGGTCTCCTTGCAGCCTTCTCTTCTCCAGGATGAATAAACCCTTATATCCACAGGAGAGCTGAATGCTGTGAATGGGTTTGTTTGAATGCAGGTCCCAGTAGCTCCCAAATTAACATCAGAACCCGTTCTCTTATGACTTTTCTAAACATTTTTCACAGCACTGGGTAAGGCGAGGGTGGAAAAAGGCTGCCATGGGTTTTAAAAGGAAAAATCATCATTTAAATTAACAGCAAAATACATAGACCTTCAGCATAAAAAATTATACATCTCACCCACTCACCTCAAAAATACAAAAAACTAGTATTCAGTAGAGTCAATAAAAGTTAAATTTTCTTATGTGTAATCCACTGTTGGCTGAAGAACATTAGCATTTCAAATAGATTTGCTTATTAAAATGAAGATGTCTTTTGATAAAATACCCTGATTTCCTGGGATTTAAATTATTGCACTTAGAAATGAAAAGAAGTAAAGGCAGAATTCAGTAGAAATCCTCCCTTCCCTTCCCTTCCCTTCCCTTCCCTTCCCTTCCCTTCCCTTTTTGGCATTTCAGCAGGGACAGCTGTGCAGAGATGTTGAGGGTGGTGGCCAAGGACTGATGGTCCAGGGTGCCAGAGTTTTTACCAAGTTCCTGGGATGGGTGAGGACTCAGAAATGTCCCAGTTTCTGGTTACTTCAGTCGCATTTGCAAGAACAGCTGTGGAGCACCAACGCAGAACGAAGGGTAGGAACTATGAAGCCCCATCAGTAAAAAACCTCAGATTTTAAATCCAGGAGTGGCGTGTTTAATCCCGAATTCTGGAAAGTCAGTGGTCTTAATTTCATAAACTAAACACGTATCCTAATTGAAAAACCAAACTAAATCCAAAAAAATCCTGGCAAATGCTAAAAATACAACCCCGTGCCTCGTGCAATGCTGTTGTTACATTTCTGCTGATGCAATCAGTGCTGTTTATATCCATAAATCCCATAAACAACAGCCCAGCAGTAAAGAGCAGGCCAAACCCAAATCATGGGTGTATTGGCAAGAGGTTGGAATGTTGGATACACAGGCTCCTGGGGTGGAAAAAAACCCCAAACTTAAAACAGAATTGGGGCTGCAGGAGCAAACTGAGCACCGCACACACTGTGCTCTGCAGGCTCCTTCAGTGGGAATGCTGTAGGGGGAATTGTTTTCCTCCTGTGCAACACTGATTTAATGAACCGCTGAGCTGATGGTCAGTTTGATGCCTTGTGAAGGCTGACCTAGAAGAGAGACTAGACTGAGCTAAAGAATANACTTTTACAATAACACCCAAAATGAACCAAAATGGTCCCCAAATGCACAAACACTCACAGGGTCTCTCACTTTGATCAGTTCTGCTCCATTTGCATCTTGGAGTTCATTGTCCAGTTCCAGCTTTAGCCCATGCAGTCCCATCCTGCTTGTTTTTCTCTCTTCAGCCCACGTTGTTTGTGCTCTTGGGCCTGAGATTTGGATCATTTGTCCTTAGTCCCCAGCTGGAGAAGGAATTGTTTTGTCTCCCTACTCTGTGAAGAGAGCTCACCATCCCCTCATGTGGAGCCCAGACCCACACACTAAAGCAGCAGAGAACCTGAAAATTATAAAAGCTAAACCCTGAGGCATCAAGTTAATATCCTTAAATAAATCATCACCGAAGGCAATGGGGGAATGCTGATTGCTTCCAGTCATGGCCTGGCCTCTGCACCTTTCCTTCCAGGTCCATTGGTTTTTATTAAACAGATGGATGGTCCTGTGATCTGTAGGTTTTAGGGGGTTGCCCTCATGGATATGCTTCAAAGCCTCCAGTAGATCACAGGGAATGTGACCTGCAGCCCAGCCCATGGCGATGGAGACTCTCACTGTGGTGTAGCCTTTGGATCCTGCACAGGAGTGGTGATTTCAGCTCCTTATTCATTAATCTGATCAAAGAGAAACAGTGCTAAAGACTTCAGCTCACACACAGGAGAGGAAAAACATTAGCTACGGGTGGCTGAGCACTGGCAGAGCTGCCAGGCACCTGGTGATGGAGCAAAAGTGGGACTGATGTTCACAATTCCAGGGAATTTGCTGTCTTGTTTGGGAACCAGGGCAGAACAGACAGATTTTACGACTAAGATTTCAAGGCTCAGTCAGTTGGGCAGGTGAAGAAGAGGTAAAATATTGATTTTAATGATGCCAGGATCAATTTTATCCAGTATCAACGATGTTAGCAACAGTCTTTCTTTATCCCAGCAATGCCATCAAATCTGAGATTACATTGCAGTTATTAAATCCATCCTTTAATCTGATAAATTTACTGTGAGGACATTAGCAATGTACTCATAACCCCTCATTATCTCTCCACTATTGGTGGCTGTAGTGTTGAATCTGAGATAGAATAAATGAGGTTTGAGAAGCAAGATCAATAGTTTTGAGCAGCAATACCTGTCTGCCAGCTTCAGAGATGAGAGAAGGAAGAAGATACATGTTGATGTTTCAAGGAAGTCAGAAACATTGCCCACTGTAGCTTAAATCAGGTGGATTAGATGGACCAAGACAATTTAATAACTGGATTTTTGTTGTGGTGGTTGATCGTACCACACTGATAATATCCACAGCCAAGTGTTGCAAGTTCTCTCCCTTCATGGCTCCTAACAAATGGAAAATGGGTATAGGGCATTATTAGTGGGATATAATATGTACAGATACACCCCAAAATGTTGTTATCCCTCTGGCTAGGTCCCACCAAATATGTTCTTTGAAGAGGCATCAGCCTGTCTGGGAGAAAAAAAATGTTATTTTAGGTACTGTGGAGAAAACAGATGGGACTGGCAAGTGGAGATTATTGGCTTCTCAAATCTGGGATTGCAAAGAGGGGAACCTACCTCCAGTTCCTCATTTCACAACAAACCTCCTGTTTTGGGGAATCTGTATCAGAGCACAACACTGGAGGTGTTTAGATTCTTCTGACATCCTCAGAACCTCCACTTAGACACTCCCTCTTCATCCCAAAGTCCAGCTCTGTCAGGAAACCTCCAATTCACCTGGAAATACATTCACAGAATGGGTGAATGCTGAGTCTTATCTTCTTTTTGCCAGGGTTGGGATTAAATGCGTGAGACAGAATTTCTTGTTGGTACTCAGATGTTTATCAGTTCTTATCTCTGTCACAGCCTCACAAACCCTGAGTTCTACAGCACTTCACTCTAACAAACTAAAANAAAAAAATTTGGTGAAGCCAGAGTCATTTATTTGAGACTGTTTCCAGATTAATCAGTGGCTCTTACAGGTAAAACTCAAAAATCTGCCACTGGACAAGTGAAGCCCCCTGGCCATTGCATGGCTGTGGCAGTGACTGCAATGAGGTGGCACCAACCTTCAGCTGCATCAAAATCTCTGTGAAAGCTTCTGCCCTGACAGGGCACACTGATAAGGAGTGAAAAATGGAGAAGGAAAATCAGCATTATCAATCTGGAGTATTAAACTGGAAATGACTTTAAGAGGGGTTATCCAGACCTTATATTCACAGGTCTCATGTGATCTGTCAGGCCAAGATTCAAGTGTCAGCCCTGTTTTGAGGGTTGCTGAATATCCACAGTGCCCCAGCTACATTATTCTGAAACTCGTAAATCTTTCTAAAGTATGTATTAAGGAAAAAAAAGGGATTTTCAAGGTTTTTATTGCTGTGAGAGTAAATTTGGTGAATTTCTTTTCATAGCACAGCAGAAAGAAGAGACTTAAAACAACCATTGTTCTTTTTTTGTTTGACGTTAATTTCTATATTTTATTTTTTTCATATGCTAATATAATTACAGTTTACAACAGATAAATATACAACATTTGAGTGTAAATCAACTAGAAAAATTAAATAGCCTGTATTATTGACATATAACTCAAGTATAAAAAATAATAAAAAATTGAAGGGATTGAGAGCAAGTCTAAAGCACATCCTTGGGGGTTTTTAACAGAAAAGAAGGCAGCAGTGCTGTCACCATTCACAGAAGATATCAAATATCTGAGCAGAATCCATCAGCTGCTAAGGTGGAGCAGAACAGTGAAGAATTTGTGACATCCAAAAGCTGCAACGTTTTCTCTCACAAGGATTATGCATCCAGAAAATTAGAATAATTCTTAAAATTCTGAATGAGCATTGATGCTCATTACTGATTTTGGAAGTCTGAATATAGAAACCTACAAGGAAATGGAGCCATGAGAATGAGCCTGTGTTCAACTCAAGCTGGGAAACCCACAAATAGTGTGGAATAATTTTCAGGAATTATGGCAGATCTATAACCAGGAAACTGCAATTAACTGAACCCCAAAAGATAGAAAACAAACCATTCCCACTCTAAAATTGTCAGAGTAATTTTCAGAGTGAAGGCTCATAGGGTTAATGAGAAATGAACAGAAATTTAACAGGGAAAAAAAAGGAATTGTAAGAACATCACCAAATTCAGGGCAAAATTCAGGACTGACAAGGTTTGAAACAGCATTTTGAGATATAAAACAATCTCTGGGACAGAGTTTGAACTTCTAGTCCAATAAATAAACACAGTGCATAAATAGTTGCATAAAAATGGTTTGGAGAAAAATAAAGCATAATTCCAGCCAGAGCTGGGTTCATTAGGGGTGAAATGTGAGACATCACAGAAGACCACGGGACAAATGTTTGTAAATCTCCAAAGGAACAAACCCAAATCCTTTTATCAGAACACCTCTTGAAAATATCATCCCTCCACAGCCAGCTGAATCCATTTTACTAATGGAGTTTCATTTGTGCCCTCAAAGTTAATGGGATGTCCTAAAATAACCCAATAATTGGGGTTATTTCCTCAAGGGTTGAGCAGTAATGTGCTGTAACACACAAGCCTTGTAAATTTGTTACTAAGAAGCCTTCAATGATTTTGATACAAAAATACGTTCCTTTTTTAAAAGTGATTAAATCAAAAGAGGTAAAAATATTCTGAATTTTTCATATTTTAACAAGTCCACATCTACTCCATAACCAGAGGCAACTTCTTGTCACACTCAGGCAATGTTCCAGCTTGAACTTTTTGACTATATTAAATCCTAGTGCCTGAAACAGCAGGAAAAAGCAGGAAGTTAAACTGGGAGACGTGTCAGAAAATGTTCGTGTTTATATGACTGATAGTGAAGTAGTAGCTGATTTATAGCTGCAGTTTTTATTTAAAAAGATAAATTTAAAATGCACCCCAAAAAACCAAAAAAGATAAATGTGAGGTGAAACAGAATGCTTTCCTATGGTTTGTTCAAAACAATTTGGGGTGACCAAGAACCATGTGGAAGGAAGAGTTTTTCTCCCCTTCCTATAGTTTTTATTTAAATAATCCTTAATTTTTATTCTCTTGTTCTTTTCCTGTTGTGTGTGAGGAGAGGGGGTGGTTAATAAATAAAATTTAAAAAAGCTGTGTCCATCTTGAATTGTTGTAATTCCATTCCATACTAGCATAGCCCTTTTCAGGTACAAACCAAAATATCTTAACAGAAAGTAAGCAAATAAACAGATTCTCCTAAAAATATCATTGTGTTTTAATGAGGGAATTTTTGATTTGTGTCTTACCCTTCAATCTTTACAAGGTCTGCAATGAACTCACTTTACCCTTTATGCACTTGGTTATTTTGGAGCTGACTCTCACCTGCCAGAGTTACCAGGATAAATTTAACATAAGAATTAATTATTTTGGACTGAAAGGTCACCACCAGGACTAGGATGACCACATGAGCTCCCCCACCAAGAACTGAGATGGATCCTTTCCCAGAACTGATATTTGGTGCTTTTAGAGAGGCACGAGTTAAAATAACCATGCAGAAATTTATTTACTACAGGAGTTTCAGACACCTGGGACTGCTTTCAGCATAATTCTGTGAAATAAGTGGAATTTCATCATTACAGTCTGTGAGATCTGTGAAATATGTGGCATTTGCACACAGACCTCTTTGAGTTGTGTTCAATACAGGTTTGGAATAAGCTCAGCATTGCATTTATTAAATAGCAGGGGAAATTATTAGGCCATTTTACCTTATTTTGTGCTCATTTGGTCCTAATGATTTGCTCTGGTACAACCTTAACTGAGGCACCTGAATAATCAGATCTAACAAATGAACTATAAATATCAACCAGAGTCAAAAAGAAAGGAAAGGAAGAATTTTTGACATCAGCTTTCCATGCTAATTTTTAAGATAAATTGAACATTACTATTTATCCAGCTTCTAATATCATTGTGGAGGAAGATTCAGCTGGGTCCCAATGTGGTACTACTTGTTTAAGATGTCCAGGGAAAAGCAGAGAAAAATGTTAATTAGAGGAGAGCTTATTGAAATAAGATTTTCCTCTGTTTATTAACAGCCTAGAGGCTTAGAGGGAGGATATGCAGCAGACTTTTAATTAAACTGTTTACTTTTAAAGAGAATTTGCTAGAGTTCATCATAGTCAGGAATACGTTAGTGGGACAATAAAGTGGTAAGAGTGGAAAATGTCCTTTTTGGCAGGAGTCGGAGGAGGAAAGCAACAACAACAACAAAAAAGTCGTGTTTGCAATATAATTTCACAGAATTCCCAGAATTTACTGAATGACCCGGTTGGAAGAGACCTTCAAGATCATCAAGTCCAACCCAGCCCCAACACCTCAACTCAACCCTGGCACCCAGTGCCACATCCAGGCTTTGTTAAACACACCCAGGGATGGTGACTCCACCACCTCCCCGGGCAGCCATTCCAGAACTTTATCACCTTTCTGTGAAAAACTTTTCCCTAATATCCAGCCTATATTTCCCTTGGTTCACCTTGAGGCTGTGTCCTCTGGTTCTGTCAGTGCTGCCTGGAGAAAGAGCCCAACCCCACCTGACTACAAATTTTGGGATTTGCATTTGACCACATAAACCCTGGGAAATTTCTTCAGGGTTATTAGAAAGCAACAAGAGGCAAATAAAGATTTTAAAAGAAAACACAAGCAAGACCAAGCCTGGCACATGAATATCTTGCATGGCCATGTGGGTCCATGGCAGAATCATCCAGAGCCACCTAGAGAAGGCAGATTTGGACAGGAACTGCCAGGCTGACAGAGGCAGCCACCCCTGTTGCTCAGCTGATTGAGCTCATCCTTGGTGTAAGGGCAAGGGATGGATCATCTCACCTGTTTAGGGCAGCTCTTTTAGGATCACCCTCTGAAGATGCTCATCTCTCTGCCTTGAGTTAGGAGGAGCTGGGACATTTCTGGGCTGAACAGGTATTTGCTTTCAGTATGGGAGAGGATGAATCCCATTTTGATGGACAGACATTGTTGTAATTGGGGTAGTTTCAGTGTGGAGTGATTTTGAATGGAGTGCAATTACCTTCATAGAACTGTATTAAAACATCTGCACCACTGCAAGTCAGCTGGTTCTGTAAATAAAATAAATATTGATGTTGAAGGCAGTATTTGTCTATTCAGATACCCAGTTTAGCAAAAAAATAATTCGGTTCTGTACTCTGCTGACTAAAGTTCTACTGGCTGCAAAACCATCACTCTCCAGACCTTCAGGCTGGACCAGAAGAATTCCCCCCTGGGATGGTTTCAGTGACTCCCACACTCACAGATGGATGGGATGATGATGTATGAAAGCTCCTTACAGCCAAGTGCTTGCCAAAGACAATGAAACCAATTATCACTTTGGGCACTGAGGTTAATCAGAACTATCAGAAATCTGCTGAAGGCTTTTTGTCAGAGCCGTGACAGAGGAGGAGCCCGAGGTCCCGAGTGGAGCCGGGCAGCTCTCGGGCAGGAATCAGCACCATGGACAGGGTCAGTCCCTTCCCTCCCAAAATCCCAGCTCCTGGTTGGAAGCAAATGCTCCTGATTTCAGGGATCTGGGATTTATGGATTCACAGAACGATTTGGGTTGGAAGGGATCTTAAAGACTATCTCATTCCACCCCCTGCCATGGGCAGGGACACCTTCAGTAGACCGGATTGTCCCAGGCTCCATCCAACCTGGCCTTGGACATTTCCAGGGATCCAGGGTCAGCCACAGCTTCTCAGGGTCACCCCACCCTCACAGCCAAGAATTCCTTCCCAATACCCCATCTAACCCTGCCCTCTGACATTTTATACCCATCTCCTCTTGTCCTGTCACTCCATGTCCTTGTTCAAAGTCCCTCTCTGTGTTCCTTGTAGCCCCTTTAGGTGCTCTAAGGACTTATTGCATTTATTCTATTTTTTTTTTTTAATTGGAATATCTGAGTGGCACTCAGAAGTCTTGGTTGTGACATCTACATTTTCTTAGCAGGAAATACAACAAAATCCCTGTTGTGCACAAGACAAAAAAAAGAAAAAAAAAGAAAAAAAGACATACAAAACCTTCCTATTTCAAAAACAAAATAATAATAGGGCATAATTACTCAGTATCACACAGGAAAATTAGAAAAGTGTTCTTTCATGTCTTTTATCCTCTAAGCTGTACCATTTTGGCCTTATCTTGTTGCTCTTTTGTTACGAGCAATGTCAATAAAGAGAATTTTGACGCAATTCTTGGACTGCTATTCACATCATCACTTCATTAAGTTACAAGGTTATAAAAGGAGACCAAAGCTAATCAGATGAGCAAACTCAGGTGACTTGACATCTGCCAGCTGAATTGTTTCATTATTTTGATTAGCAAATGCCTCAGGAGTCATTTTGTATTTACAGGGAAAATGAGAAAATGCCATTGTCACCTGCTTGTTTCCAGAATTGCCTGTTCCCATCTTAACTGTGAGATTTTTATGAAGATTTTTCCCTCCCCGTGCTGTTAATCATCAATTTGCTCAACTTTAATTTCTCCAGGAGAGAAACTGCATTTTGCTAAGAAACAGTGACAAGAAAAGGAGGAGGTGTCTGCCCACTTCTGTTTTGTGAACAGAGGAAATGGTGGATGTACCTCTGAGCATTACCTGGACAAGTCCCCTGCCTCCAGTTCTCCTGTAGGGTTTGGGTTTTTTTAATGTAATAATGCAACCAAAGTCTTTACAGTGATTTTCCTGCACAAATTCACTCCTCTCAATGGTAATGACCTTCATTAAGTGGTGACTGGTGTAAATAAGCTTAGGCTACTTAGGATAATGTGTGTTTCATAGGCCTGCTAGATGACAAAATTTCCTTATTATTGCGAAGTTTATTGCCTTTGCATTTTCTCCTGACATTTTAAGTGAAAAGGGGTAAATTTTAGAGGTTTCTCTGACTGCTTTCACAGATGATTACATTCCCAAGACTTCATGAGTCACCAGAGATTACCTTTTAGGCCTCTGGCAAGTATAAAATAAAATATTGTTCCTGCAAATCCCCATGACCTATACAAGTGAATCAGTTTACCTCCTCTGATATTACTGTACAGATTTTGTCCAGAGAAGTTAAAAGATGTGCCAGATGAGAAGTTCCAGGGGGCTGCAAGTTGGTGCCTTTATATTTAGGTCTTGAGGTTTTGTGGTGCAGCTCTGTGGGCTGCTGGATGCTGTTGACCTGTTGGTGCCTGTATCCTCTCACCCCATAAAAGTGGGATCAGAGTCATGGAAAAACAGCATCTTCAGCCACGAATTTTCTTCATATTCTTCCTCACCTGTGCTTTGATTGTTAGAGCCTCTCTTTTCAGGTGGGAGGCTCCCAGGCTCTCAGACTGTGCTCTGAGCAGCAGGGTTTTACATCAGAATTAGATCTGGCAGCCCTGCTGTGGGCAGGAGGAAGGAGATTCCTTGTGCTTGTTACAAGTCCCAGCCAGGGGTCTACACAGGTGTCTTGGTTTGAAAAGACAGNTCCTCTGGGAATGCAGGGGGAAAAGGCTGCTGTGCTGTTCCCAGGGTCAGATTGGATCCAGGTAGGAATGCTTGGCTCCTCCCCTGGGCAGAGCATCTCCCATGGGATGCTGGAATTTTCTCAGCCATGCAGGGACACTCAGTGGCCATGGACAGCAGAGATCTCCTGGAGTGAGGATTGGCTGTGGGAGAGATAAAGAAAAAACTGCCCCATGAACAGCAGAGAACTGCCCCAGCTCTGACAGATGGGAATAGAATACACACCCCCAGCCACATCTTGCATTTCCACTTAAGATAATGGGGTACTTTGGTTCTGAACTACTCCATCAGTTTGGGCTCAACCTGCTGTTCCAGAACTTCAGTGGGGTATAATTACCCATTTCTTTTCTTAATTAATCAAGTCAGTCCAGTTAAAGGAATGAGAGGCTCTGCAGGTGTCTAGAAATCTTTCAGGGGAAAAGAAATGCTGCTGAGGGAATTGAAGTGCCTCTACGTTTTGATGACTGAGTTATTTTGGATGTTGGCATAGTTTGAATTCCCATTTTAAGTTCAATTTGGATTGTGTAGAGAGCTCAGTGTCTTGATGCCAACAGGAGTTATGAGAGAAAGGAGACCAGGAGGGAAATCAGGGAGTCCCAGAATGGTTTGGGTTGAAAGGGACCTTAAAGATCCCCTAATTCCAACCCCCTGCTGTGAGCAGCTACACCTTCCACTAGAACTGCTCAGAGCTTGGTACCATTTTGTCACCATTTGACATGAAATGAACGACACGCACACTCTGAAATTTCTAAGGCAAAACTGCCGTGTATTTTTCCCAACCTTGATATTTATACAATTCTAAAAGTGACCATGGATTGGAGAATGAAATTGCTACTTCTCCAACCACACTGGTCAAACTATCAGTCTATCAATTCTCTCTTCTTCTAGAAAAGAATGTAAAACAATCAGTATTTACATGGAAAGTGTGTGAGAAACTCTATTACAAAAATGTAAACATCAGAAGGCTTAGAAGAAGTTTGAAAGAACAGGGTGACATCATTTTACTCCTTTTACCTGTCTTGTTTTTGGGGTTTATTTTACACAACAGTGAGTAGATTGTCCCTACATTACCTCCCTTCCAAAATGCAGACACTTTACTTCATATTTTTATGAGGTGCTGAGGCACAGACTCAAATATTATTGTCCTGTTCCTGGGCACCTTCAGGGTCTTCCCAAGATTGGAACTCTACACAGTGACATATATAAAACTTCCAGCTGCTAACACAAAGCTCTTAAATGTCCCTTCAGGCCACATGTGAACCTCTAGAGCTCAGGTCAGCTGAGATATTAATTGCTAATAACAGCACCTTTGTCTCTGCATAATGCAGCGGTGGCATTAATTACCACTGGGGTTATGGGTCAGGCTTAGAAACCAGCTGTAAACTTCAAGTATTTGACCCTTTTTTCCATAAATCTCAAAATCTTCTCCTTATTGGCTCAGTTACTTTTAAATTCAGCTGTTTACCTTTTTAGCTGGACCCTTCTTCCTCTGCATAATAAAGAGCAACAAAACATAGCCCAGTGTTATGGGAAAAGAACAAAACACACTTTACATTAAGAGTTTGCAGGTGGGAAAACAAATAAACAGAAGGATTAAAAAATAAAACAAAAAATCCCCACCAAACCCAAAGTATTGCAACCAACATATTTTCAGATATAGCCAAAACACCCCAAATATTTACCTAAGAGTCAGGAACCCCAAGTCCCATGCACAGAGTGTCATTTTTCACTGTGGATGTGCTCAGAATGGGGATTTACAGCTTGGGCACACAACACTGTGTGTAAGGATGGCTGTACCTGAGTGAGTGTGTGACAAAGGCAGCTTGTTGGCTGCAATATATTCCCCAAATCATCATACTTTCAAAAATCTCTGACAATAAAATGCCCTTTCACCTTTCCAGGTGCAAACACACAGAACTGCCTGATGCTCTCACTGCATCTTTCATCCCATTTTGTCCCAGCAACATGGGAGTATCTGGGAGGAGGTGGGGAAGGAACAGAGAATTTACAGGCTGCTAAAGAGATGCTGTAGTTTACCAGCCTAGCTTTGGAGTACATGTATGTATAAATATAAATATATATATAAACATAAATATACATATAAATATAAGTTATAAAATATAAATATAAATGTAAATACTGTACATACATGAATGCATGTATGCATGTATTTTATGTATCTATTTATAATTTGTTGTTGTCTCTCTAAAAACCCTCTGGCTCTACAAAGATGTTGCCTACCTCAGATCACTGCCTCTAAAAACCAATCCCAAATCTGATGCTAAAGAGTGACATTGACCAGCAGAGCAGAATGACCCATGGCTTGGGCCACATTCTCTAAAGAGGGTGGAAGGAATTAATTGGGACCATGAGTTGGGACCTTTGCCTCAGACCTAAGTTTATTATTTGTGCTACAGGGTGGGTCAAAAAATGCCTTCTTTTTGTGTGCACCAGCAAACTTATTACAGGCACAACTTGTATTTTTTTAACAATTTGAACAGGTTTTTACATAAACAAGTCGATGTAGCAGCCACTAAAACAGCAGCACTCATAAAGATCCACTCAGGACGAAGGTTTACTGCTTTATTCAATACTAACTCCTTTTAAAATGCTGAAAGGCCAATTATATGTTGCTGGTATGAGTTTTCATTTCCTAACAGTGTCATTTTCTGCCATACAACCTGCAGCATGTACTAGAGTTTGAGCAGGACCAGTTTATCTCTGCTGTTCATTCACTATTTCATTTTCCCTTCTTGCCTCATAAACATATCTCCACCAGGCTCAGCTGGGTGCTGGCTGCTGAGGAGTGCCCTTATTGCTGTTCCATGGGTACTTTTGAAGGAGGGATATTTCCTTTGAGGTCACCTGGTGCCTGGTGGCTTTTTGAGAACCTCTCTGCCTCCCCGACGGCGACGCTCCCGACGCATCAGCGCCGCGCTTGGCAAACAGCTGGAGCCACGAGAGGCAGGAGCTCTGAATGCCACAACCTTTCCAGAGTGAGAACCCCCCTTCCTCCCAGGCATAAACTGCAGGAATGGCATTAGAGGAGCTCTTGGATCTGGAATGCAGATGGTACTCAGGAGGAAGAACACGAAGATGTTTTTAGAAAACTTCCATTGTAAAAAATTGTAAGAGCTGGAAAAATAAATACTTATATAGACACAGGCTTTTTTTTTTTTCTTTCCATAGCAGGAAGCAAACATTTATTCTGAGCTCAATCCCTGCTCTTAATACATAATCCCCAAACAGCTCTAGCGTCATTAAGAGTTGCAATAAAATAATTTTCCTTTTTAAATAGCCTGGTGTGGAATTTCAGGCTGAGCAGAAATAAAAGAGACAACTGGAAAACCAAACAGAAATTCAGGTACAAAACATTGCTAAGACAACAGACAGTTCTATTACATGACTAAACTCCCACATGTGGAAGGAGCTACAGGCATTAGGTGATTCACTGTTTAGTGCTATATGTTTATATATATTTATGACCAAGAGATTGTTCTGCAGGCTTCTCTATAATGAAAACCAGGAGACTTTACATGGTGATTCTTAAAGAAACACGAATCCAACATTCTTACAAGTTCAGCAGTGCTGATTGCTCTGTTTCTCTCATGTTTCCCCTCTATATGAAGAGCTCCCCACTTTAAGTGGATGAAGAAGAGGTAGGGAGGATGAACAGACTTGTTTTTTCTCACTGCAGGGTACATTTCATATCAACTCCCATTATCCCCATCCTGTCACATGTTTTATTTCACATTTCACATTTCATTCTGGTTTTATTTCCTACTGCTGTACAGCCCAGCTGTTGTAGAGTTTGTTTTCCCTGTAAAAACTCTCAGCAAGACTGGTACCTCCACAAGGATGGCCTGAACTCCGTTTCAAAATGGAATTGTAAAATCCCAGGGTGGGATTTTGTTGCCTAACCCATCATCTAATGGCACATTGAGGTTCCATCAGAGCACTGGTCTTCTGTGGGCTCCACTTCATATTTGGGAGCCTGGTTCAGGAGCCTCAGGTGTCTCCAGACAGCTGAATCCTGTCCTTCTGTGGCATGGATTTGACCCTGTCAGTTAAGAACTGTAAATTTAGGTTTCTAAACCTGCAGGATGATAAGAAAAACAGGAGGTGAGCAAAATTGTGGATCAGGATAATTATCATTGATTAGGGAAAGTAAAAGCTGTACAAGCAAGCAGTGCAGAAAGAGGAAATTTTTTTACTAATTCCCATCTCTGGGGAGATTCCAGCCTCTTCCTGGAGAGCAGGGCCACTGCAACAACAGTCACTTGAGACACTGAGTGCCATAATCAGCAACAAGCTTTTATTGCTGAGCACATCATTATAAAAACTGCACGTGACAGAAAATGCAGTGGGAAATGAAACACAGTGGAAAATGTAGAAATTAGGAGAAAAAGGAAAACACCCAGATGCAAATATCCTGTGGAGATAGGCCCCTGGGTTCAGAGGCATTGACCTAAATTGAATTTAATTAGACTGACAACCTTGGATGTAACTTGAGTGACAGCAAAAAAGCCCAGTATAAAATGAACTTTTTATAAAACCAGTACAAGCTCAGGGAACTGGGAGGTCAGAGCTGCCACTCTCTTCCTTTCACAAAACAGTTGACCCATTCACCTCCTGAGGGATGCACCAAATTATGTCCAGAGGTTCCTTTCAGCCCAAATTATTCTCTGATTCAAATTTCCCTCCCAGGCAAGCCAGCTTGCATTTCAAACAGAGATTCATTCCTCGACAGGAGATGGTTTCCAGGCAGGACTTTTTTCCATCTGACACTGGTGAAGAGGATTCCTGGAAATCAGGAAATGGAGCTGGATTTTCCACCCAAGATTCCCATTGTGTTGATCTTATCTGGATAACCAAGTTCTGCAAAGGGATCTGTGTCAATGACAAAAATTTAAATAATTTTAAAAGAAAAGCTCATTAATTTATTTGGGAAATCCATTCTTTTTCACCATTGGTTTCCTAAATGCTTTAGAAAATATGATCTACAAAGTCTTTCTGATACATGGTTGAGATTCAATGAATTACAATAACTTGTCTCCAAATGAAAATCTTGCATAAGACCCAGTTCGTTAACATTCAACACAAATCTCTTATTCCAGTAAAAATCTGCCTTCCCATCTAGTTACAATTCTGCTTCTGCATTGAATGGGTTGAAGGGTAATTAGTATGGGGTGGGAGAAGCTGCATTCAGGCACAGCATTCTGAACCATCTCCAAATATCATGCAGGTGCCTGCTTCCTGTAATTTCATTGCTTACTGACAGCCTTGTAAATTCATCTTTTAAAACATCAGGGGAAGCAGCACCCTGAAATATCTGTTGTGATTAACTTCTACAATTAATAAAGGTTTTTCCACAGTTTAAACTCATCTCTCCCAAACTCAGCCATGGGTCAGATTCAGAAAGATTTTTTTTTTTCATTTAATAACCACAAAGATCTTAAGTTTAAAATGAATAAAAAACTTATGCAAGCAAAATTTTAAAAATATTTTTTATTTAATCTTTCAGCATCAAGTCTTTAAGAGGTTTAGACAATGCCTTTATTAGCATGCTTTAAGTTTTGGTCAGGCTTGGACTGATCAGGGAGTTGGAGTAGATGATCATTGCAGGTAAATTCAAAGTCAAATATTTCTATTCTATTCTCTCCTATTTTTATATCTCATTCCTACCTGGTTAGCACTGACCTCTGGCAATGTAACCTATAAAATAAAGGCAGGTATTTACTGATGTGTTTGTGTGTGTGTGTAGAATGTGTTGGAATATGGGGAAAAAATTAAATTCTACAGGAAAACCTGACAGAAAGGCAAGTCTTGGTCACTTATATGATGTCACACAATATTTTCTCTGTCCTAAAAATAGTCAGAAAGTGACAGCCACCATTTATCATTTCAGCCAGTCCATTGCTTTCCAGAAAGTGCTACTTTCATCCTACAATCAATCAATTTTTATAAATGTAGAACAACATTTACACAATCCCCTGTGATGTCTGCACTTGTGGTTAAAAGGAGAATAGCCAATAAAACAAATTTAATAAGTTGATTAAATAGTTCAAAATTCTGCTTAGATAAAGCAGTGAACACATGAGCCACAGTTATGTGCTCAATGTCATCCATGACATTTCCCCCCCACTTTGCATCCTGCTCTGAACATTTAGATGTGCTCAAATAGATATTTATTTATGATTTTTAAAATCTCATGTCAATATAAGGTGTGAGGTCATTGTAATAGCACAAAACTCTCATGGGAGTTTCACTAAGTGGAGAACAAAAGAGAAATGTGGGAGCTGTGCCCACAAGGGTAATGCCTTGGCAAAGGTGATGAAAAAAACCCTTTTCATGTATGAGTGGTGGGCTCAGACTCCTTTACTCTCTGAAATACAGGGATATTGAAACTTTCAGAGAAAAAAACATCCCAGGAAATGTGCAATGTCCCCAGGTGTGCTGCAGGAGAGAAATGGAAATGTAGAAGGAATTGATCAAGTTGGTGGGAACAAGGCTGGTGGTGGTCTGGGCTTGACTGAGCCCACTGGGGTCCATCCAGCAACCTGTGCACTCACCACCCATTCTGCAGGAAAAAGAAATGTTTTTTCTGTGTAGAGAGAACATAGAGAAGGAAATGGTGAAGACCTGTTCAGAGGATGATTCAGTCTGCTGTCATCAGCACAAGCACAGCCCTCTCCTGAGCCATTCAAGCTCCATCCTGAAAGGAGTTTACACTTTTACTGTAACTTTGATACTTTAATCAATGTGCTGTCCCTGAGCTTCATCACTTCCTGATGCCTAAGATTACTTTGACCTTGACTAAATGGCAGACAAATGTAGAAAACCAGTGAAGTTCACTCTTGTTGGAAGAATGTAAACATTGTGTAGTGGTTACTCACAGCTGGGGCAGTCCTTGACCATGAGAGCTTGAGAGGAGTGCATTGAATCCATTTTACATCCTCAGCATTTAAATGTATGGGAGTTGTTGCTCACCTTTTGTAAGGAAGCACTGCCTCTGTGTCACAGCTTTCCTTCAGCTGGGTTCATTTTCCTAATGAAGAGAAAAACGACAGACCAAATCACATATTTCAATTTAAAACCTTCCATGCAGAGTCCATTCATTCAGGGCTGCTATAACATAAAACCCCGTTCATGTCACTCCCTCATTTTAGCTTGCTGATGCATCCTGTGGGTCATTGTGCTGAGTTTTATTTCTTAGGATTTTGAACTTTTGAAAGGAAACGTTTCACAGTAGCACCTCAGCATTTGTGTTGTGGCATGAACATTGTGAGCACGTCATAAATCATGTTCCTTCCTTTCACACTGCAGTGCATGTGTCACAGCAAAAGTGAAGGTTAAAGCTATCTTTCCTGAGCTCTAAGCACACTCAGACAATGAAAAGAAAAGGAATCCAACAACCTTCACCCACTTTCAGTATAAACCATCCAGCTAAAACTCAGAGGATGCAAAGGAACTAAGTTCGATGGGTTACAGCTCAGTCTTTATGAAAGTATTATTTTTAAAGCAAAGGAAAGGAGACTTTCAGACTTCTCATGTGTGGAACATGTCCTGGCACCAGAAAATGCAGAGCCTACAAGGAGGAGACACAGCACCAGGTCAAGGAGTAGTGCTGGAACTAATCCCATTGACCCAAAGGATGCATCCTCCAAATCCAGTAATCAGTGTCCTGCAGAATGTGTCCCTTAAGTCTCAGCCTGTTTTCTGTGTGATAAAAAAATCCCAACAGTTTCCCCTTGCAATTGAGGAATGAAATGCTCACTGGGCTCTGCCAGTCTGAATGTGGCCTGATTTTCTAGTTGAACACATGTGGTTGCACAGAAAACATTTTCACTTGTCCCAGTTGCCCCTCAGCATATTTTTGTCTTGTTTTCCACTTTCTAAGTGCTGTAGACTTTCTCTTTCTCTGACTAAAATCTAGTGAGTACAAAATTAAGTTATAGAAGGCTGCTTGGAGTCTTCTCCAAACATTTGTGAAGAGTTTGATTCCTGCTAGTTCTCATTTATGGCTGACACTACAGCTGAAGTTGTTTAGCATAGCTGGGCTTTGCCATTCACATGTATTTCACTTGTGATTTTGGTCAGGATGAAAGGAGTTGGAATTATGGGATGGTTTGGGTTGAAGAGGATCATAAAAATCATCCCTTCCCACCTCCTGCCATGGCAGGGACACCTTCCACTATCCCAGGTTTCTCCAAGCCCTGTCCAACCTGGCCTTGGACACTTCCAGGGGCAGCCACAGCTTCTCTGGGAATTCTATTCCAACCCCTCAGCACCCTCCCAGGGAAGGATTCCTTCCCAATATCCCATCTAACCCTGCCCTCTCTCATTTTATAACCATTTCCCCTTGTCCTACCCACAGTGTAACGCTTCCCGCAAGAAGTCCCTCTGCCTAAAAATGCTATCCTGAATGTCAGGGTAAAAACCAGCTTGAAGTGCTTTTCTGCCCAGCTCCACTTCTTTGCATTGCTGCTGATCAGTTTGACCTAGGCAAGCCCAGTAAATATTGGGATGTGGGCAAACACAGCTGAGGGTGATTTGTGCTGCTTTATTGCCTTCCTGTGGCATTTGGAGTAAAACTGATCACAGCCCCTGTTGAAACTGCCTTTCAGGGTCAGCAGCAATACTGTGTGTGTAACCTGGATGTGGTCCCTTGAAAATACCTGAAGCAGCTTAGAAACCTGAATTTGGGAAGCCTGGGGAATGTGTGGTAATGTTCCTATGAGTCCTGGTCTGAGGGCAGGATGATCTCCTTGCACTAATGATCTCTTCCCACAACACCAGATTTCCTCCAGGGGCCACACCAGGCACCTCCAACCAGAAAAGGGTTTCTGTTGAGTGGAGATACACAAACCTCCTGATACAGCACCCTGAAGGAGGGCTGGAGAAAAACTGAGTTCAAAGAAACCAAGTCTGTAAAGGAAGGTGGTCTCCTTTCATGATGTGATTGCTCTGTGCTACCATATCTGTCTCCTTGTTACTCACCCCTGTTTTGTGAACAACTGTGGCTCTGTTCTTTCCTCTGTGCAGGAGACACAGCTTTGAGTACAGATTGGTCCCTTTTGGATGTATTTCACACTTCTGGTTACTCAGCCCTGAAAAGGATTTGCAGAACGTGAATGAATTGAAGACACAAGAGACTCTCAGTTTTTCACAGGGAGTGGCATTATTTTGGTGTCTGAGAGATTCCACCCATTCCATGGGTGATTCTGCAGCAGCTGGACTCAGAACCTTGGAACATTCTTGAGACTGTCCAACATCCTCATATAGATGTAGTTATGGTGACAGAGAATTTTCAGATTAGGTATTTAAAAAGTATGAGTGAAAAGAATGAGAGAAAAATTACATTAATGTCAGAAGTTTCCTGCTTTAGGCTTTGCTACTGATTACAGGGATCAGATATGAGGATGAAATCTCACTTTGGAATAAATTGCAGGCACAGAGTGACATTTCTTAAAATCTAAGGTTGATTTCTCAGTGAGGTAAATACTTGGTATTGCCTGGAAAGCAGTATGTCCTTGTTCTCCTCCGTGAAGAATCTCTGCTGAGATGAGAAAGGAGAATAGGGTTAAGAATGAATAAAAAATAGAAGCTAAAACCAGCCAAACCCTTTTAGCACAGCTGATTTGATTTTCCTTTAAATTGGCATAGGTTTTCCTTGAAGAAGGATGAGATGGGACCATTCACTGTGATGCATCTCCCTGCAAGAGCCATCCTTTAGACTTTGAATGAAAATCTGCTTAATGCTAACAAGATTTGAGTCCTTTATTTATTCCCAACACACAGAGGCAGGGATCAGACTTGAAGGCCTGTGATGGTTTTATTTGTAGATAATTTTGCCTGATGCTGGTTATCTCTGACAGCATTTCCTTGGGTTGGGTTCATTCCTCTTGTCATGATTACACATGTGACACGTGTGGAATGACACCACTAATGCCACTGCCCTTAAATCTTCTTGTCCTTATGTGATGCAGAATCCCTGTCCCAGCTCCCAGCAGTATAAATCTGCAGGGTTTAATCAATCAGGAGCACATTTAATGCAGTCACCAAGCAGTCACAGTTCTGCAGTCAGTGACAAATGAAGCAAACACGCTGTCACCAAGCGCCATTGAGGCAGCCCTGCACCTTTAGGTGTGCAATGAGTTTCTCTGCAATGCTCCTCCCTGTTACACTCCAAAATCTGGAACAGCTCCCTTGGCCTCTACCCTTTCACTCCAGGTCAGCACCTGATGCAGTAAGGTAGAAAAATGATAAAGAAAGGCTTCATAAAATCAAGCCTGCTCTGTTAAAATCAATGGCTGGCCTTGTCAAAGCTGGCACTTTGCAAGTTCCCAAGAGGAAAGCAATCCTGGTGTGAACAATTTGTTAACATAACAATCTATTCCTGGGTGAAAAACAACTGGCACCTGTATAAACTGTTTTTACACCATTAGACAGAAAAATGAACACTATCTCTCACAAACTTTTCCTACAGGTACACACAGAGGGGTTTGAGTGACCAATAAATACAAGGTGGCAACTTGTTACTAACCAATAAGTAATTGGCAAGAAAGCTACTGACCAATTGGAGTCCCACACGAGGTCTGTAAAACTGAATAAAAAGGAGTTATGTGAATAAAGAAGGGGCTTTTTTCACCATAAAGAAAATGGAGTCCTGTGTGATTTATTAAATTATTTATTCCCATAAGCACCTGTGCAAGGAGGCCTTGGGTCCATGCAGGGATGTTGCTCCACTTGAGGCAGCAGACTGGAAAGCACTTCTTGCTTTTCTATTCCATTTTTAATGCATAAAGGTCTTTCTAAAGAAAATCTCACCCAATATGTGTTCTTTTAACACAGCACTACAGATGGTGCAGCTGCTGATTTTTAAGGGATGAAGCCATCTGTGAATGAAGGTCCACGTAGATTCCAGGAGGTGGTGAACACTTGAAATCATAGAATCATAGAAAAATTAAGGTTGGGAAGACCTCCAAAATCATCCAGTCCAACCTTTGACCCACTAAGTCAATCACTAAACTTTGCCATTCTCATTCATTCTCACTGAGACTCACAACCCTGAGGACAGAGTTTGGCTCCAGGTCTCCAAGCTGAGCCTGTTGAATTTTTCTCCAATATGTTTTTTGGTGTCTTTATCTCCAGGGGATCATATCAACAGGAAGACTCAGAATTCAGGTCATGTCTAGGGGCTGAGCTCCTCTGTGTATGAGATTTTAATCTCAGCAAGACAAATATATTTTTTTTCTTCTGAGAACTCTCTCAGCTCTGGGTTGACTGATATGTTTCATTTAATTGTCACTTGGAGGACTTTAGATTTTGTAATTTATTTCTTCTAAAAGTGAAGAGAGGTTTCTTGAACTCTCTTTTACTATGAACTGAATGTTTGCTTGCAGGGACTGCTCCAAAATAACTCCAGTGTGCAGAAGTTTTCTTTACTACACATCAGATCTCTAATGGGAAAAGCTGTTAGAAACTCAGTAATATTTTATTAGGTTCCAAACTCCCTCTTCAGGAATTACTGATATTCCTGACACTTGTGCTGAGCTGACAGCTCACACTGTCAGTGCCTGAAGATCCCAGTGCTGAACATCCCTAAATATTTCTGCTGTTGCCTTTTGAGGTGTGGTACCACTGGAACATCCTGATTCAGGCAGTTTCCCTTGTTAGCTAGGGAATGGTGAAATGAAAGGCAAATATTAAAGATATAAAGGTATTTTTGCCTTTTTTGTTCCCTGACCTGCTCTCTTTCATAGCTCTTAATTTAAATGTTAAGTTAAAGACTTTAAATTATAAAGCTGTATACAATTTCCATGTGAAATATGACAGAAATAGAATATTTATGAAAGAAAACACTAACAATTCAGTTCTTCCATCTCCTGTCAGCTTGGATTCACCTCCCAAGGAGCACAAAGAAGCAAATAAGACAGCAATTTTGGGTGGAAAAGAGTCATGATCCTCAGCACACAGTGGCACCTCCAGTTCTCAACATGCTTCTCCCTGAGTTGCTCCCTGTTTTATTTAGCTCCCATATAAATGGTTATTTTTCCTTTTCTGAATTAAAATGAATTTCACACCAGCCAGGTTTCATTACTTTGTTTATCCTTCCAAAACACTTGTGTATCTCAAACTCACAAAACATGTCTGATTTTGTTTGCAGATGGTTTTTTCTCCCATGAAATAACCAAGAGAACATTTGGTTTGATTGCACTCATTTATTTGCCCATTAGTCTGTTTGTAGCTGTAATAAGAAAGCAAATGATTTCCACTGTATATTTTATTTATGGCACTTTTCTGAAGATTAAGCTGCAGAGCCTGATTCAAATGTTAGAAATTATGGAGTTGTGGCATCCAAGGACCTAATTGGAAGCATTGTGCAGAGGATTTGTGAGCTGCAGATCTTGGGTGCAGAGTCAGAGGAAGAATCTGAACCTCCTGCTCCTCCTCTCATTGCATTCAAAATTCGGGGTTGCTCAAATCCACTCAGAACACCTTTGCCCCCCCTTGTCTAAGTCCTTGTCAAGCCCAAAGCAGGTAGGATCCATCAGAAATGGAGACATGGAGAAAGGGGTGGGAGGGATGGAACACTATGAGGAAGGACTGGGAGTATTCAGCTGGAGAAGAGAAGGCTCAGGGGAGAGCTCAGAGCCCCTTCCAGGGCCTAAAGGGGCTCCAGGAGAGCTGGAGAGGGACCTTGGACAAGGGCATGGAGTGGTGGGACAAGAGACAATGGTTTTAAAATACAGGAGTTGATTTAGACTAGGCATAAGGGAGAATTTTTTTTACTTTAGGTGGTGAAACACTGAAATGTTGTCCAGAGAGGTGGTGGATGCTCCATCCCTGGAAACATTGAAGGTCAGGTTGGACAAAGCTCTGAGAAACCTGATCTAGTTGAAGATGCTCCTGCTTATGGCAGGGGAGTTGGACTAGATGACCTTTTAATGTCCCTCCCAACCCAAACCATTCTATAATTTGTGTTTCTGTGATTCCAAACAAACCACGTTGGGTTGTTCACTGGTGTCTTTAAGTGAGTGCTGGATTTTGCTCTCTCCAGTGGGCTGGTGCCACCTGGTTCAATGGTTTGTGAAACTTCCTTGTTGTCCAGGGATCTAAAGTGGAAGAAGTGGCAAAGCACCTCCAATTTAATAATCCCAGGATTCCATAACGAGCTACTTGCCCTGTTACAGTCATGGATGCAGCATCACTTTCAGGATCTCCCCTCAGAATTTTTCAGACCAGCTAGGGAAGTGTCATTAATTCCTTCCATTAATTGTAATTTATGGCATTTAGCAGGTTTTACAATTCTTATGCTTCCAGTATTTTTGGAGCTGAAAGTCCTCCCGTGTTATAGACTTCAACATTTATTGCCAACATCATGGGAATACGTTATGGAGGAGTTTTTAGTAACAGGTTATATCCTGCCAGAGATGGAAGAAAAATGAGCTTGGATTGTTGTTTTTGAAGCAATGTTCTTTTTGTGAGTGTTCCTAACGATGCAGACATCAGATCCATTTCATAATTGTTTCTGCGTCCTGCTACGTGCAAGACACTTTAAAAAGTACTTTATTAGTATAAATGAAAGAAAAATCCTGGCTCATAGTTCACTAAAACCTCTGTCTTGATGAGTCAGTGTGTTTCTTCCTTCCACCTCCAAGCAATTATTTTGATCTATGGAACAGCCTTGATGAATCAGATGGCTTCTTTTAGTTCTAGAGGAATAACTTGCAAAGTTTTAAGGAAACAAATGACTTAGACTGAATTTCTTATTAAATACAAGTGAAAGTCTGGTAAACAGTGCTTGGCATGAGGTGCTCAGGCCCAGTGAAATCTTTTTATTCCACTCTCCAAAGCTTTTCCCTGCCACACACACACTCTCAGAAGTTAAACAGAAGTGAATGCAAATGAAAATTGAAGTAAAACTGCTGACCTAGATATCTGCTACCACAGTGAAAAGGAATACCCAGTCTGAATATTAAATAATAATCAATGAAATTAAACTGTTCCTGGGAGGATTTGTGAAGATCTCAGCTTTGGATTGAAGCCCTAGAATTAGTACTGTGTATGGGAACAGACCATACTCAGCTTAGCCACAGGTATTAATATCTTGTATCAGAATTTTAGGGTTGTATCAGGCACTTTGGGGCTCATTTATGGTGGAAATGACATTTTTTACATGCACTTAATTTTCAGATCCAGCTTTTTCTCTTGATGGGAAACCTCATGGTTCAGGATGGGTTTACACACATCCTGTGCAGATCTCCCTGTCCAGGATGGAGAGCTCAAAAATGGATTGAATAAAACCGCTGACCTTCCATGGCCTCATTCACTTGGTCTATTTTAGACACTTATTTTAGGACCTGTACGCCTCTGAACATCCTGATTAGATTTCCTCTACCTGAAAGGCAGCCTAGAAAACAATCCACATTTATATTCAGGCAGATCAATCCCATGCTGTTGTTGCTTCTCCTCTTTTGTACCCTTTTATTTGGTACTGGTTGTTACATAACACTTTTTTCTTCCTTTTCAAAATAAGTTATGAAGTGGAAACAAACCTTTGGCTTCTGGGCTTGCACAGCCCTTCAGGACCAAAATAGCAAACCTTTGAGCCTGGAGTCCAGAGTTTGGAGGCAGTGGTGCCTCTTTGGATCCAGATTGGTTAATTGAGGGTAAAGTCTCATCTTGCCCTGTTTCAGTAACGCCTCAGTGAAAGCTTCAACTAAAGGTCACACGCACTCCCATCCTGTGCTCTGTGCTCCTGAGATTGTGCTGTTGCTGGGATCTTTCATTTTAGACTGTAGGTAGATAAATCTTCCAGCACATATCACTTTCTGCTGGAGAGACTCCTCTTGGCATTCAGGTGGAAGTGGAGAGGAACCTGCATTGGGCGTCATTAGCCCAGAACACATTTCCTAAGTGTAAGCTTTGCTTTCACAGCAAGAAAAGCAGAACGTAAAATGAGCAGAGAAAGCTGAACCTGCTCTCCTGCAATCCCTTTCTTCTCCAGAATAGCCACAGAAATGTTTCAGAGGAGGAAATTGCTGCCTCATTTTCTGGACAGCCTGAAATTTCCTCTCCCAAGTATTGCTGGCAAGGCAATAAATAAAACCAGCAAAAATAAAAATCACGAAGCTCCAGGTCTTTTTTCCTGTTTGTTTGTGTGTGCTCCTTGTGCAATCAGAAGATCACCAGGTCCATAGCTCGTGTTTTGGACAGCCTGGGGTGGGTGTCTCACCTCCCAGTGCTCCACCAGTGACATCTACTGGTAAATGCCACCCTTGGCATCCCAGCAGTGGTGGGACCAGGCGGTGGGACCCGACCTGCTCCAGGCACCAGGGAACCACCACTGCTGGGAAGAGCAGCTATGTGAAGGGCTGGCTTAGTTATGAAACCTTCCACATTCTTCAGGCCAGCACCATCCCTGGATCATGGCCAAATTATGATTTCCATTACTGATTAATACTCAAAAGGGCACAATGCACATGTGGGAACAACTGCCTTGATGAATGTCAAATAAATCTGATTTAGTGCTGTAGTGCCTCTTGAGTAAGTGGAGTTTTGGGATCAGCCCCATCTTTAGCTCCATTGGTTTATTTTATTTATTCTCTGAGTTAAAACTATTGTGCAAGTTGGTATTTTTATGACTCTTGCAAAAGGGGAAAACTTGTCTACTGGTTTCAGCCCACGATAACCATGTGAACACTGAATGAAATACATCCTGCTATTCAATCAGCTGTCACAATTTCCAAAAGGTTCCATTCCTAACTTCCAGGCTGTGCATGTTAAGCCATAACCATGGGATTGGTAAACTCCTACAGAAACCACAAACAATTGCCCTGAAAAGAGGAATTTCTGTGTTTGCATGCAATGATGTTTTATATTTGGTCTCTGGTACAACACATCTGTGAGTTTAACTTGTCATTCCTGAGCTTCAATCATCATTAGCATTTGGTTGAATTGCCTCCTCCAAAACAAACACAAAATAAATGACAAACATCAAGCTGAATTCTAAAGTTCAGCCATGGCTGTGCCCTTTAGCATTATTCACTGTTTGCAAACATTGCCCAACATCCAGTCCCTGTTTGAGATGAACTGGTGGTTGTTTGTTTGAAGCCATTGAACCATGTGAGGTGGCAGCACTTTGTAGCCTCACAGAAAGCCAAAAATAAAACCTTCTGTATCCAACCCTGACAAGCAATGGTGCTTCTGTTTTTTAGTTTTTAGCATCCTGTGTCTTGGCCAAATAGAAGGGGTGGTTCAGTAACTGGTAGAAGACACGTTTTTACAAAATACCTTTCTGCAAAACTATTCCACTGCCCAAATCTCAACGTTTGGGCTTCTGTTTGGGCAAGTCTTGGAATCAAAAAGTCACAGAATATCCTGAGTTGGAAGGGACTCACAAGGATCATCGAGTTCAACTCCTGGCCCTGCACAGACACCCCAACAACCCCACCCTGTGCATCCCTGGAGTGTTGTCCAAACCCTCCTGGAGCTCTGGCAGCCTTGGATGGGGCCAAGCCCAACTACCCTGTGGGGAAGAACCTTTTCCTGATTTCCAGTCTTAACCTCTCCTGAAACTGCTTCAAGCCATTCCCTCATGTCCTGTCACTGATCATTAAAGACAGGTGTTTTGGTTTTTTTTATTCTAGGGTTTTACTTTTCAAGTCAATTATTTCTTTGAATGGAGTTAGAGGGAGATGGCAGGAAGCGTCCTTCCCTGAAAAACAGAGAGGAGCCTTTGCCAATGACTCCAGGTGATTAATGGAGCATGTACATGGAACTTCTTCATAAGCAATGCAAATTATGATCAAAGAATCACAGAATGGTTTGGGTAGGAAGGGACCTTAAAAACGATTGAATTTCAACCTCCTGCCATGGGCAGAGACACCTTCCACTCTCCCAAGGTGATCCAAGTCCCATCCAGCCTGGTCTTGGATACTGCCAGGGATCCAGGGGCAGCCACAGCTTCTCTGGGCACCCTGTGCCAGGGCCTCGACCCCCCCATGATAAATAGACACTTTTAAAAAAGTGTTTGTTGTAAATAAGAATTTGTTGTAAATAAGAATTATTGGCTTTGCTGAGGAGGTTACTGTCTTTCCACCTGCACTAAAGAGACACATTTCTGCAAGGCTTTTGCTATGAAAAGCCAAAGGAACCCACTTCAGCTGCTCCCACTGCAGGAGACCTTCTTGCTCCTGTTATTTCACCTTAGCACAAGCACCCAGTGAAAAGTTGATGGATAAGATCATTTCTGCTAAAGCACAGGCACCCCCATGGGCATTACAATGATCACACACCCCCATCTGACTTCTAGACGTGCATTTAATTTCCTTAGATTTATGCTATAAAAACATTTCCCTTGTGGGCTGTGACATGGGCTTCACATTATATCAGACACTTTTAGTTGGACAATTATCCAAATGCTTTTTAAAATGGTAATTATTTCCCAGGGCCACAGATGCACTCTGCAGAGCCCAGAGAAGCTGTGGCTGAACTGCTGTCAGGTGGATGCAGCACTGTGATTTAGAGATGGTTAAACTTAAACAGGATGGACATGAGCTGCAGTTTCCATTTGGGCTGGGAGCAGGGAAATCTCCCTGCAGTGAATTCATTCCTCAGTGCAGAAATGGCTTAAGGCTTTCTAGGCTGCATCCTGAGGCACTTCCAGAGCGAGCTGTGGGAGTTCACCAAATGGTCATTTCTAAATTTTCTCCAGAACAGCCTGATGTTCTACAGACCTGATTTAAATCCAAATGTGCTCCCAGGCTGAATTCTCCTGCTGCCACTTGGATATTACTTACTCAGTGGGCTTACAAGATGCTGTTGCCTGTTGAGTTCCTGTAAATTCATAGTCACATCTGTATTTTGGGTTAGTTTGGAGAATGAGAGAATTGCTCATTTGTTTTCCCAACTGAGCAACGGAATAGAAAAATCATTTCTACCAAGTAATCATCATTTCACTGGGCTTTAGCTGTCTGCAGCTGAGCTAGTCATAGTGCAGACCCTTGGAATAATCACTGGAGGGGAAAAAAGGTTATTTGGGCTATGATTGAGACACTCTGGTGGAATGACCCTCTGAAAGGGCATTTTTCTTTCCACTGACTGAAGGGAAACAGTTCAGATCTGGATGTTTGTATGACAAATATCTATATTTTGTCTACATCCCATGATTCCTCATTTCCACATTATGCACTTCTTGTGTAAGAGGTTAACCTGCTCTGGACAATGTGCACAGCCAGCTCCTCTAAACAATGTCAAAATTCCTACCCTGCTCTTAAATACATGTATTTATATCACAAAAAAATCTTTGTGGCACTCTTCTCTGCCTGCCTCATTTGGTTTGTTGCCTTTGAGCCAGGTTTTAACAGTTTAACACTGTTTCCTGTTATGGTGCTTCCATCAAAATGGGGAATCACAGGAATGGAGAACATGAGGTAAAACTCAGCACTTGGAAATCTCAATTTAATTAAGACAAAGAAGCTGAGCATTACCTAATGTGCCATATTAGAAAGTCATTTCAGAGTTTAAATATACAATTCAACTGGAAAAGGGAGCCACTGCAGCTCTTTGGCTAAATTTTGAACTCCTTACTTAATAATTATTCTAGAGAATATAAAACAAAGCAACCCAGAAACCTTCCCTGGAGTATTGGGAAGTTTAGTTGACTTGGGAGCTGTTAGAAAGGGAGATAAATCTGATCTCCTTTAATTCTTGAAAAGTCTCTGGCAAACCTTCAATGTCTTTGAAATGCCACGCAAAGGTTGGTGCTTGGTTGTACATAACTAAGACATGATCTTTCTCCCTCTTGTGTTCCTCAGTTCCCGCTTATTTTCTCTAAAATAAAGACCTTCTTTGGGTCTAAAATAAGGATTATTGCTCTAAAATAAGGACTGAGTGCAGAGCTTTCCCTAAACTCAAGGACACTGAGGGGAGATTTTGGCATTATTTGAACCATGGTGTATTTGATCATTTTCCTTTACACTGAACTAAAAACAAGACTTTTCCCTTAAATATTTTTCCATTCTCCTTAAAAAAATTGAAAATTCACTCAGAATCAGGCTGACACCTGAAAGCTGACTAACATCCCTGATGTGAGCAGGGTAACTACCACAGTACCTCATGTGCTGCAGTAAGAGATAAAGGTTGGTGGCTCTCTAGGGTGGAAATAATATTTACGAGGAAAAATAAAAGAGGAAATTAGAAATACAGGCTCTGTTAAACAGCTCTATAAAGGAAGAAGAACAAATCAGAAGGTCTAAACAGGTGGGGAAATGACCATAAATTGCTCCTGGGGGAAGCTGGTGACTTGTAATGATAGAACATTAAGAACATCATTTATATGGACTGTCTCTGGAAGGTGTTTCTTGTTGCCTCCTCTGTTGCCTGAGAACCTCCTGCTTGTTGGATGCTTAAGGGGAAAGAAAAAGGACAAAATTTCTTCTGAAGAGGAATTGCCCTCATGAGATGTAACATTTAAAACACCACTATTAGATGGTTATGAAATGTTTACAACTTGTGCACAGCCTCATATTTCAATAAACCAGAAGAGTGAGGCAACTCAAATAGGTGATTCATATCCCATTTTTTCGATGTTTAAATGTTAAGGATGCAGCTCTAAGTTGTTCTAAGCTCAGGAAGGTTCTGTTTATAGAAAATAGAGATAAAATAGAAGTTGCCTCCAGAAATTGATTCATTTGGTGACCATTTTGTTACTGTAATACATGGAGATGAATTCTCCTCTGGAGGTGTTGATTTGTCTCCACTGTTGCTGAAGGGTTCTGACCAGTTCAGATTTACATATTTGAAAATGAGAGTTTGAAGTCAGGTTGCATGAATCATATTGATGTGATGATGTTATATTCCAAATGTAATTAGTGGAAAAGCAGTACAGAGGATTGGCAAACTGTGGAAAAGCTGAAAGTACTGAATTTTTCAAAGAAAGCAAAATTTAGATCACTACTATTAAAATCAAATTCTGTTTCAGCTCATTAAACAGGCACATGAAAATAGGATGGTATTTTCTCAATCTGTGAGTTATCAAGGATTTCTTTTCATAGTTTCTCATTTCTGGGCTTACAACTGAAGTGATTCCCAATTTCCCAGGATCACAGAATGGTTTGGGTTGGAAAGGACCTTAAAGATCATCTTGTTTGAAATCCCTGCCATGGCCAGGGGCATCTTCCACTATCCCAGGTTGCTCCAAGCCTCATCCCTTCGAGTTTTGACATTACACTGCTGACAACTCCTTGAGAATGGACTAGAGAGGAATGATCCTCAGTGTGCAATCATTTCACCAAGGCCACCTTTCCTTAATTTCTCATTAAACTCACAAAGAATAGTGTTAGAAGCCCTACCAATGCCACAGTACATCTCCTTAATTTGTTTTTCTTTCTTTTTTCACAAAGTGCATAAGAAAGGTCAGACTTTGTTAAGATGATTTCTGCTTGACAAATCCACACTTGCCTGTTACTCATCTTTTTGCAACCACGATGAGAGAGATTTAATTGTCATGTTTTATTCCCAAGGGATCCAGGGCCCTGAGGAGCACACATTGTGTTTTCAAAAGCTGCTTAGTCACTGAAGAATGAAAATCCTTCTGACTTTCAGCCAGATAAGTGTCCCCTGATCAAAGTGACCTGTGGATGGATTCTGAGCACACATCAGGTGTGGGAAGATGTGGGGACCATATGGCACTGGGGGCAATTTTAACTGGTATCCAGTTAAACTTCACTCCTTGAGGAGTGTGGAACCACAAAGGTCTTTCTACACTGTTTGGTTTCCTGGGCTTTAATAGTTTTAATAGCTTAAATAGCTTAATAATTTTAAATGCTCACCTCTATTGGAAAGCAAGACTAAAGCTCATGTTGGTGGTGCAATTGAAAATTGATCTTGCAGTCAGTCTATATATTTCCAAAGGAGAGATCTACATCTATTTACATCTATCTACATCTATCTATATTGATATCTATCTCTATTTAATATTTATCTATATATCTATCATCTATCTATATCCATATGATATCAATATATGCACACCAAGTGTATTAATTCAGGAGAGAAGATCTGTATTAGCCAGGACTTCTGACAGTGTTTGGCAAGTTTTAATGAAAACTCTTGACCCTGAGTCATGACAAAGACTGGTGGTAGAGAAAACTCCTTCAATATTGCAGTGGAGATGTTTACAGGAGCCATGGTCATGCCTTGGGACTGTGGTGTAGGAACAACCCAAACCATCACTCCTCACTTGTGCCCTTCTTACTTCAGAGAAAAAGCCCAAATGTTTTCTCCCTGTATTTCCTCAGATACACAATAGGAATCTGTAAATTCCCCAAACTCCTCGTCATGCCCCAAGGGAACATGGCAGGCCAGCCTAAAGAGTATTTAATCCCAGACAAATGATACCAAAATAACTGACTTTTAATCTCTGATATTACTCCAGTTGGATTTTCAGCCCTCACAGCCCTATGCACCTTTCCCAAGAGTAGTTTCATGTTGGCTTCTTGGCTGAGGAAAGTCTTGGCTCTGTTCTCCTGCTTAATTTCAGCTTTTGGAGTCAGTACTCCAGTCCTGTCTACATTTTTCTGCTCTACTGGGCATGACAACACTGACTGACAACCCAGTTAAGCCTGCCAAAGGAGGAATGGGCACAGGACAGAGCATGGAAGGAGAAATCCTTGCATGCACATGGAATTTGGCCACTCCTTCATTACTTTAGGATAAAGGGATCAGAAGCTTCAATTTAAATGTACCAAACATTTTGATTCTGTTTTTTTCAGGATTGTAGGCTATCTAGCAGGCAGGTTTTAAGGGATTCTTACTTATGGACACTTCTGCTATTTGATCTTTTTTCTGATTTGTCTTATTCATTCCTGAATATTCTCTATCAAGGAAAGTCTGTGTTAAATGACTTTCACTATAATCAGATAAAATTATTTCCTGCAGTTAAATACAGCCAGAGAAAGACTGTCCAGCCTTGGATAAAATAGCTGGAGGTGTCCAAAGGAGTTGGGGTGATCTGCTCCTTCCAGGAAAAGTACACTTCTTTGGTGTCTGTTTCTTGAGGAAGGGGTTGGTTGGATGTTTGGGCTTTTTTTCCCGTCTGATTTTGGTTTTTTTTTGTATCTCTAGAGCCCAAGAAGGAATGTGGAAATTGGGAACAAAGCAGCAAACATCAAGCAGACTTGTGCCAAATCCCTAAACACACTCTGCAGTCATGATGGACCAAATACCTGATGAGAGCAAAGGGGTCAGGGGAATGTCCCTTTGGAATTTCTATTGGATATCCATTGCTCTCACATCCCAGCTTTCTGCTGTCCACAAGTTTAATGTCCAGCTGAAGCATTCTCTGCTCCATGTGAAATGATACAGGAGAAATGAACACCCAATTCACACCATCCTATGTAAGATATATTTTATATTTCTCCCCACTGATTATTGAGGTACTCTCATTCCACTTCCAGACTTCTGTTACTGAAACAATTGTATTTATTAGTTAATCAAACTCTATCTTAAAATTAACCAGCGTGGTTGGTGTCTTCAACCTACTAAAAGCTTGGCCTGGAATATATTCTGTTTAAAAACACCTAATTAAGCATAGCCTAAATGTACTGGTGGCCAGTTTAAATCTATTTATTCTTGTGCCAGAAATGTCTTTCTTGTCTTTTCACAATAATTAGGAAAAATTACCGACACAGTTGATGATTCTCCAGCTGAGAAATGGGACAACATGAAAGCATCAAGAGATGTCTGAGTGGAGTGTGTGTGTTGGCAAAGTCAATTTTCTTTTTGCCTTGAGATTTTCTTTTATTCTGCTGAAGCCAATAATAAGATCATGAAAGGCAGAACTAATCTTCCCTACTGCTTTGAAATTTTCACTTTAGGTTCAGTTTTCCTTTCTCTAAGGGAAGCCTTTCAGACACTAAGACTTTTTTTATCCTGTTAGTTTTGAATGTTTGTCATTCCACACATGGAATAGTTCCTTCTATGAATTACACAGATTCAGAGTGTCCATCTCAACAGCACTTGGAGAAACCTCTTAGAAGGATTTCAAGAAGAAAGTGCCTTGTCCTTTCTTTATTCTGATGCTTCCACATTAATGCTGTTGCAGAGAAAGTTAATTAAAGATGAAGGACTGGCAATGTATTTGAGATCTTGTTGCAGAGAACAATTTATAGGAGCAGATTTTCAGCTGATTTAAACTGTGGTAGCTCTCTGAAAAAGGGGATTTGACAATGTGGGTCAGCAGGGCTCCAGGGAGAGAATCTTCCCTTCAACTTGTTACAGACTGTGCAGTAATTAGAGTCCATGAGGAAGGAATAAAATGTGTGTGCAAAGGATGATAACACTTGATATCAGTTTTGAGGAGTCATAAAAATTCTTCTTCTCCATTCTTTTCTCTTTTCAGAGGAACGTGCTGAGATTATATTGAAATATCTTAATTCCTTTTAATAAGGGGAAAAAAAGCCACTGTAGAAAATAAAAAACTTTCAGAGCTGATTTTTACAGAAGTCACATTTATTCTGAAGCAAAATGTACTCCACGCTTGGCATATTTAATAATTCAGAGACTTAGTCTAAACCAACTGAAGAAAAATAAATTTGCAATATATAAGACAGGGATAAAGGTATAAAGTATTTTCAGATAATTTAATTTACCCTGAAATATAAATGTTAACTTTGTCTTTCTTGCAGAGCTTGTTATTTTCAAAGTTTCCTTTGCTAATTAGGGATTGTCAATCATTGAGACTCCCGGAAAAATCCAAACAAGACAAAAGAAATACTTGGAGTCCTTCAAAAAATAAATGTACATGGCTTGAACTCCTGGAACTTGTGCTGGTGCTCCAGGGCTCCACTTTGCCCATCAGCATTCCTGCCCAAAGATTTGCCTGCTGACATTTACGTGAGGAGGTGGCATTTGCTTTTGGGGGATGCATTTGGTGTCACGAATTCTTTGCAGTAACTCTTTTCTGATGGCATGTAAAGGTCATTTCTGCAGAGCAGGGAGCATTTGTAAACTTCCTGAGAAAGGATCTGGGCATGAGGCATCCGCTGAATAGGAAGGATGTTGTTTGTCTGAAAACTGCTGGGTTTTTCCCTCACACATTTCCCCATTTTTTTTTCCTTTTTTTTCCCCCAGGTTTCTTTCTATGAAGCCTGCAGGAGTAAAATGATACCAATAAAATTATTTCTGCATTGTGGTACTGCAGAGTTTCTTAAAAAAAAAAAAAAATATATATATATCTTAGTNATATTTTTATGGGTTTATATTTATATATTTATATAAAATCATGTTGATACCAATGGACTATGTAATAAATGCTCAATACAGAACATCAGTAGCACAAATAGATCCTGAGAGGTAACTGAGCTCATCTCAAAGTCCCAACGTGTTTGTTTATTGAATCACTCTGTAAGCTCTACCAATTACATTGACTGGGGTTTTAATTACTGTCATGAGAATATAAATGCCTCACCCACATGGAGATATCTGCATCTATTGCCTAAGTGTAAACACCCAGATCTCGAGCTGAATCTCCACCAAGGAGCTTTCCTTCCTCTCTATTCCCAGATGATGGAATGACCTGAGCTCTGGGTTATTGATTAAATTCACATTGCAATAGGTCCCCGTGTCAGATTCGACTTTTCAGGGTCATTTTTTAAAGGGTTTTGCTGGTGCTGGTGCATGTTAGCTGAGAATTACAAAAATACCCCTAAAATTCTTCCTTAGAACTGACCTGGTGTTATGGTTTTGTAAAGGGAAATATTTAGGGAAGCAATGTAAAGCTTTTATTTCTTTATTGTTTTATTTCTTTACTGTTTTATTTCTTTACATTGTCAATGAGGAAAAAAGTTATGAGAAAAAAAAAAGTGTTCTAAAAACTTTATCCTGATTTTCATTACTCTTTCTTTTAATTACTATTAATACATTTTTCTTTATATCTTTTAAAGTTTTAAGCCTACTTTGCCCTTCTCCTAATCCTACCTCACAACAAGAAGTAAATACACTAATAATCAACCAACACTAAAACCCACCACACTCACTACCACACCACCCAAAAAAATCTCAAAATTAACAAAATCCCATATTAGCAAACCAAAACCACTACACAAAATTAGTGTTTCCACCCAATTCCAAACTAAAACCACCACATCTGCAAAAACACCATCAGATTCTTGGCATACAGATAAAAAAGACTAAAAAGTGTGAATTATTTATTCACTTCTGCCTTTGTATTTCTAAAGAAGTAATGGAGCAAATGCCAGCTGAGGACACACTGTTGTCTTGGGAGACTTTGGGTTCCCCCATACAACTCCTGCCCACAGACAGAAAGGAGAGTTACTCCAAAACTTCTGGGGCATTGTCCTGGCTTGTAAGATATGTGTGTATTTTATTTCCCATCTGTCAGAGGTGGGGCAGTTCTCT
>VXBC01007486.1:385991-403356 GCA_013399945.1 Ploceus nigricollis
CTGCCTTCCTCAGCAGACACCTGTCTTTTCAAACCAAGAGAGGCATCAATATCTCAGGTTTGAACCACTGGAAGAGGTGATGAAAATGTTTTTCCTGATTGCTACAGTCCTGTACAGCTATTGTCAAAAACTCAGTGTTTACAGCCACACATCCCCAAAAGGGCAAAACTCTTGGTCAGTTTTATGAACTTGTCTTTTGGGAGAGTCCAGAAAATCAGGTTTTGGTGTTGTCATGCAGCAGAAAGAAGAGCCATTTAGCAACAGACTAGTTCTAGATAAATCATAATTATTGCATCCCAGGCCATGGAGAAATAAATTACAACGCCACAAATAAAGCTAAAACTGGCTGCTCATGGGGTAGAAAATCAGTCTGGTTTAGAGCAGGTGTAGAAATTATGGACTCCACAAAAATATCATTTGATCCTCAGATAAACATTCTGAACCCCAGTGGTTTTCCCATCTTCTACACAACGAAACTCAGGGGTATGATGCTTTGCATGTCAATCCTTACACATTGTTCCTGAGATATTTGGGATGAGTTCAGATGTCCTAAAGATTCTGAAAAGTCTGAATAAATTTTTTTTTTTGACATGTAAACCAATTAATAATGACCACTCAAATATCTGTTCTGGGAGTACTCATTTTAGTCAGGTAGGAGTAATCTGATTATTATTTCCTGTCCTCAAGTTGCCTGGCTCACATGCAATCTGTATTCTTTCTAACATTTATTTTTTAATGTTTTTTCTGCACTGTGTCCAAGGCTGCAATGTAATTAACAGCAGGTACATGTCTGATGTCAGAGCACCTCCAGTTTTGCCCAGAAAGCATCATTTAGGAGGCATCAGAACTTTTGCAAACTATCTTTGTCATATCATTAAGCAGTGAAAAAACAAAAAAAAAAAATGAGTAGAAGAACCAGGTAATGAATTTATAGCAATAAAGCTTTTTTATCTGTGGAATGAAATGTAAACAGATGAAAGGGAGGGATGGCCAGTTTAAAAGGTTTTTAAATGTGGAATCAATCCATTGTTAGACTGAACTGTTCTCAAAATTATTTTTTTTACATTAGTTTTGTTAAGTGATTAAAAAAAGCTAAAATTGAAACTCCCCAACAATTTCTGAAAATTATTTCTGTTACTGCTGCCTTGGAAACACCATTACAGATCCCCTAATTTTGTAGGATTTATAGCAAGAGATTTTGTTTTCACTTATTTTTCATTCTGAAGCCAGAAAGACAGATGAGTTGTACAAGTTCCAGAAAGTAATCAAAGCATCAGAAAGTGCTCTTAGAAACTGGAGTATATTTGTTATAATATTTGAGCCTACCCAAAAATTTATAGTGAAAAATATCAATCTTTTAAAATGGCGTCATTATGAAACTCTCGGATTCTCTTTTCCCTCCGAGAGGATGAGATGGTACCTGTTGGTAAAAAGAGACCCCAAGGAGAGCAGCATCCTCCCACACATCAGGGCACAAACCATGGTAAATCTCAATTTCTTGATTGCTGATTCTGTTTGCTGGGCTTTTCTGGAGGTTGAGTTTTGGGGAGGTTTATGGTTTTGGGGAGGTTTACGTCCTTTTCTTGTTTTTATTTATAAGCAGGAGATATTTCGGGCTCGTGTCGCTGTGTCATTGGTCTTAAAATCCTTTTCCCTTATTCTAACAGTTCACAAATATTTTAATAGTTTCACTACTGGGTGAAAAAACCCACTAATGAGGGTTTTCTTATGGTGGAGAAAACAGGAGGTTTGCAAAAATATATCTGTAAAACTCTGTGGGAATAAGATCCAACACTAGAACGGGACTCAGCATCCTCTTGAATATCTTCTGCTGTTTCTTTATTTATGTATTTTTTTTGCTTTTCCTCATATACAGTTTTCAAGCTGTCTCAAGCATCAATTCCATTTAAGGCTTGATAATGGAATTTCATATAATTTCATTCCTTTTTCCTTTTTGAATTTCCTTGGTCCTTTCTTTCCCTTCCCTTCTTTATCACCCTTTTAGAGGGTCAGGCTAAGCCATAATTTTATTTAGCCTTATTTATACCAGGTTATTTCTTATTTTATTGTCTTTGCCACAAGGACTACAAGGGAGCCCTTGCTTTTGTTTAATGTCAGCTAATTTGAACATGTCTTTTTACCTTTAGGCACTGTATTTTCAATATTTACCACAGATGCAACAACTCAGTTATGGGAAACATGGGAGGAAAAAAGTAATTAACACAAAGAGAAAATGGTAAAAATATCAAGAAGGAAAGAGAAAACAATGGCTTGGAAGCCAATATAAATAATAATTATAAAGAAAGGCAGTAAAAGTCACTATAATACAGATTTCCCAGTCAGCAGATAAACCCAGTCAGCAGATCTGAATTTTTTCAACAATAGATCTATGAGTTGTGAAGGAGGAATGTGAGAGAGGGGCACATTTCAGTTTGGAAACACAGTCAAGATTTTGATAATTAGATTTTTGTCACACTTGGTTTAATCATTCACTTCTGGTGTGAGCAGTACAGGCTGCCTTTCATTAAAAACAAATATTATTAGCATGGCATTGTTTTGGTGTTCCAGTAAAATTGGCTTTGTTGCACAAAAAAAAACAAAAAAAAGTCTTGTGTATGATAATCTTTAAAATGAATATTTTTATTGGGAAAATTCAACCTGTGCAAGAATGAGGACCCAACTTTCAGTGGGAAAAAGATCAAATTAAAAAAAGTTTGCAATTTGGACAGATCTGAGTATTTTTTTTTTTCCTTAAAGACTTCAGTTGACTTTGGACTAAGACATGTGATTATCTGTCTCTACTGCTCCCAAGGCCTGGAAATTGAATACTCAGCATATTGCAGTTGAATGAACCTCGTTTAACTCCGGCAAAAAATATAAAAATCATATTTTATTAATGTGAATAAGAAGAGAGAAGATAGATTTTTGTTGTTTGCTTTCTGTAGCTCTTTAAAGTCACAGCCAGTCCCTAAAACTATGCCAGGTTTTTGCTGAGGGAGCATATTTTTAATATTTGGTGATTGTTTAAAAAAAAAAAAGGGTTTTAGCTGCTGAAAACGAATAAAGCTCAACATATTTTAATCTTCATGGTTTCCAGTTTACAGCAGAAAGAGTGACAGAGAATGCAAAATAAAAGAAAAAAAAAATTAAACAAATTTTTTCCTGGCTACAATAAAAAGCTTATAAATGTGAACAGGGAGAACTTTAAAGGAAAAAAAAAAATATATGGCAAGATATGAGTTGTTTATTGTAGCAAAGGAAGGCAGGTGGAGACAGGCTGAACATCACCAGGTAAATTCCAGGAAGGATAAAATGTTCCAGGCAGAGGGAGTAAAGGCTGAGAAACACGTGGGCATCAGCTGAAACTGGGAAGAAACTTTATATCCATCGAAACACTGAGTTCCTGAAAAGACTAATGGGAGAGTGTGGAAAGATAAAAAAGTTGTGCTGCTTTGAAGGACGAAGATCTGTGAGAAAGGAGCCTACAAGGAAAAGGGAGAGGGACTTGTTCCAAGCACTGGTAGTGACAGGACAGGGGGGAATGGCCTTAAACTGCTGGGGGGTAAATGTGGATGGGATATTGGGAAGGAATTGTTCCCTGTGAGGGTGGGCAGGCCCTGGCACAGGTGTCCAGAGAAGCTGTGGCTGCCCCTGGATCCCTGGAAGTGTCCAAGGCCGGGTTGGATGGGGCTTGGAACAACCTGGGGCAGTAGAAGGTGTCCCTGCCCATGGAAGGTGTCCCTGCCCATGGCACTGGATGGACTTTAAGGTCTCTTCCAACTCAAACCATTCTGTGACTCAGTGATTCCCTGAATTACGCTGCAAGGTGAGTGCTGAAGCTGAACATTGAGACAGCAGATTTTGCTCCAAGCTGGTGCTCCTAGGCAAGAGAAATTCCTTTTTCCCCCCTCCTTTTATCTCTGGATACTTAAATCAGTGCCACAGGTTTTCTTTTTTTCTTTTTTTTTTTTTTTAATTGGCAAAACTGAATGAGTCATAGGATTAGAGATTTTTCTTCTGTCTCTCTAAGATGAGTAAAGAAACTCTTCAGATGAGGAAATTCAGAGCACTGAACTCTCTCAGTGGCAGCCACTTGTGCTTTCAAGGACAAGGACTCTCTGCATGGGTATCTTACGCTGCCTTCAGGAAATGATATTTCCACTTCAGTCCCTTGTTTGGTTCAACCTTTCATCACCTTTTTTACATTAGCAATAGCCTTGGGAAAAACTTTCTTCAACATATTTTGAACGAGGACTGGGAATTAAGTGCCATTCCCTGAAGGTTGGAACAAAATAACCTGTAGGATCCTTCCAACCCCAGCCATTCTGTGATATGATTCTTGTCCCCTGCCCAAGACTGAAAGCAGCACTTAAATGCCATGTAAGGTCAAGGACTTTGGAAACAAAGTCCCAGACTGGTTTATCTTAATTTCATTTACAGTAGCACAGAAATGATATCAGCTAAAATAGAAGGAGGCAGAAACCCAAGAAGAAGAGCTTAAAGCTTACTATTTGATCTTGCCATGCTAAAATACCATTTCTCCTACAGAGTAAAAATTCAGAAATAGGACAAAAAGTGTAATTTAATAAGAAGAGGATAAAGAAAGTTATTAATTTTTTTTTTATTTTTGCTCCTCCAACATGACACACATATTTCTGATGACCATAGAATCATTGAATGATCATGGAGCTGTTGCATGGTTTGACTTGGAAAAGATGGTAAAGATCATCTCATTCCAACTCCTGTCATGGGCAGGGACACCTTCCACTATCCCAGGTTGCTCCAAACCCTGTCCTTGGACACTTCCAGGGAGAGTGGCTGTCTGTCTCCACAGGTAGAAGATACTCAGTGCCAAGATCTTTTCTGCAAAAGTTGGGATATGCACAGCAGGAAGAAATGACTGTGAGCATAACAAAAATAACAGCTCCAGAGCCTCACCACTCCCCTGAGTAATTGTACCTGAGGGTTGTTAAACAAACTGCCAGAGCCTGTGCTGTATTTACCACCCTGTGATGTTTATAAAAGCAAGATAAGGAACGCTCCTGGACATTATGATTTAGCCAAACACGAAGTAGACTTTAATCAGACAAGGTTTATTGCCTCCCTTCAGTGTCTGGAGAGCAGCAGGGGTTGTGCCTTTAAAGGGAATGAAGCTCCTGCCACTTCAACCCATCTAGGAAAGTACCATGTGTTGGTGACACTGAAGGATGAGCTGGGAGGAGGTCTTCAACCCATAAATGTTTCTCAGCATCTTTACAAAAAATGATTGGGGCATTTTAAGGGGTTTCACCTCTGCACTGGTGTGTCCACAGCTGGATACCCAATTGCCACGTGGTCATGAGCATCTCACTGTCCCAGGGAATCAAAAACACCAGGCATGGCCACAGCTCAGAGCTGCAACCAGTCTCCAAAACTTATCCTCTCTATGTATTATTCAAATACCACAAATAAATTTTCTCAGAGAGTAAATTTTGTGGTTTGGAGCAGAGTCAGCCCCGTGGTGCATTTCCCATTCTGCAGCCCTGCCTCCTGCCCACAGCTGGGTACAAATGAGGAGAGTGCACTCTGGGAGGATTAGGAGGAGCTGAGATGGATGGCAAGGATGCTAAATCCTGCAGCCCACAAGGTCAGTGCTCACAAAATACAGTTCTCTCTGTGCCTAAAATTCAAATCAAATGTTTCAATCATTAAATCTTCTTAAATTATGATACTTGGAAAACTTGTGCAGGTAGGAGAAGTGGGGAGCTGGATTTCCATGGAGACACAGCAACTAAAGCACAGTCCAACATTAATGCAGATGTTTTATCACATGTTGGGCCTGAACTTATCCTTTCCCAGCTCTGAAATGATCAAGGACACCCACACCAAAACCTCCATGGGAACACAGCTATTCCCACTTGGAATGGATGCATCTGGCAATTGCTAAACTTCCTTTTCCTCCTCCCAAAAGAGCAGGAATTCTCTGCACCTCTCAGGTCACATGGATGAGGTTTCTCTCTGAATCCCTTTCCCTGGGACCAGCTGCTGTCCACTGGTGCTGTGCATGAAGAAAAGGATGGCACACACTCCCACCTTAAGGGGGGATTCCATGCAAGCTGTGAATTTACAGGGAACAGTGGGATGCAAAAATTACTTCACCTACTACCTGTAACCCTTTTCAAAAAGCCCAGGAGAGCTGGGCCCAGTATGGCTTTGATATGTAATAAATTTCCTTTTGTGCACCAAACCCTTTTCCTAAAATCCTGGAATGGTGTGAGTTGAGAGGGACCTTACAGATCATCCAGTGCCACCCCCTTCCACAGGCAGGGACACCTTCCACTATCCCAGGTTGTTCCAAACCCTGGCCAACCTGGTCTTGGATACTTCCCTGCACACCCCCCAGGACTAGGGGCTCCTCAGCAGCAATTTCAAGCTTCCTCTTAAAACCCTGAATTAGACTAATTACCCCCAAATAACCCCCCCAATCCTCAAGTGCTTGCAAAAAATGTGAAAACATCACAACGACCTGGTTTAATCAACTCAAAATCACCTGGTTTAATCAACTCACAATCAGTTTCCTTTGGAAAAGGGATGCATTTGACCAGGGCTGTTCCTCAAGCAGAACATTTATCTCTCAGCCGCTCCTTCTGTTAGAATTTCAGTCTCCAGAAAAACACAATGAACATGATTTGAGTTTGTTTTCTGGGCTCTACAAGGGCAGACAGAAGAAAGGAAAAGGCTTCATTTTGCCCAAGCTTAAAGGAATCAAAGAAATTATCACAGAGGAATAGAAAGCAACAAAAAATGTTGGACTGAGTCTGATTCAGAAGCAAAAACTGTCAGGTGATTCAATGACTGCCACTTCCACAAGGTAATGTGAATTTTTCTTAGACATAATTTTCTACTCTGAGGCTTTTTATTTGTTTGATGGGAAAAATTCAAATAACGTTTAATATTGCTAAAAAACATTAAGCCTTTACTTTTGTAGGTCTGCAACTTGTGAATATTTCAGTTGAGAATAACCAGTTTTTTCTTCTGGGATAAGAGATCCAGATCCATGCTGGGTAAAACTGGTGGTAACAGCTTAGTTGAGAAGTCCTGTAATACCTTTTCTGGTCTGTATGTTCCATTTAAGGAGGATTTTGGTCTTTCTTATATCCCACCTGCTTGTCTTGAATCCTCAGGGTCATCTCCAGCCCTGTAGAATCCCAGCCCATATGGCATCATGCTGAGTAGAAAAGCTGGAGAGGAAGGAAGAGAGGTATTTTGGAGTTTTCTCCATTTCAATTTTCTCCATTCAGTCCAATTTTTATTCCCAAGTAACCATCATTCCTGATGGTTCCCTATTTTTCTGGGGAGGGCTGAACACCTGCCTGCCCACGGGAAGCCATGAATGAATTCTTTGATTTGTTTTTGTTCTGTGTGTGGCTTCTCCTTCACCTATTTAACAGTCTTCATTTCAACAAATGAATTTTCTGACTTTTACCTGCTGGAATCTTGTCTGCTGAGAATTTTAAACTTTCTGTGCTGAAAGGCACAGACTCACAAGAGAACTGCATTTGACCTGAGGCTGTGGAGAAGGCTTCCAAAATTGACTAATAGCACTGGGATTGTGGGTTGGAGTTGGTTAGAAGTGTGTGATATCACAGGATGGAAAACTTAGAGTTTGGGGTTTTAGAATATAGTAATTAATGTGAAGCGAGATGGAGGTTTTAGGGCAGAGACAGGTTGTTCTTCTTCACCTTCTTCTTTCTTCTTCTTCATGGGTTTGGGTGGTATTTTGTAATTGGACAGAAAAGTCCACATTGCAGGATTTGAGGGATCAGTTATTGGGTTAAAAGGGGAAATAATCTAGGTGTCATTTCTTAATTGGGTAGTTTGGTTTTAGTTCAGCCTTAAAAGACTTTGAAACTGCACATCTGGGGCCATTTCTGTGCTGTTTTCCTGCATGCAAGGCCTGGTGCAGACAGCGTGCTAAAGTTTTGATAAGATAACAATAAACAGAAGCTGAAGGCCCAAAAATGTGTCTCTTTTTCTGACTTAGAACTGCTCCAGGAGGGCTTCCCCATCAGGGGAGCCCCCAGGGTGAAGCCCAACTTGGGGCAAGCAAACTGATATTTACCCTTCCAATTCTCTCCCCCATCCCTCTGAAGGGGTTTGGGGGAGAGGCTGAAGTGGGGCCGAGCTGCCAGCTGGGGTTAAACCATGACCACAAGTAGGACTGGCTTGTTCAGATGGGTAAAAATGTTGGCTGGGAATCAAGAAAATCTGTTCTTCCACTCATACTTGCAGGCAAATTATTTTTCTGCTGGCAAAAAAAGTTATTTTAACCCTTTGCTTTCTATGAACTACTTCCAAATTATTTCATGGGTCTGTTTTGAAGCTCCTTCTCTGTGGAGCCATCAACTGCAACTCACCATGACTTCACTCCAGAGAAATATTGGCTTTTGTTTCCAAAATACTCCAGGAACATTGCTCAGAATGTTTCAAAATACTAAATAAATAATGAATGGCACATCTCAATCATTAAAAAACTGATCATTGAGTGAACCACTGTGTTTTTTATCTAAGGGATCTCATGTTGAAATATGTGTCATGCTGGTATTTATTCTGGCCTCTGCCAGAGTACCAAACCCCAAAACTTCTGAAAATTCATCAGAAATAAATGAAAATAAACAGGGTTTTATTAATTACAACAATGATATTATTACGGTGATCGTACTGGTAGCTGTTTATATTAAAAATTCTGTATGTATTCTGTAAAACACCAGTGGTGAGCCCTGGAAAACAAATTTGGAGACAATAATATGGGAGAAAGAAAGAAATAGTTTCACTGTCTGGGAGAGATGAACAGTGCTAGAGATAAGAGTTCTTGGCTCTGTCAGTTGTTCTCTTCTTCCTTTTCCTGTCAATAATCCAATATAACTGAGGGAATCCAGACTAAAGAATGGTTTCTTTGGTGCATCCAGGACTCCATGCATTTATATTGTTCGAGGTGCTGCTAACCCAAGACAGTTTTCCTGCCTTTTTTTGAGCTCAGAGTTTCCTTTTCAATGTTTCATTGGCTCAGTTTTCCCAGCAGTCATTCGGTGTGAAGGACCTGAGTGGAGCCTCAGGTCAGCCTCTGCTCCAAACTCTGCACTATTAGAATCATCTTAAAATATTTTTAAGTCAATTTCATATGAAACTCCATCTATTTCAAATAGCTGAGACCAAAATATTGTTGGAGTTGGCATGGGAGAGGCTAAAAAAACTGATTTCACTTTCATGCCACCTTTATTTCCATGGAAAGTCATGGAATATGTATCAGTCAAGAATCAGGGAACAGGAACACTGAGCTCTGCAGTGCTCACAGGACAGAGATCTCTTGGAACAAATAGATTTTTGGCTGGCAGCAGCAGGGATAAATTATCCATAAAACAGGGAGCCTGCAGTAAGGTGATTTTTGGGACAAACTTTCACCTAGAGGTAGCTGATCTAAGCATGGATAAGAATCAGTCTTTGTATGACTGCCCAAAATGGAACATAAAAATTAAGGTTTTATTTCAGAACATGGTGAAAAGTCCTCTGTAAAAGCTCTCCATTCTCCTGACCCTCCTGATAGATTTGAGTCCTGCTCAGCAAGTGTCCTTCTCTTAGAGGTCTCCAAAAAGCAAGGTGAAGACATTTCTAAGAACTCTGCTCATCATTATGGGGTCATTTGTTTCTTTTCTTTCTCTCTCGAATCCCAGGGAAGGGTTAAATTTCCAAATGGAACGTTTGCCTCTGATTCTTTGTTCAAGCCATGTTTAGCACAGAATGCCCTGTACCTCAGCACTGACACCTCTCTTTGCAATAAACTTTGTAAAAATTCCCTAGAGGAAAGTGCAATTAGAGCAGGGGAGGAGCAGAGTGACTCAGAACTGAGTTTGAGAACAGTTTTTCCCTGCTTGGAGCTGGCAGGGGAAGGATGCTCTGCTGAAGCTGGGAGATGCAGCAGCTGTGGCAGCAGCAGTGAAAAGAACAGAGTCAGAGTGTTTTCCCAAAAATTGTGTCCCACTTGGCCTCCAGAAGTGCCTGGGCTTCTCTTAGGTCATTTTGCACTCTTGTCTCCTGCAGCTGATCAATATTCAGCCACATGAAAATAACTCTGCCTGTCTGTCTTTTAACCATGGAATTGTCCCCACAGCAAATCCACTCTAGTGACACTGGCTGTCAAAAGTTTCTGAATATTGTGCTTTGCTGACAAGAGTGAGAAGCAGCACTGGCATCTCTGAGGCTTTAGGAAGGGCTTAAAATTGGGGATCCCAAGGCCAGGTGAGGCACTGCAACCATGCTGAGGCCCAAGAGGAACCCTGGAGTTCTCAAAGGAACTGTTCCACCTGTAGCTTGTTTAAGAGGTTACCAACAGATCTCCTGGGAGATAAGAAAGGAAAAGAAAACTGCTATTCCCTTTCTTGTTCCCTGTTTCCAGAGCTGTTTGATATCCTTGAAAAGAGCTGAATCCTCTCAGATCCATGCTGAGAGCTGCCTGGGCAGTAAATCCTGGTGGCTGGGTGGATGTGGGAGCTGTGACATCTGGCAGGCTGCTCGTGGAGGACAAGTCTAGATCTTTATCTTTTGCTTGCTAATAGGTTTTTGATTTTTCCATTCCTATGATTCTCTTTGACTGAACACTTCAGAAAAATGTATTTAGATCTCTAGTAGAGATAATTCCCCAAAGGGCAGTTCCCACTAACCTTAAACACATGGCAGCTGTGTAGGATGCAGGAAAAATAGCAGGTGAGTCACTGTTGAGAAGCTTTTTGACATTTGGTGTTGCTTTATGGTCTGTAAAATGTGGCTATTTCTGAGAGCACTGATGAGATCAAATGCTTCTCCTTCATTAATCCAGTTTTCCTGCTGAATCTCCTTCTGGTCTTGGTCATGTTTCTGTTCATAAGCTGTGCCAGCAGCTGGTGTCCATTTCCTACCAGAGGCAGGAACTTCTCAAGCTGTATCCATGTATTTATCCCAGAACACAATCTCATATAGTCTAAAATACCCATTAATTATCTTGGTGCCCAAATATCATAAACCTGATTTATTAAAATTCTCACATTGTTTTGAATATGAGTAATGTTTGTCCATTAATGTGCTCCTAAAGTGATGCCATTCTCAGATTATTACCTGGTAAGGAAATTTCAGAAAGAAAAAAGTTCTCCAAAGAGAGAAACAGAGCAGNTTAAATTACATGGTCTTGAATTTCCCTTCCAACCTGAACCATTTCTTACCTGTTCCTTGAACAAAACAGAATTTATTTACCCCATTTCAAATGTTTAAGTGTAGAATAGGAAATGGAAGCTCCTGGGTGACACTGGAGACATGGAGACAACAGACCACAGTAAAGGATAAAGGGCTTAGAAACAACAGGGGCAAATGAACAACAAAGAGGAGGATGATGACAGGCAAGCCTCTGAAATATTTAATTGCAAGCCGAACCTTCATTTATTTAGAGACAATGTAGATCTGTGTCACTGAACTCTGTGCAAATTGCCACGGGGCCTTTCTAATGCCCACTGGGCCTGAGTTCAGCAACGTGATGGATTGTTCAATTTACTGAGCAAACCAAGAGCTCTCTGTGAATTTTAGATGCTAATCTTCTGATTGAACTCCATTGCCAGCGAGACCTGCCCTACAAAGTTTGCTAATAAGAATTGATCCCACTATTGATAAGGATTTAAAGGGTTGATGCAGGATATTAACCACGTATTGAACTTAGCTGCTCCCCAGCTGCTGCTACAGAAGAAGTGTAAGAATGTTTTAAACCTACTAAAAATTAATAGATATCATCTCCACATGAAGTGACATCATTAATGTGTCATTAAGTTAGGGGACACCTTCACGTGAACAAGTTAATCATGAAAATTTGAGATGTGAGAGAAGAATAAAAAGTACATGCCATTGGTGCGCATATTGGATCACACATTTATCCCCACTGTCCTTCTTTCAGCAGGAATTTCTTCACAGAAAGGGTTGGCAAGGGAAGTGGTGGAGTTCCCACCCCTGGAGGTGTCCAAGGAAGGACTGGATGTGGCACTCAGTGCTCTGGGCAGGTGACAAGGTGGGGATCAGGAACAGCTTGGACTTGATGATCTGAGAGATCCTTTCCAGCCTAAATGATTCTGAGTTTTAAAAGTGAAGATACAAATTTCAAAAATTCTGAGGAAAGGAAAACCCTAAGGGGCTCAAACTGAACCCAGCTCTGATCTATCAGTGTCATCGTGGTTTAAATTACTGTGGGTGGGCCTGGTGGCCTCAGTGCCAAAATCAGTATTGTGTTGGACCTTACATATCCAAAAACCTGCGGACCTTTCCTTCCTGCAACTTTGCAAAAAGAAAAATCCATCATCATGATTTCCTTGGCACTGTGGCAAGTCAGACCCAGGCAGTAGGACTTGGTGTTTATTCCAAGAGGTGTAATGGGGAAAATCATGGACATATTTCTCAGCAGCATCCCAGAGGGGTCTGCTGCTGTTCATGTAGAAAAATCCTCCACATCCACAGGTTTTTTGAACACTTCCAGGGATGGTGCTTCCACCACAGCCCCGCACAGCCTATTCCAATCTCTGACCACCCTTACAGTGAAGAAATTTTCCCCAATATCCAATCTAAACCTTCCTTGGTGGAAACTTGAGGATGTTTCCTCTGGTTCTATCACTTCTTACCTGGGAGAAGAAACCTGAATTGTACTTCGGGAAAACTCAGAAGTTTTTTTCTGTTTCTTCTTTGCTTATTACTCCTAAAAGAGATGGGGAAGGACAACAGAAGGAGAGACACAAAAAGCCCCAAAGTAACTGTCTTTTGTTGAAAATCATGACAATTCAGATGTCAGGTTACTATTAGGGAATTTTAAGAGCTTTCTTAATTAGTCTTACATTAGAAGGCAGTAATTAGTATGTGTGTACAGTACCAGTCACTTCAACTAAAATTGATTTGGTTTAATTAGATTTATGCATCTGCCATTTCTCTAAACACCAAAGTAATTTGAAGCTGTGGGTGGGTCTCCACATCCCTAAATCAGAAGGTGAAAAACAGACACGAAGACCTATAGCAAGATCTGCTAAATCTGGTGGAGTGCAACAGAGTCACAACCAACACTTTTATTCCAGGGTTCCTGGATACTTATCCCCCATAAATTCAGTCTGACTTTCATTCAGTAGTTCAGGACTCAGCCAAAACTAAGCTGGTTTGAGCACCCAGAATATTTCAAGGGATGGACACTAGTTTCTGGAGTGATAATTTTTTTTCCTTGTCCTTTATTGAAGGGACCTGTAAAGGCCAATGTTGTCAGAGTCACAGCAAACAGCATTTACTTGAGTAAGTATTAAATTGGATACACTGAGATGAGAAAATAATCAATTAACGCTAAAAAATCCTTATCAGTCAATGGAAGAGAGTGAAAAAACCCCGAAGGATGTGCCTTATCAACACTGAGATTTATAGATGGTTTGTTAATAGATTTTCCCTTAAAACTCAAGTTAGAACAAGAACTGATATGCAAAGGAGTAATCACAACAGGCTGGATCAGAAATGCTGAATAAAAGGAATAGATTACAAATTTTTTTTGTTTGTCAAGATCCTCCTGGTGTTCTCAGTAAATCCATGAAAGTTTCTCAACGTAGAAGGTGAAAAATGGAGTAACAGCTCTCAGGCATTTGCTCCTTGGCTCTACCAAAACAGAAATGCAAAATTAACAGTTTGGATGCAGTTCTCCCGCCTGAGAGGTTCCATGATTCCAAGGGAGGCCAAGGCACAAGAGGTGGAGAGATCAGGAGGGGATAGGTTTGGTCAACGCTGCAGAGAGAAATCTTCTGAGGACTTTGTCATAAAGCATCTTTCAAGCTGTGTATGTTCACCCAAGAAAATTGTTTCTTGCATGGAAGTTACCCACAAATTGCCTGTATTACCTATAGTGGCTGACACCAACAACCCCAGTTTTCTACATTCCCTAATTCTACACAAGAGTTCGAATATTCTTTTATTTATTATTTATATTTCATGTGGTAAAAAAAAAAAAAAAAAATTAAAAAAGCTTTGTGTTTTGTGTTTGAAACCTGTCCTAGCAGTCGAGATTCAAAGAAGCCTGTCTAGCAATAAATTTAATTTTGGATAGCCCTGACATACCATGTTTGTATTATGACATGCCCAAATTTTTAATGGCAATTTGAGCCATCTCTCCATTTTGATTGAAAGGCTACAATATGAGCTAAGGCCTAGAGAAAAAAGCCCTTTATTCAGTCATAAAATCTGCTTTGATGCGCCTGGTATCACCTTTCTGGCCATGTAGGGAATGACTTTGCTCTCTCTCTTACACCTTCTAAAAACTGGTTTTGTGATAGAGATTTTAACCTGATAACTACCAGTGCTTAAATCTGATTATGGTAGGAATCCCTGGCTGAAGGGATATCTCAGAAAGCCTGACCCTGACCTCTGAGGTTTGAATCTTGTCTTTGGGAGATGTTTGAAAGACAAGGAAAAAACCCCAAACAAACCCCAAACCCTACTCATCTCTCTAAAACCATTCCTTCAATAAAGTGAAATTTCAAGGTGATAGAGGTGTGATATCTCAGGTGTGTCTCTGGGCTTTCCAGACCTGTGAATAAGGTCTGGAGCACAATTCATCCCATCCTAAAAGAGGCATCCAAAATGGGCCCAAAGAGCTGCATCTTAGAGGTTTCCATTCCTTTCCCCTGAGTGGCCACAGTCAGGGGTGACTGTTCTCTGGGTAAATGTCTATTACAGCTGGGCAGTGATAGATGAGTTGGGTCCATCCATGTAATTAATTAATTAATTAATTAAAAAAAAAATCAATTAAATTTTAAAAATTTTAATTAATTAAAGGAGATGAAGAAGCATTTTATCTGAATAGATTGCCTGGGTAAAACCTCTAATTCTGTCTGTTCAGTGTAGATGAAAACCAGATTTTGACACGCCTGGATAGCAAACATTGAAACACTTATTTTGTCTTGAATTTGTTCAATGTGAATAACTCTTGTGTATCATGTGGGATGGAGCTTGGAGCAACCTGGGATAGTGGAAGGTGTCCCTGCCCATGGCAGAGGGATGGAACNTTCATTTTGGATAGCCCTGACATACCATGTTTGTATTATGACATGCCCAAATTTTTAATGGCAATTTGAGCCATCTCTCCATTTTGATTGAAAGGCTACAATATGAGCTAAGGCCTAGAGAAAAAAGCCCTTTATTCAGTCATAAAATCTGCTTTGATGCGCCTGGTATCACCTTTCTGGCCATGTAGGGAATGACTTTGCTCTCTCTCTTACACCTTCTAAAAACTGGTTTTGTGATAGAGATTTTAACCTGATAACTACCAGTGCTTAAATCTGATTATGGTAGGAATCCCTGGCTGAAGGGATATCTCAGAAAGCCTGACCCTGACCTCTGAGGTTTGAATCTTGTCTTTGGGAGATGTTTGAAAGACAAGGAAAAAACCCCAAACAAACCCCAAACCCTACTCATCTCTCTAAAACCATTCCTTCAATAAAGTGAAATTTCAAGGTGATAGAGGTGTGATATCTCAGGTGTGTCTCTGGGCTTTCCAGACCTGTGAATAAGGTCTGGAGCACAATTCATCCCATCCTAAAAGAGGCATCCAAAATGGGCCCAAAGAGCTGCATCTTAGAGGTTTCCATTCCTTTCCCCTGAGTGGCCACAGTCAGGGGTGACTGTTCTCTGGGTAAATGTCTATTACAGCTGGGCAGTGATAGATGAGTTGGGTCCAACCATGTAATTAATTAATTAATTAATTAAAAAAAAAATCAATTAAATTTTAAAAATTTTAATTAATTAAAGGGGATAAAGAAGCATTTTATCTGAATAGATTGCCTGGGTAAAACCTCTAATTCTGTCTGTTCAGTGTAGATGAAAACCAGATTTTGACAAGCCTGGATAGCAAACAGGTTGTAACACTTTGTCTTGAACTTGGTTTAAGGTGAATAACTCTTGTGTATCATGTGGGATGGAGCTTGGAGCAACCTGGGATAGTGGAAGGTGTCCCTGCCCATGGCAGAGGGATGGAACTGGGTGATCTTTAAGGTTCCTTCCAACCCATCCCAGGATTCTGTGATCACAGAGGTGTGATTTGAAGTGCTGATCTGATGACAGCAATCAGAAAGTTTGCTTTGGCTCAGAATAAATTTGCAGGGGAAAAGGAGTTTTGCAGAGAATATTGTTATAAGCTGAGGCTCTGTGACTGAAATTCACAATAAGTTGTGAAATGTGCATGCTGTTATGATCCTGAAAACAAATTAATAATGCAGAACATAATAAAAATATCTGCCCAAGGCTACTTCTTGCTACTGGGAATGACTTATCAATCAAACTGGGCAGTCCTGTCCTCAGTCAAAAGCCATGAGCAGCCTGTGTCCCTCTTCCTAATCTAGAAAAAAAAAAGAGTAATTAAAAATTTAATAAGAACCTACATATTTCAAAACAGTAAGTTGAGGAGTGGATATTCCTCAGGGATTGTTAATTAAAGTCTGCTTTCTCTCTCTCTTTTTTTTTTTTTTTAATTACCAAACCTCTCAGCTAGGTCCAGTCTACCAGGAGGAGCCTGTTGGAGTGACAGATCCCAGTGTGTGGAGATGGAGGGAAACAAACCCAATCTCACAACCTGCTTTTAATGAAGCAAAACATCCCTTCAGTGCCAGCTGGCTAGTGAGTAACAGGGATAATTTTTCCCTGCAACACAATTACCACAAGCAAGGCCAGAGGACATCTCTGTATCCCATAAAAATAAAGATTCCTTCCATATCACAGTAAAGGTTGCCAAGTAGAGAACCTGGAAGGATAATCTGGATTGTCAGATCTTGTGTGCAGAGTGGCTCTGTGATAAAGGACACTTTTCCCATATTCCTGGAGGGGGGGAAAAGTCTCCCAGGGAAGCAAAGAACCTGGCAGGAGGTGTCTTGGACCTGAACATCCGTGAGCATCCTGAGATGCATTGGATGCCTGGATTCCAAATTATTGCTGCCACTGAGATCACAGACTCACAGAATTATGGAATGGTTTGGCTTGGAGAGACCTTAAAGGTCATCCAGTTCCAACCCTGGCACCTTCCCCCATCCCAGGGTGCTCCAAGCCCCAGTGTCCAACCTGGCCTTGGACACTTCCAGGGATCCAGGGGCAGCCACAGCTTCTCTGGGAATTCCATTCCATTCCCCACCCTCCCAGGGAAGAACTCAGGTGGGTTCTCTGCTTGCTTTTCCTGCCTCTGTCAGGGTCAGGACTGAAGGCACTTGAGACAATAGTTCACGTTCAGACTCGGGTGTTTATTGTTTCTTATCAGCGCTACAGCCTCACAGCAGTGAGTTCTGCAGTCTTTCATTAGCAAGGCACAAAATGG
>VXBC01007486.1:403914-421124 GCA_013399945.1 Ploceus nigricollis
CCAGCTGGACTGAGCTCTGGGATGACTGGGATTGCATCCCAGGAGAAGGACGTGTCTGCCATGTTCCATCACAGCCACTCCCCACCACCCACCAAAATCAGGGTCTTGCTTTGACCTCTCCAGCAGCACCTCTCAGGAATAAATATTTCATGCAATAAATGTGTTTCTTTGCTGTACACCAAGAGCACAGAACCTGATAAACTTCTGAGGTTTCCTGCCAAGATTCAGTGTGGCAGATTGGGCTCCAAACCACCATACATGAGTTTTTCCTCCTCATTCAGCTGCACTTCCACTNTATAATATACCTGGTTATAGATGTCCTAAACATGTTGAGACAAATTTTAATACAACTTAAATCAAAGATTTTCCCACTACCTTCAAAGGGAGAGGAAAAAGCCTGAACTCATCAATTCATTGCTAAATGAAGAGAAACATCAGCAAAAAGGTATTTGGTTTTTTCCCAGCATTTATTTTTGAGGAATAAAAATAAAAATCTAATGATTAATTCTGTATTTTAATTAGCTAGAGGCGTAAGTATTCTTCCCCTCCCCCCAAATTTCTAGAGAGCTAATTTTAGTTATTATTTTTTGAGAAGATGGAGTTGAAGCTGCATACTTGAATACTGAAATAGAGCTGTTTTTCACAATTTCTGATTCATTGCATATGGTGAAATTTTGTGTTCTAACTTGAAATCTCAAAGCAGTTTTCCTAATCTTCAGTGTAGCAACTGAATCTGTTTTTCATCTGGTAACACAGATGCTTTTGGAAAATATAGAGCTGAACATACCATTGTGCAGGTTGCATCTGAAGAAAAATAATTAAAGTTATGAAGTTCCACTGAAGTTACAATTAAAATTATTCAGAAGTCTGGCAACACTGGAAGAATTTGTCTGTGCAATCTCAGTTTTCTTTTCTATCTGAGAAACTAAAATTCCACCACACTTTTTGACTTTATTAATTTTTAAATTAATTTGTTAATATTTTTTGTTAATTTTTTTTTATTCAGCATTTTTTTTATTCAGCTTTTACTCAAAGCCATTTTGGTTTCCATTCTGAGGTGGCAAATTTTCCTTGTACATTGTGGATGGATTTTCATGTCCAGCAGCAAATCTGGGCTGCATTCTTGGAAACTGCAGCTCAGATCTAAAATACAGAGATTCAGGCAGAGCAAGGTCTCCTTGAAGTGGTTGAAATGTTCCCTCTGCAGTCAGGGGGGTTTAGTCTTGTCTTTCCTACTAATTCCAGTCCTGGTTTTAGACCTGGTGAAGATGATCAGCATAAATTGCCCAAGTTCACTCGGCTTTCCTGGGAATAAATTTCTCTATTTCCTGTTGGGATCCACACTATTCATTTATTTGAGTGGTTCAACCAGCCCACACAGGAAAGTTCAGATGTTCTACAGGTAGGTGCTGACAAGTGTCCTAAGACACAATGAAAGGATGTCTCAAGAAGCAAAAATCAGCTTTTTATATTTGCTGGCCTCAGGCTGGGTTTACAGCAACATTTAGGGTTCTTCCCAAGAGTCATCTTCAACCATTCCTCACCACTGAGCTGTTTCACCCTTAAATTCATTTACTTCAGCCTGCCAATCCCATGGCAGTGTGAGAAACATCCCCTGGGTGTCTGCCTTGTCTGTCCTTCCCAGTTTACCTCTGCCAGGGAGCAGCTGACCTGGATGGAGAGTTCCAGAAGCACTGGGAACCAGGCACAGGGAGCTGGTGGAATGCTGAGGAGGTTTGGCAATGCTGGAGTCCATGGAATCACAGTGAAAATGGTGTGCAAATTCAGGCTCAAGCCTCTGCTTATGTTTATTTGAGCTCTTTGTATAAAAATTAGTGTATATATGTATAAATAATTGTATAAATTCATTAAACACCAGTGGTATTGCAACCTTCTGGTTACTGAATCCTGGTTGTCTCTCCCCTGGAATGGGGAGAATTAGCTCCAGCAATTTATTTTTAGTGCCTGCTAAAATTCCATCTGAAAACAAATAAAAATTTATTCTATTCCAGAGCTGCTGTCTTCATTACAGCTTGGTTCAGAACCAAGCTTTGCTTTCCACAACAGGTGAGTCCCTGGGATCCTGGCTCACATTCCTGCCTGCACGGGGTCCTGGCTCTGTCCACACCACACTGACAAGCTGATGATTCCGGAAGAATTGCCCTGGGAGGAAAAGTCTCCAGATTCCTGTGTTGCAGTAAGGTAGAAAAATCATAAAGAAAGGCTTCATAAAATCAGGCCTGCTCTCCTGGAATCAGTGGCTGGCCTTGTCAAAGCTGGCATTCTGCAAGTTCCCATGTGAAAGCAATCCTGGTGTGAGCAATTTGTTAACATAACAATCTATTCCTGGGTGAAAAATAACTAGAACGTGTCTAAACTGTTTTTACACCATTAGATAGAAAAATGAAAACTGTCTCTCACAAACAACTTTTCCTGCACATACACACTGGGGGTTTGAGTGACCAATCAATATAGAATAATGACTTGTTACTGACCAATAAAAATAATTAACAAGAAAGCTCCTGACCAATTGGAGTCACACATGAGGTCTGTAAACTGAATAAAAAGGAGTTATGTGAATAAAGAAGGGGCTTTTTCCACCATGAAGAAAATGGAGTCTGTGTGATTTATTCCCATAGCATGGGAAATGGGAATGGACCCATGGACCCAAGGCTATTTCAAAGAAGCAAGCCACCAGAATATTTCTAATAAAATTCCCTCTGTGGTTATGTGAAACCTCTTCTTGTGACTTTTAAGTGCCTAAAAATAGCTGTTGAGCTTTGTCACTGCCGTGCCTGAGGCTGGTTTCCCCCTGAATCTTTTTATGGCCTTTCCTTGACCTCCTGAATCTTCTGCCAGCACTGTGTGGTGCCATCAATTGATCTCTCACTGTGTGATGGAGCCAGCTAATTCATCACACTCATTTTCCATGCCTGAGGTCAGATGGAGCCTCAGAATTCCATGATATTTACCTGATAAACATTTACAACCCCCAACATTAGTTATTAGCACAGGAGGTGGTTGGTATTTGTATTAAACACTAATTAAATGCTCATTTCTAGTGCTGTCATGTGTATTACCTAGAGCACGGGATGAATTATGGCAGTGACAGATTTCAGAGAGCAGAAATATTTGCTTGAGGAATATTTCCTTGGAGATTTTCTTCTTCCTATTCCCTTTATGGCAAAACAATCCTGTTTTTAATAGAGAGTAATCTTATTTATCTCTCTGTGCTTAAAATCATCAAGAGTATTTGTTTAGGAAATGCAATTGGTTGGAACAGTGAGAGAAAAGCAGAGGCAGAACGATTTTTGGGGGTCTATTTGGTAGCATAACTGGGAGCTAAAAAGGGGGAAAAAGGGGAGAAAACCCCAAAGAGAAAGGAAACAGGAGCACACATTAATTTTTTTCTCAAACAGAAGCTGAAGAGAGGCATAGCAGGAGAGAAGAGCCCACAATTGCCTGTTGCACTGGCTGGTTACTCAGGTGTGTGTTTTTACAAGCTGATTACTCATGGAGTAAATGTGAATCACACTTGCCATTCATAATTTGCTTTCCTTCCTCCGTTTGGCTGGAATATCTGAGCGTGTTTGTTTATCCAGCTCTGCTCTGGAAAGCCTTTGAGGAGCACTTCCAAGGAGATTCCTGGTGGATGGGCCTGCAAATTTCACACTTTTCATTTTCCACAGACTCTCAGAGGTCCTAGGGAGCAAGGAGGCTTTTTTATCCCCTTGGAAAAGCAGTGTATGAGGTCAAAACTCCTAATTCAGACCTATCCTGAGAGCAGTGAACCCTCCCAGGCTGAGAGGTGTGGCTATGAGCTGCTGCTTCTGCTGAGTTCTGCTCTGTTTGCATTGTCAACATCCATTTTAATATCTTTTTCTGGCACCACCACAATGCATATTTTCATTGTGTTCCTATTCCTAAACAAAAGGCATTGCCTAACCCACACCTCTTGCAGTGTTTGCAGGAGTGGTGCAGTGTGTGCCTTCTGGATTTTTGGCATTCCAGAGCACACCTTGCAAGCCAGAAACTTCTATATCCCTGAAACAGGCATTACAATTTACACCACCAAGCTGAGGGGGTGGCAGCATTTGGGGGTGATATTTGGAGTTTAAAAAAACACTTTATTGGGCATTCAAACACTAGAAGTAGGCAGCAGCTACCACAGGCAAAAGCTTTTAGTTTTCTTGTGGAGAACTCTGTAGGTATCCTAATTATCTCAGAGAAGAATTGTAAAAGACCTTTCTAATCTTTCAAAGATTAGAAAGGCAATTTATAGTCATCTATTTAAAATCAAATCAGAGCCCTTTGCTTTCTGCCCTTATTTGTGCAAAAATGCTGAAAGGTTTTGCTCTTGGAAATCTGAAAGCTCATAATATTTACTTCCAATTTCCAGATCCAGGTGTTTCAAGCAGATATTATTTCCAGAATCAGATTCACACCACAGAATCATTTGGTTTTTCTGAGGGAGTGAATTCTCATTTCACACTGGTTGGGTATGTTAATCCCCTAACATCAGCACTTAGAAATTATCCAGAAGTGGAGAAAAATATTTTGAGCACGTGGGCTGGCACCACCTGAAGACACAGAAGGAAACACAATGGTGCAACAAAGGCTGTGAATTCTGACCTGCTCCCAAAATTCCTACTCAAAAAAAAAAAAAACATCTTTTCATGGCTGGTGTAAGTTTGTGAAAATAAGGTTTGCAGAGGAATCTATTTAAATGAGGGAGCTGGGAGCTTGGTACCACTCATACACTGAAAATTCCTTCTCCTAACAGTGCCAGGGAAAATCCCCTCTGCCACTGTCTCAGTGCAGTTAAGTGCAGTCTATCTTGTAGAACAAAGAGATTAATTACTGACCTCCAGCAATTAATTATAATCCAGAAAAGGATTAATTTATATATGGGCTGTAGTGAAAAAAAAGCTCTTTTCAGTATGCACAGTCAAATAAAGGCTTGTCATTTCTTAATTATATCTAATTGAAAGAATACCTAACCTGTGACCAATAAAATCCAGGAGCAATTTTCTGTCTTGGTGATTGATTGTGTTTGTGCAAGGAAAACAAAAACGGGGGACGTCAATTTACTTAACATCAGCATGAGTAAATAAAATATTGCTGGTTTATAAACCTCATTAGATTTTATAATCAGGACTAAAATTAGGTAGTGGAAGCCTGCAGCCAAGTCTATACTTTGACTTGCTTGAAGTGTGGGAATAGGCCTGTTAGTTTGGATATTTGTCCTGGTTTAAGGCAAATTTGGGAGGAAACTTCCAAAGGGGTCCCTCTAGAAAGCAGATTCAAGACTAAAGCATCTCCTCTTTCTCTTCCTTCTAGAGGAGGAGGCTTCCAGAGAAAATAACCCCAGGACAGTTTGCATTTACATTTCTTCTGGGAGAGATTCACAGGTGGGATCACCTGGGGGCTCTGAAAGAGGTAATATGCAACAGGGAGGAAGACAGACCATGATGAGGAGATTTACATCTCTCAGCCAGAAGGTAAATTCCTCCTCAAAATGGAAAAAGCTGCAAGAAAAGTGTTTGGTTTTAGAGAAGTTGCTGAGAGGGAGGTGGGGCTGTAACACAGAATCTGGCATTGCATGGCTGGAAAAGACCTTTCAGGTCATCAAGTCCAACTTTCAGCTTGGCACCATTGCCATAAACCACGTCCTCAATGGCCACATTCACAGTTTTTTTACACTTCCAAGGATGGTGACTCCACCATTTTCCTGGGCAGCCTGTTCCAATGCTTGACCAACCTTTCAGTGAAGAATTTTTTTCCAAATCTCCAGCTTAAACCTCCTCTGGAGCAACTTGAGGCCGTTCCCTCTCCTCCTGTCCCTGTTCCCTGGGACCAGAGCCAGACTCCCCTGGCTGTCCCCTCCTGTCAGGGAGTTGTGCAGAGCCAGAAGATCCCCCCTGAGCCTCCTTTTCTCCAGGATAAACAAGCCCCATCAATATTCTTATCCTTTAAGTATCTCAGGGTTGCTCTGCTTCGTTGTGGCACCACCATCCCTTTTCCCTTGCAACATTCATGGTGATTTTTCAATTTACCTCTTTTTTTTTTGTTTGTTTTCCTCTTCCCACGAGCTTCTTTTTAGTGGATTTGGTATCTCTTTATGTGTGCTGCCTCAGCAGCACAGCAGCCTCTCTGAAATGCTGCTCTGGATTGAAAAAAATTCTCCAAACCCAATTTTTTAAGGAATGGGGAGGTGCTTGCTGAGTCAGCACAGCGAGAGCACAGATCCGTGGAACGAGAGCTGGGTGGGAATTAGTGAGCCTGAGATAATGTCAGGGGGCATTCATTATGCTGCAGGGAGCAGGAGGAAATAGGAACATCATTATGAGCAAATTCCAGCTGCTGGGAGCAGGGAACCAGCACCACTGTTTCCACAGCACGATTGCTAATGTGATTTTAAGAGCTGCAAACCTGATAGAAGGGCAAGTCATCCCCAAAAAGTAATAAAGCTTTGGTAATCCATTATTTATGTGTGCTGGAAGGGAATATCCTGAGTGTTCTTAAAGAAATACAGAATCCTGCTTGTTTTTGGGGTGTTATTTTCCTACTGAACACCCTTCCAAGCCTCAGTGCAAGCAAATTTTAATGAAGAAATTAACAAGGCTTCTTCTTATTTTTTATTCTTATTTCCCTTTTTTTTTTTTTTTTAAGTTTGATTGAATAGTTAATTCCTGGAGACAATCCTATGCTTATCTTCCTGTTACCACTAAAGTAATAAGAATTATTCCCCACAGTTCCACCAGGCAATCTGTATCTATTAAGGTTTTTCATGAGTTAATGGGGAAAATCATATAAACCTTATGGCAGCTGGATTCAGGCCTTCAACAGATAAGAGAATTTTCCTCTCTGCTCATTGTGGAAGAATTTTGCACTGAAGAAACCATTCAGCATTTAATTATGCAAAGCCAATGCTTTGTTTTATGAAAGGATGAGATTTGCTGGGCACACTCCTTACTATCTGTTGAGTCCTTCCTGACAAAATTTGAGTTTATGGAATCCCAGGATGGTTTGGGTTAGAGGGGACCTTAAAAATGATCCAGTTCCACTCCTGCCACGGACACTTTCCACTAGTGCAGGTTGTTACGAGCTTCATCTAATCAGGCCTTAAACACTTCAGTGATGGGGCATCCATAATTTCTGGGGCAACTTTTTCCAGTGCCACACAACCTCATAGTAAAGAATTTATTCCCAGTATTTAATCTAAATTTAGTCCCAGTTTGAAGCCATTCTCCCTTACCACCCTTAAGTTGCTGCTGTTTGGTGATTTTAAAAGAAATCATTTCAGGTTCTGTTTTATCCTGTCCATTCTGCCAAAATGCAGAACCTGTGGCCTGGATTGGAAACCCACTACTGAAAATGAGAAAAAAACCACATTTGGATAGCTTATAATAATAACAATAGTTATTAATACATGGAGTTTTTAATACCACAATTGGTAAGCTTAAAGGCTGATGTTGCTGTGAAGGGAATCTTGACCTCATTTCATGAGGGGCAATGAATTTCTCCTGAAAATGATAAGTGGAGGCAATCACTGCTCCTCAGTCAGCTGCAGCAAGAGCCTGATGTGCTCAGAGCAGTGAATCACCCATCACTCTGCAGCCTCACAGCAAGCCAAACCAGCACCCCCAACATGTCTCAAACTGATAAATAAAATGGTCAGGAGTCACTTTCTAGGAAAATGTCCCTTAACAATTTCATTTCTGGTCCTGGCAGTACCAGGTTTCATTCCTGTTAGTGATGCCTTGTNTCTGAAAAATATAAAAGCTGAAACCTGAGGTATCATTTCTTGTCTTCTTAATGCGGTGGAAATAAAATTTGATCAATCAGTCAAAGGCAAAAACTTTGAAGACTTTAAGGCCCTTCAGCTCTTAGGGTTTAAGGTCAGTCTTGCAAGGATCTGCAGCTTTTTACATCACACAAGCACATGAAAACCTCATCTTGTGGTGTCGCTCACTTGTTTTTGTCCAACAAAGTCCATGTTGTCTCCTGTCTCTGTTTGGTCACTGCAAAAAAGAAAACAGGGGCACACTGTGAGCCCTGAACACTAGCAGGTGAGTAAAATACATTAAAATATTCCTGTTCTAAAATCTCCTGAATTTTAATTCAACTTCTTGATTTTGCAGAACCTGGCTTCAGTGCTTAGTTCTAGCAATTACACATGATTTTAATTTGAACTTTAGGTCCAGAAAAGACACTTTGGTCCCCTATCTGCAGGTTTTTCTCTGTTTAGGGGGACTTTTCCTACACAACCCTGAATATTTGTTCAGTTTTTCTCTAGGGAACTATAAAGTCCTTCTTGTGTAAATTTAAAATTAAAAGCCAGATATGATAAACCTTAAGGGAAATGGAGAATTTTCTGCCTCTCGCTTTTAATTTAGTCTCATTCTTTTTTTTATTTTTCTCTCCTTGTTTTCTGTCCCCTTCCAGCCCCCCACATTCCCACTCAAATTTTATCATTATCTTGGCATTTTCCTTTGCCCTGCAGCCAGTTTTTCCTATATGCCAGGCTTCATATTCCTTAACAGTGAAGTGAAAAGAATGAATGAATAAATAAAAATCCTTCATGGGAGGAATAAACTCAAGCACCTCATGCTTATTTAAATTAAATTTGGCTCAGAGAAAAAGAAAACTTCCTCAAGCCCTCCAAATTTTAACACTTTTTATTTGAAGTGTTACAGATGGAGCACATCACACATCTGCTGGGCTCCTCTCAAAAAGGGGCAGGAAGCAACACCTGGAGTTATTTCTGCTTTCAATATTTCTACTGTGCCCACTGAAGAATAAAAATCCTGCTGGCAGCCTTGTTCTTAACTGGTTTTTACATGATCAGGGACATCAAGGAGATCAGAGTGATTTAACTTTGCAGATGTGGACTGGAAAAAGTCAAATTAAGCATTCTTGCTGGGACATTAAATAGTTTAAACTTAATCTTCCATGATGATATTCTTATGGGTCTGGCAGAAAAAAAAAGAGAAGGGACAAAATTGAGGCATGAATTATGGAATAGCAATACTCTTATAAAATAAATGGTCTTGTGATTAGCAGCAGAACCCCTCAAATTTAAATGCAGCCCTCTGAAAGCCCAGTATTTAGTGGAAAATGTTTGTTAGGGCATAGTTCAGTCTGAAATTAAGACTTTTATTTCTGGGCTCTTCTGGAAGAGCAGGTCACAAGCAGAAAATAAGAGTATTGTTTGGAAAGTCATCAGACAAAAATTGATAGCTACACCTTTCTGGGAAGCAAACACATCAACATTGCAAAATTCCCTCCCATTTATAAAAATCTGTCTTCTGAACTCTTGACAACCTTCAGTATTTCCTGTAGATGCCAAATTAATTTTGCTTCATCTTGTGGAGTGGTCTGGGGGAAGGACAGTCTCAGACAGGCAATTAAGGACTGCATCTTCTAGAGATTGCCCAAAATTGAGTATATTCAGGCAGAATTGCACAGAGCTGTCTGCCTGTGTTGCAGGCATAAAAAAATGTTAAATGATAAAAGCAGAACAGCAAAACTCCAGCATACAAAGGACAGAGCCCTGAATATCGAGAGGATTAAATTAATTTGCTGCTCTTGCAGAGCAAATGGTGTCTTGTCACACACATATTTCCATCTTCCCACAAGGACAGCTCTTGTTTTCTGGTTTAAAGCAGTGTTTGAAAATAAAATATGCACATTTTTGGAGGAAGCCTCAGCTTGCAGAATGATGAGGCTCATCCTGACATGATTCAAGGTTCACACCTGCAGCAGGTTTTGTCCCCAGGGTGGAGACAGGAGAGTGGGACCCTGGTTTGGGCTCCTGTTTGTGCAATGAGGTGGCAGAAGGAACAGCTCTGCTTTCCTCTCTGAAGGCTTTGGAAGAAAGGCAGGGTGGACATGGGGACATTGGGCTTCTCCTCATGGAACACAGGGTCAGAACAATAAGGATGAACTGGTTTGTTTCCCACAAAAGGAAACAAACAATAGGGGTTTAAACAATGCCAGCCTTTTTCTGATAATTCCTCTCTTTCTAATATTTGGTAGTTTACCCCTTTATTTAATTTTTTGTTTCTTTACCTTCAAAATTTTTTAAGATAAACACTTCATAGCACTGTTAGTATCTCAAACTCAAGCAAAATAAATATTTTTTCTTAATTTTCCATCTAAATAACCTTAAAGTGTTCCCCATGACCAGCACTGACCAGAGCAATCCTTCAAGGGCAGCTTTTTAGGGAAGTTGGAAGAATATTCCAATGCTGGGGCACAAATCCTCTGATCAGATCCTGGGGCTCATCTCAGGTGTTGTCTGATCAAAGAGCTGGAGTTTGACATAGATTTGTTGCTGAGTTTCTCCTACAGCCAGGGATAGATGTGGGTCCTTCCAAAAGGTCATTCTGCACCCAAAAAGGAGATATGAGATGGATGCTGTAAATCACACTCATTTATCTCTCTCTCCTCCACCTTCCTCCAATTATCAGTTTAGAGTGGGATATATCTGATTAGAGATCTGAAACATGCACCCTGATGGGGACATGGTTTAGTGGTGGACTTGGTGATGGTGGATTTGTGGTTGGATTCAATGATCTTAAAGGTTTTTCCCAACCTAAATATTGATATCATTGTATGATTTAATGAATACCTCAGTTGGGGAAATGATGCCTCAGGTTTGAGCTTTTATATTTTCACATTCTGTGCTGCTTTAGTGTGTGGGTCTGGGCTTCATATCAGGGGATGGTGAGCTCTGTGCACAGAGCAGGGAGACAAAACAATTCCTTCTCCAGCTGGGCACCAAGGACAAATGACCCAAATCTCAGGCCCAAGAGCACAAACAACGTGGGCTGGAGAGAGAAAAACAAGCAGGATGGGACTGCATGGGCTAAAGCTGGAACTGGACAATGAACTCCAAGGTGCAAATGGAGCAGAACTGATCAAAGGGAGAGCCCCCGTGAGCGGCCGTGCATTTTGGGACCATTTTGGTTCATCTTGGGTGCAGCCCTGGCTGGGCTCTTGTGCTGCCCAAGGTGGATCCATGGGGGCCTTTTAATAAATCCCTGCTTTATTCTTTAGCTCTGTCCAGCCTCTGTTCTAGGTCAGCCTTCACAAGGTATCAGAGGGACCTACAGTGACCATCAAATCCAACTGCCTGGTCACTAACCTTCCATTTTCTGAGGGAAATGGGTAATTTTAGATGCCTGGTCTGAATTTTATGCCTAAAATTTTAATGTATTTCAGTCCATAAAGACTAATTCCTCCTTAGAAGTCCATGTTCACATTTATCTGAATGAACATGAACCAGCCAACTTTCATTAATCTCAATTAATCTGATATCTGAACTGCTAAGGAGAGAGGAAAAGTGCTGTCAGACGTAACTTGGGGAAATTAATTTAATTTATTCCAAGTAAAGCAGGGTGGGACAAGGAAGAATAACAACAAAATTTGGAACATCTTCCCACCACTCTTTCCTCCTTCTAATTTCCTCCTTAGCCTACTGCAGGTTGTATTTATTTTACGGCACAAATCTGTTCTAAAGTTACTGTAAAGTTCACTTACTTAGGCACTCATGAACAGTAGTGAAATAAAGTAATTAAAAATCTAATATAACTGACAGGTCCTTGTTAAGTCAGCCCTGCCAAACCTATGCAAAAAACAATTACAGTATGCAAATGATCCACCTTAATGCTATTCCCTGTTAAATGTCAAAGAATGCAAAATGCATTGGATTTTCATAATTTCCTCACCCTTATGATGATGCTGTAGTGATAAATATAAATGTCACTTTTCTGAGGTAGTTTATGGACAAAATCACATCACCACTGCAGGCAAATCAGAGTTGGTTTCTCTGGTCAGCTGTGGACAAGGAAATTAATTCAGAAATATTTTACTGTGTCTTTCATTCTGAAAATTCAGTTTCTTTCTGAATATTTTCTTTCTGAAACTGAGTGAAATTTTGCCTTCTCTTGCATTTGCATTTGCATTTGCAAGAAGAGGTGGGCATAAAAATTTCAAGCTTTTGAAATGTGTGAAATCCAAGCATTTTTCCTTTGACTGTGTGTGAATATTAACGTATTAATTGTGGTTGATTGACCCAGGTTGATTCCAGTTCTCCACCAAAGTCACTGTGTCACTTCCCTACCCAGCCGGACAGAGAGAGAATGTGCAACAAAAAGCTCATCAAGGTGAGGGCAGGGAGAGATCACTCAGTAATTACCATCATGGGCAAAACAGACAACTTGGGGAAATTAGTTTCTTTTTTTCCAAATAAAGCCCAGTGGGACAATGAGAAATTAACCCAAATTTCATAACACCTTCCCACCACTCCTTCCTTCTTCCAGCTTCCTCCTTCCCAAGTGTTGCAGGGAGATGGGGAATGGGGACTGTGGTGAGGTCATCACAGGTTGTCTCAGCTGCCTCTTCCTCCTCATGGGGAGGATTCCTCACACTGTCCTCCTGCTCCAGTGTTGGACCCCTCCCATGGGAGAGTCCTTCAGGCACTTTTCACACATGAGTCCTCACCCTGGGCTGCAGTTCTTCACAAATTCACAGAATTCCCAGAATGACCANGATGGTGACTCCACCACCTCCCTGGGCAGCCATTCCAGAACTTTATCACCTTTCTGTAAAAAACTTTTTCCTGATATCCAACCTATATTTCCTCCATGTGGGCCCCTCCCATGGGGTCGGTCCTTCAGGACCTGGCTGCTCCAATGTGGGTTCTCCATGGGGTCATAAATCCTGCCATAAACATGCTCCAGTGTGGGCTCCTCTCTCCACAGGGTCCCAGGTCCTTCCAGGAGCTGCTCCAACATGGGCTTTCCATGGGGTCACAACCTTTCTTTGGGCATCCTCTTACTCCAGCATGGGCTTCTGCACTGCTGCAAGTTTATTTCTGCTCCCCCACGGACCTCCATGGGCTGCAGGGCACAGCTGCCTCTCCATGGGCTGCCCCAGAGGCAAATCCCTGTTCCAGCTCCTGAAGCAGCTCCTGCCCCTCCTTCTCCATGACCTTGGTGCCTGCAGGGCTGTTCCTCTCACATATTCTCACTCCTCTTTTCTCTGATTTCTCCTGCACAGCAAATCCTTTTCCCTTCTTAGCTCTGTTATCCCAAAGATGTTGCCAGTGCCAGCCTTGGCCAGCTTTGAGTCCGTCCTGGAGCTGGCTGGAATTGGCTCCATTGGACATGGAGGAATCTTCTGGGAGCTTCTCACAAAAGCCACCCCTGCAACTCCTCCACTACCAAAACCTGGCCACCAAACCCAACAGAATTATTAGAACAAATTATTTTCTAGTCAATGATCATGTTAGGGGTGAGACAATGGAGCTGCTGTTGTGAGGAGGAAGACACCAGAGTTCAGTCGTGTTTTTATAATTAAAAAGAAATATGAGAAAATTGTGCACAAGTATGGTGTTCTGGGTCCACAGGAGTGGCAAAAATCAAATCCCAACCCCAAAAGTTGCCTTAATACAGAATTGGCCAGAAAACCTATAGACTTGTTTGTAGGACATGAGGTTAACAAACTCTAGTTAAAAAAAAAAAAACAAAAACACAAAAACCAAACAAAATAAACCAACCAAACAAAATGAAAAAAACACCCCAAAACTGAAACAAAACCCAAACCAACCTGTCCATTTTAGTACTTCTTCAGCTTTATCTAATTTCTCAATGTATGTCATTCCAGAGGTCTGAGCTTGTATCACATACCCCTGTTTCTCTTTAAGAAATAAACCCAAATAGATTATTTCATGCCTCTCCTAAAAGTCTAAAACCATGTCAAACAACAAACAAGAATATCTTTTGTTTTTCCACTTTCTGCCTTATTATTTGCTGTTTGACACAGATGGTTATAAACAAAGATCTAAAGAGAATTTTAACGCCTAGGGAAGAAAAGAAAATTTAAAAAAATATTTCCTGATACTGTTGGGTTTTTTTTTCTTTTTTAAGGATGATGGGTTGTGCCTTAGTATTTGTAGCTCAGTAAAATCTCTAATTATGTTACAGCAAGAATTTGGAGCTGGTCAGCTTGAGGGAGAGAAATGGAGATGGAGGAAATAATGAGGGATGAAAGAGCAAGAACTGCTCATTTCCCCAAATTCAAGTTCCAGTCTTGGGGGTCAGTAAAAAAGTACAAGGCCCTTAATATCAATGTCTAAATTTGAGGTTTAATGTTCACTTTATCCAGTCTGGATTTCAGCTTTGTCCATGATTCTTCCAGTATTGAAGTATTTTTTCTTTTTGCTTCAGACAAATGCAATTCAATCAGTTCTTATCCTGAGGGACTCGAAAAGAAATATTGTTTTATTACAACCCTGACGTGTTCTCTACAGCTGTACAGCTCTAAAATGTGGGATCACTCATGGAAAATAATAAGATATTCGTAGCTATTTATTTTTGGGGACACTTGCCCTGGTACCTCTGGTATCCAGGTATGTGGCATGTTGTAGAACAGAGTGCTTCGATCTCCTGTGGGGCAGGATTCACAGTGCATGGAGAAATCAATCCTACAATGGCTCTCCCTCCAAAAGGGGACAGCAACGAGCAAGAGAAGAAGAATAAACTGGAAAGACTCAATGGATCTTCTGGAGCTCACACCTGGGAAATGTGTGTTCACCTGGGAAATGTCTGCTGACCTTCAGGGCCAGGTGATGCCACCAGAGGCAGGAGCAGCCCTGCTCTGGGTGGGCTCCCAGCCCTACACACACAGCCACAGCTGGACTGGAGGTGACACGTGCCAGGCCTGATCCATGGAAATGTTTGTTCTCCAAACCAATAATGTGCAAAATCTTGTAATCCAGAAGAGAGGAAACCGAGGGGAGTGCTAATCTCAGTCTGCAGCTTCCTCACGAGGGGAAGTGGAGCTCTGATCTCTTCTCTCTGGTGACCCATGACATGACCTGAGGAAAAGGCTGGAGCTGTGCCAAGGGAGCTTTAGGTTGGAGATCATGAGAAGGTTCTTCCCCTGGAGGGTGGTGGGGTGTGGGGCACTGGACAGGCTCCCCAAGGAAGGGGTTATTGCACCAAAAGAGTTCCAGAAGGTTTTGGACAACACTCTCAGGCACAGGATGGGATTTTTGAGGTTGTCCTGTGCAGGGGTAGGAGCTGGACTTGATGATCCTCCCCGCTCAGGATACTCCATGATTCTGCAGTGGTTAATGCTGTTACTTAACTCAGCTACATTTTTTCTCAATTCCCATTTTATGTCCTTCACACTTGTGTCCATAGCCCTGTTGATCCCTTAGGAGTGAATTCTGTATTTATATACCTGCAAAATTTTAATAAAAACTTCCTGGATCTCTCTGCAGGGTATGGATATGTCTGGATCACATCTGGGAACACAAGAGAAAGAAATACAGACCACAGGGAGGAAAGCAGAGCATTTCCAAACAGCCTTTTCCCACTCTTTCCTTTATTTGCCATGAGAACTGGAGATGAAGTTTTGGGCCTGTTCCTTTCTTGAGTTGTTTCATTTAATGAACCCTAAACACATCAGCTGGAAGGGCTGACATTATGAGACCTTTCAAAGTGAGTCAAGGCAACTGAGAAATGGTGGCATCAGTCAAGGAAACTGGTTATTTGAACATCCTTCTCAGGGATTCTTTATTTTCCTGTTCATTTATCTGCTCCAGGGAAAATAGACGGAGAGGGGGAGAGAGATAAATAGAGCATCTTTCCTTAGATCAACAAAACCTCTGTTCCACCAACCCCTCGATGGAATGGTCTAATGAGGGGTGGAAGTGAAGGTTAAAAGGTAGTTTTGACACAAATAATAGGTCAGAAATACAGGGAGACTGGCCAGTCTTTGCAAAGTTCTGTGGATTTATTGGAGCACTGAGGGGTGTCAGCATTCTGGGAGTGTGGAGAGCAAATCTACTGCAAAGTTTAGCATCTCAGAAAGAAATAATTTGCTATTGATTGTGTGAACAACCAAGATTAGATTAGGTAAGAATTAAGTTTTAAAAAAAAAAAACNATATATTTAATGCTTTTCTTTGCCAGGAAGAAAAAGAGAGAGAAGGGAACAGAGGCAGTGGTGATCTTTGACTGTTTGGTTTATTTGAATGCTCTTCTTTTTGGAACCCACAGTACAAATTTTGCTACTTTGGGTTTGCTTATTCTACATTTATTATTATTTATTTATCATCTTTTTAGCAGCCTGGTATTTATTCGCCATAAATCCTCATAGAATTTCCCATTTCTGTATTATTTGTGTCTCATTTGTAGCTGCAAATTTCAGAAAAATTACAGTTCCTGCACGAGGGCAAGGGGTGGATGTGAATCCAGTGGGTTTCTCCCACAGCCAAGGGAATTTCTGTCCTGATGTTCCTTCTCTCAGCCCCTTGCTTTGCTCAAAGTTTAATCAAGCACAGGCAAGGCCAGATTTTGAACCTGGTGAGCTGGAGCATCTTCTTCAGGCTGCTGCACTTTTTTCCTGGAAGGAAGAACTCAAAGACCAATTTTTGGATGGTTAAAATTTAGTGGCACAAAGCACAGATTCAGTCACTGCTCCAGAATCCCAGGAGGGGATTCTCTGCTTTTTTTTTTAATATATGAGTAGCAAACTTGCACTTGTTTGTCATCTACCCTCAGTTCAAGAGGGTTTGAAGGAATTTTGCTGCAGAGAAAAAAAGGAAGTTGCCTTTCTTTCAGACAGACACCAAGTGGAAACAATTTCAGTTCCAAAAATGGCTGTTTGGGGAAATTCTGAGATTATTAAAAATGCCAATAGGCTGCTTAAAAACCTTGATGGCAACAATTTTTTCTGTGGAAAACACTGATATTAACTGGCTTACCTGATCTGTGGGCACTGTCAGCTGATCTGAAACCTCTGACAGCTCTCTCTAATCAATCTATAATAATTCATCCTTCTTCAAAATAGACGCCCAGGAGGAACCAGTGCCTGTCTGATCCATTTTGAATTTGGGCAGAAATTAAATGGAGATTATCACTGGGACCTTATTAAATTTCACAAACAAAGAAATAAACCATTAATAGCTTGTTNATTTTAAAAAAAAAAAACCGAAGATGCAACACCTACCATTTTCTCTGTACTGATTTAGTGATGAATTTTGCTTTGCTCATACAGATAAAATAACTTCTAGAGGAAGATTACAGCTTCATAAGCAAGATGCCAGAGTAAATTGAAAACTACATAAAATAATCTGAGGCTTTGAAGAGAATATATAATACAAGCATATAATAATATAATATAATATAATAT
>VXBC01007486.1:428233-475210 GCA_013399945.1 Ploceus nigricollis
TTCGTGGTCCTATAAAATATTCCATCATCTCCCTGGATAATTTTTGGAATCCAAAGAAACCTCTTGAAGAGGTGTTCATGTCTAAAAGGAGCTTGTATTCAAATGGTGGGCAGATGAAGTATTGGAAAAAGGGCAAAAGAAGGGAAATATTTTGTGCTATGTTGATCTGAGCTGAAGTTCTTCAGAAAAAAAAAATCTTGTAAATTAGAATATTTGTGTTTCTTCTTCTTTTGTCAGGTGTCAGGGTCATGTGTTTGGATCAGAATAGAAAAAAATTTAAAAATTTGAAATATTTTGGAAAATGGAAACATTAAGAATAAAATGTAAAGCCAGGCAAAAGGGAAAAAATTTTATTTAGAGACCAGTTGCAGCCCAGTTCTTTCTTTCCTTCTCTCACTCTTTTCTCATCTTAGCAGTTTTGAAATGCACTCTCCAAATTCAGAGGATTTCTGAGGTTTTGTTTGGGATTTCTTGGCTCTGGTTTAGATGTGTAAAGGTTGGGTGAGATGAATCCCCCCTCCCAGCTCAGACACAGCTCTGCTCCTCGAGCCTTGGCCTTCCTCTGGAGATTTTATGCAGGGCCAAGATCCATTTAGGATGGTTCAGCTCCCAAAAATGAGACAAGAGCAGGTTCTTTGAGCCTGATGTAACTGAGGGGTTGTGGTCAGAGGTAAAACAAAGTGACTGCAAGGGGGAAAAAAAAAAAAAGTACTGAGTGTATTATGTTTAATTTTATGATTTTAAACATGTCCAGAGGCAATTCAGTGCCTGGAATGGCCATTCCATGGCTACACCTCTGAGCAGCCAATGTGTACGCAGAGGGAAGCAGGAATTGCACATTTATTTAAAGGATTTGTTGATGTTAAGGCCCAAAAAGATCATCACAAGCCTCAAGTTTGATCCAGAGCAGAGAGCACTCACTCACTTAGGGCTGAAGTTTATTTTTAAAAGTAACCTGAGCCTATTTGAAATAAGGCAAGCAGGGCAGGAATGCTTAGTTTTACTCCTTCCTTTCTATTTCTGCCTCTAAGGTTATGTATTGTGTGTTCTTTCAAACACTGGGAAGTGCAAGCTTTGCACTTTTGCCTTTGCCTGGAATAAAATCCAGCACCATTCTGGTGCTGCTGGGAATTCTGTTCTTCCTCAAAGCCCTCAGCTGCTATGGCTCAACCCTTGGGTGTGTAAACCAGAATGTGCCTGCAAAGCATTTGCCATTAAGTTTATTTTAATTTTTAGAAGATTTTATCTTTCTGATTAAAAAAAAAAATTAAAAATTCTCCAAATGATATATTAATGCATCCAAACACCTGGAAGATGTAATACTTATCCCATGTATTCAGTAACAGAATTTTGGTTATTCTATTGAAAGAAATGTCTTTTCATAGAGTTACTTCTGTATTAGTGACTTCAACAGAGGCAGGGAATACTGCACGGTGTAAATTTATTGGTTTATTTGTAAAGCTTTAAGACTTTCCCCAGTGTGAGGAACAGCTCTTCTGGGCCAGCAGACTCCAGCAACACCCCCAAAACATGCCCTGGGCATGGTTCAGGATTCCAGTGCTGCAGGAACCATTCCCAACAGGCAGTTTGTGTTTGGAATTGTTGGTGTTAGTGCTCTTTTTAGAGGTTTTATTCTTTAGTTTTAAAGATGATAGTCTCTGCATGTATTTGTCCTAAAAACCAGAAAATCACTTGATTTAACTGGACATTTGTAGCTATAAAATATCTGAGAGGTGTAAGCAGATATCTCTGCTTTCTGGGGTTTGGGGTAATTATGAAACCAGAGTGTATTTAAGCCACAAATTCCCTGCCAAGGATCTTAAATGTGGGTGTTGGTAAAGAATCATCTATGTTAAATTTATTTAACACACATTATTAGTGTGTTATTTATGATAAATCATAAAGCAAATTATTATTTGCATTCCTGCCACAAAGTTTAAGAAATCAGTGAGGCAAATGGAGTAAATCTGCCCCATCTAGAGATGAGCAATCCAGATTTGCAGAGCTACCACCTCTAAAAATAACATTATTAGTCTTGTTTCTTTATGTTTACTACAGCAGCAGTTTGAAAACTTTCCTGTCAGGTGCCATATCCTGTTCTGTTCCTTGAAAACTGACCATTCATAGACATTAGAAGCAAAATATACTCTCAAAAACAACTTTTCTACTTCCATTTTAAAGAGGAGAAATGAGGCCAATAGGGACTAATTATTTATCCAGTGGAGCCTGGAACAATAGTTGTTAGTTTGATTAATTATTGACAATTAGAAAGTAATTTTAATGTAATTTTTTGCTTCTTGGCATTGCTGTCAAGGCACAAGCCCTGTAGGGAAACAGACGAGAATCTGCAAAGTGCGTTAATGATTAGTCCTGGGTCCCGTAGAAATTTAGATTTTTATTGGGTTTTTATTGCCATCTTCACAACAGCTGCTCAGTGCAGGCCTGTGGAATGAAGCAGTGCCCTTCCTTACATATTTTAAATCTCTCTAACAGGGAGATCATCTCCCCTCTGTGGAGAAGCCACCTGTCCATGCTGGCTGTACCTGGACTTCCATTTTACACAAACCTGCTCATTTTACATGGTTCCATTTGGGTATTGAATCCCATCCACTGCCCAGGGGTTTGCAGTTTGTATTCCCTCCTCTTTCATGCCCTCAGGGCTTCATGATTTTTTATTTTTCCAATGCAATAATCCAGTTTTCCTGTTGAGTAGCAGCTGGGAAGATTCATCCCAGCTTATATTGGCAGCCCAAGGCAGGTGGCAAAACTGCCTGGAAAAACAGAAGCTCCCTCAGAGATCAAATGAGAAGAGACACATCTGACTCTGGCTGCCCTGGAGGAGTTTATGTTTCTCTTCACTAAAGAGACCAGCAAAAATAAAATCTCTGCTTAACCCTGACGTTTCAGATTGTGAGAAGTTATGGAAATGGGTATAAAATTTGCTGTATTAGAAAACCGAATAAATGTCTTTGAATTATTTAATCCAATGTCCCAAATTACCACAAGGCCATGCTATTTTTTCCTACATGAGAAGGTGTATAAAAATTTAAGCATGTTCTGATTTCTTTTTTTTTCCCATTTCGTTTTTGGCACTATGTTCTTTTGAATTTCATATCAAACAGCATCAAAATACTACTTGTCATCCATATGTATCACTGTAATAATAGAATAAGCAAAATTTCTCCAAAGAACCTTGAGAAGTAGGAAAGCAGATGCTTTGTTTCCAATAACGTATGTAACAACCTTTCCATAAACTTTCAGCTTGAGATATAATAAGAATATAAATGTGAAAAATAAAAGTTTTTCCAGAAAAATCCAAACTCATGGTTTTTTGTTTTGTTTTGGGGTTTTTTTGGGGCTTTTTGGAATTTTGTTTTTGGTTTTTCTGGCAATGAACAATGGTAAAACATTTCTCTTTAACCTGCAGTAAAATTCTCTTGAGCTACAGCAGGTGAGCTCTGCCACTGAGATATCTTCCAGGTGGTTCAGTGTCAGATGGACTCCTGCCCAAAAACTGAGAGGAAAACTTGTTCTGCTTCCAAAACAAACTCGTTCTCACTTGGAGAAGTCACACAAAAGAAGAGTTTTCATCTTTCATGAACTCACCCGGGTGAGGTCAGGAACTGGCAGTGAAAAGGGGAACACACCTGTGTTGGAAAAGGGAGTTCACATTGTGCTGCTCAAACGATTTAGAACCGACAGGACAAAAGGGGATTGTCAGCAGCATTCCGGAGTTGAAAAGCACAGTCCAACACCCTGCCCTGAGCACGGGGCTGACCCACCCCAGGGCCCTGCTGGAGGGAAGCTGAAGGAGGTTCTTATTGTTCCTGATGCCTTGTGAAGGCTGACCTAGAGCAGAGACTGGACAGAGCTAAAGAATAAAGCAGGGATTTATTAAAAGGCCTCCATGGATCCACCTTGGGCAGCACAAGAGCCCAGCCAGGGCTGCACCCAAGATGAACCAAAATGGTCCCAAAATGCACGGCCGCTCACGGGGGCTCTCACTTTGATCAGTTCTGCTCCATTTGCACCTTGGAGTTCATTGTCCAGTTCCAGCTTTAGCCCATGCAGTCCCATCCTGCTTGTTTTTCTCTCTTCAGCCCACGTTGTTTGTGCTCTTGGGCCTGAGATTTGGATCATTTGTCCTTGGTCCCCAGCTGGAGAAGGAATTGTTTTGTCTCCCTACTCTGTGAAGAGAGCTCACCATCCCCTAATATGAAGCTCAGACCCACACACTAAAGCAGCACAGAATGTGAAAAATAGAAAAGGTAAAACCTGAGGCATCATTCTGCTTCGGGCAACCAACTGATAGGGACATCTTGTTAATTAAAGAGGCATCACAGGCCCATCCAGAAGGGAACTCCTGGTACTTGAGGGTTTAGTTTGACTGAAATCAGTGTCACAAGGTGTTTGGTCCTTCCACATCTAGTGCAGGAGTCCAGGCTTGTGCTCCAAACCCAGGGTGATCATGACCTCATCCTGTGTCTCTCATGACCCTTTGGTCTTTTCCTCAAGGCATCCAGTTCAACTCTTGGCCCTAAAGACACCTCAAAAATCCCACCCTGTGCCTGGGAGCATTGCACAAGCGCTTCTGGAATTCTGGCACCCTTGGGGCCATGACCACTCCCTGGGGAATCTGTTCAGTGCCTGATCATTCCCTGGGGGAAGAACCTTTTCCTGATCTCCAACACAAAACTTCTCTGACACAGCTTTGTGCCATTCCCACTCCTGCATTTCCACTTCAGACCCTTGATCTGCTTGTGGAAAATCAGCTCTGCTCAACAGGGCTGGGCTGTGCACTTACCCAGTTCTTTCCCTGAATTCTGCTCCTTGGATGTGCATTGGAACCCCAAATACCAAGGCTGGCCTCTTCTTGAAGTCACAAAAAGAAGAAAAACTTGAGACAAATGAAAACTGCCTCTTCCTTTGGTGTCTGGAATGCTTTGGATGCTAAATCCATGTGGGTGAGCACTCACTGATCTGTCCCTCTGGATTTAGGGTCCTGAGATGCTTTGCTGTAGAGTTTGAGGCATCCAAGCAGATTTCAGAGTTGTTTCTTCTGTCTATGTGCAGATGGTGATACTGCAGAGGTTTTTGTCTTTCTCAAACCAGGCTGTTCTTCAGAAGGGACAAAAAGGCCACATCTGACAGAAAAGTTGGTGGTTCTGCCCTTTCATGCCCTTGGGATTTCAACACCATCTTTTCCACCAGCAGTACAAGAGAAAAAAAGGTGAAAGGCATTAATTTTTTTAACATGAGCAAGGTAACAAATTTTCTCTTATTGTTGTTCTCAGAGATGGATTTATTTTTAGTTTTTAAAAATTAATTTAAAAAAGAGAAATCATCATGAGGCAGAAATGGGAACTGGACCATTTCAGCCCACACTTGTTAATTTTGCAAAGCTATAAGCTATGAAAGATGGGCTTATATAAATAAAATTATTGGGCAGCTGTAACCAGGAACATTGTGACAGTCCCTACCTGTGACAATAATGCAAAAGTGAAATAAAATTCTCCTCATCAGCTCCACCAAGAGTTAAGTTTCAAGATGGTCAAATATTTCAAAATACTGAACTAAAAATAGCAGCATTCCTGTAAGTTGTTTAAACTGCTGGAAAAGCTCAGGCTGTAAGAAGAGGGTCAAGCCTCTCACACATGCACAAATTCAAACATGTACAGTCAATTCTTTGAATTAAACTATTTAGAAAAAAGGAAAAAAAAAAGAAAACCAGAGCTACTATGCTGTTTGGTCAGCTGGGCTCCTGTTGCCAGTGAATGTTTGGCTTTAGCACTGTGGGTACCAAGCTGAACAAATGCAATGTTTACCACACTGTTAATAAAAATATTTCTTAAAATGGCTTCTTTTTTTGACATTTCACTTAAAAAAAAAAAAAAAATTGTGGGTCCTAGCTAAGGAATCCTGCCTGCAGGTATTATGTTGTCTCTTTTCCAAAATGTTATCTCCTTATTTGTGGAATAATAGAAGGGATGCACAAACTCTTGGAGACCTGGGCTTTGCAGCTGTCATTTTCTTCTACTTTTTTCAGCAATTATTCTCCATGTAAGGAAGGAATCTATTATTTTCCTTACAGAAAGCATAAAAGCAAGCAAATAAGGAGAAATTCAATTAAAATTCAAGAAAGACAAACAAAACAAACACCAAATGAATTGGTGGAGTCATAAAACAAAAAAGAACTGAGATCTTTATCACACAAGAAGTTACACTCAGAGCAACCAGTCTGCAATGGGCAAGGATGAAATCATAAAGGTAAAATTCTATATATTTAACTTCAACTGTCCAGTTTTTAGCATCAGCCATGATAATCTGTGCATTTCCAGCATCTGCCTATGTTGGAATGATTCCCTTCTGGGAAATGCTTCTATTTCCACAGCGATCATAAGGTCAGCATAAGGTCTATACTTTGAGCATAGAATTAAAAAAAAAAAAAAAAAAAAACACCTAATTATTAGGTTGCTGTGGTGAATTTTGGCTTGGATAAAACCACACGAATCACATTTGGCATCTTTTGCCATTCTTTCCATAAATAGATACGTGGGTCCTGAGATCCATGGGGTGTTACCAGATGGTTTGCATGGGATATTTTGCACACTTCTGAAGAAGGAATTTGCCTCAAATTATCTTGGTTGGTCTTTCAAGACCAGCCCCTAGTGCTGACCTAAATATGAACCCTTCTTTCCCCATCTGTGCCTCTCCTGCCCCACGGCAGTTTAACAGCTGCTCCACGGGAGCCAATGCCAAGGTTCCTTCCAGCTTTTTCTCCAACAGCTCCAGTGCTGGCCAAGGTTTGTCCAACAGCTCTGTCCTGTCAGAGAGCCAGCCCAGAGCACCACCAGGAGCTCTCTTGGGATGGGGAAGTGTTCTCCAGGCCCTGCCTCAGGTACTGATTGCTGCTGATGCCTTGTCAAGGCTGACCTACAACAGAGACTGGACAGAGCTAAAGAATAAAGCAGGGATTTATTCAAAGGCCTCAATGGATCCACCTTGGGCAGCACCAGAGCCCAGCCAGGGCTGCACCCAAGATCAACCAAAATGGTCCCAAAATGCACGGCCGCTCACGGGGGCTCTCCCTTTGATCAGTTCTGCTCCATTTGCACCTTGGAGTTCATTGTCCAGTTCCAGCTTTAGCCCATGCAGTCCCATCCTGCTTGTTTTTCTCTCTCCAGCCCACGTTGTTTGTGCTCTTGGGCCTGAGATTTGGATCATTTGTCCTTGGTCCCCAGCGGGAGAAGGAATTGTTTTGTCTCCCTGCTCTGTGCACAGAGCTCACCATCCCCTGATATGAAGCCCAGACCCACACACTAAAGCAGCACAGAATCTGAAAATATAAAAGCTCAAACCTGAGGCATCACTCAATTTCCTAAGTAACACAGGAAAGGTGATGTCAATATGATTCCTATTCCTTTGTCCATCCTCCTCCTCTCGGGAACTGTTGTTGGTGCATTCCTGCTCCTCAGCCTGTTCCATGCTTGGCTTGGGACCTCTGCTAATCATCCCTGATCTAGGCATGGGGGGGATGGGAGGTTGCTCAAAGCCATATTATTTCCTCTTCTTGCCCACATCATTGAAAGCACATTTAATCACTTCCAGAGGCCTCACTCGTTGCTCTTGGATGGGGTGGGATGTCCAAGGAGCAGGATGTGCCACTCATATTGAACTATTTTTTTGCCTTTCTTGGGTTTTTTTACCTGATGCTGCACCTTGATCTGTCAGAAGAGATATTATCTGTGTGTCAGCAATGTTCTGGCCATGTTAAAATATTTGTAAGTATTTTAAATTAAGTTTTGCCCCATTTACATGACCAGCCAGATGTCATGGCTTGTAACTACATTCTCAGAAGTTTCTTGGTTAAAAATACTAAATCACCCACAATTATATTGTGGGAGAGAGCCATGGGCAAGACAGGGTTGAGATGCCCTGTGAAAACACCCTTGTTTAAGTTAAGGTGAGGAACTGACAAAACTTCCCACAATTCCATGCTTTCCAATGTAAATATACAGTTGTCAGTCACTTGTTGTTCACGCCCCACTTCTAGAAAATACTGTGCTCCCTGTTCTCCCATTGGTTCTCCCTCAAAGACCACTCCCACCTCACTCCCTCATTGTTACAGTCCCTGTCACCCCACTCTAACTCCTCCCCTGGTTCCCTTCCCCGATGGATAATTTGTACCTGACCCCTCCTACCTTCCCTTAGTTATACACCCTAGACCCTCCCCTGTTCTTGGCTCTTTGCCACTGGTTCCCTTCAGCAGAGGCTGTGTTCCTGTCCCACCTGCTCCGGCTTTTACCCTGCCCTCCTGGATCCTACCTGTTATAGATAAAGATTCAGCAAAGCCAATTTCATACTTAATAACAGAAATTTATTGCGTGATCACTAACAAAAATTCAGGGTCCGAAACTCCACAACTGCAACTTGGTCGTAACAGCCACAAATCAAGGAAACAGAGCGGTCCCAGGGATCCGGCTCTGGGTGAAACAGCGACCTGACAGCGTCAGAGTCCCCCTCTGTTTTCACGCCAGTGTCCTGGTGCAGTGGGTTTTTATACTTTTTATTTGGCCCTGAGCAAAGTCTGTACGGTGGAGTGCATATTCATGGGGTCTCCCTTCCTGTGCCGGGCTGAAGAAACTGTTTCTGGTAGCCACGGTGGTGGTCAATCATGGCTCTGAGTATTGTCCAGGTGTCCTCTCAAAGATGGACGATCAGCGCAGTGGCCCCGTTCTTTCGCTTGCAAATGAATTGTATCTGTCTGCAGTTTCATCATCCATTCCTCAGCGCTGGTGCTGAGCAGAGTCTGTCCCTGGAGGACGATGAATTCCTGTATTGGGAAATCTGCCTCCCAGACACATAATGGCTTGGGTGTTTCCCGATTGCTGACCGACAAGCCATTGTCCCGTGCCTGTTGGAATGCTAATTAGGTGCCCTCTTTCAGCTTACTGTCCGCTTCCTGCAACCTGGTGAAGCAATCCTTCCCGGCTCCGATTTTATATTCCTATAATTTCTAAGAATCCCTACACACCCAGTTTATTACATATATATCAAAAATGCGCGAATTACACTATATATAACACTCCCTATTCCTTCCCTGCTTGGACTCTTGGATCTATCCTAAATAAACCCTGATGGATTTACCATGTGAGGAGCCCTCTCGTCATTCTGGTGAGGCCTTTATTACTCCATCCAGGCTCAGGTGTCTGGTGGGCTGGGAGAGCTGCCAACGCAGGCCGAAGCGGAGACGCTCTCAGTGCCGCGGAGACGCTCTCGGTGCTGCAGGCACGCCGACAGCACCCGCCCGGGGAAGCTATCTAGCTACCTGCATTATATCTTAAATAAGTGGTTGTAGGATTTGAACTCTCATCCAAACCTAAGAATTACAATTGCAATTCCTGTCCTTGAGACCAAACAAACCAAAACAGCCAAAGGTGATTGCATGGTCAGATCTGAGTATCATGATAAGCATGCAACACAATTCTGCAATAATCAAAAATATCTAAGCTAAAATAGTAAATATAAGAATTCTGGGGGAAAATAATCTATTTTTCCAGCTCCTGTCCAAGAAGGTAGATTGTGGCAGAGAACTGAAAAGTGTTCCTTGAAATGTCTTTCTCTGAGAAAGCACAGATCTACTCTGAAGCCAGGGAGCAGCATAACAAATATGATTTCAGAATCTGTAATGCAGATCTAGCTCAGGCACAAAAATCAATCCTATTGACTTTAGTGCATGTGGGAAAAGCAGGGCTGGAAGTGGAGATCAATGACTGTGGTGGATCTCTCAGGGTCAAGGTTCACTCTTTAACCTCAGGTTGTCTTGCAGTGGAAACACTGAAAAATTATTTTGTCCCACCCAGTGTCCCTTAAGGAGATACCTCTTATCTTTTGGATGCCCCAGGCAATCCCTCTCTCCCAGAACACTTTTAATCTGTCCTAGTTTTATTCTCCTATGTGGCCATTCAAGCAGAGAGTTGTCATTCAGGAATTTTCATTCATTCATACCTCTCTGCCTTGTGGAGTCACCACAGGAGAAATTAGGGAAAGCCACTGAAATGTCTTGTTTAGTCCTTTTGATAACACAAACAAGGAAGCTCCACCAATTTCTCTTTTCTTTGCCCAGCTGACACAAAAGTAGCTACAACATAATTTCCACAGTCATAAAATCTCAAGTGAAGGCATAAATCCACCATGCAATAATTCATGTGACTAAGCAGTCTTAATAACCACTTTCTCATTTTAAAGTTTAATTATTTAAGGGTTTGTCTGTTAGAATAAACTTCAAGTAAAATAATAACTGAACAGTTGTTCAGTATTTTATAAACTGCTGAAGTTCTTAATAGTTATTGTATAAACTATGGATGGGTGACAACACAGCATGTCAAGAGGTCTAGAGAATGTTGCAAAAGAGATTTATTTTGGGACATTGGAAATGTTCTGAATTTCACATTTGCAAAGAGTTTTGTAGGAATTTATGAGCCCAAGAGAAGAAAGTCATGTAAAAGCCAGGTGGTTCATAAAAATTATCTGTGTTAGGTTTTCTGCATAGATAAGAGAGGGAAGCATCTCCAAAAGGTGATTTTTTGGCAGTTGTAAATGTTAAATTTCTGTCTGAAAATATTAGTAATGCTCTATTGATTACATGGGGAATTTTAAAAACCAGATCTGAATAAATGCTTAACTTTGACATATTTGAGTCTTTGGGTCTGAGAACAAAATTGCTGATGTGTGTCTGTAGTTTATGACATTTGGAGAATTCTGAGACATTTATCTCACTCTGACAAAGTGTTGCATTTATTTCTGTTGAGATTAACTTTATTTTTTAATTCTCAAAGAAGAGACTGCAGATTGTCATGCAGATAGCTCCTTTTTTCTGCTAACACTTTTATCTACAGATACCACATGCAGTGGCAAAACACTTCAGCTTATTTTTATTTGCTGTGAGTGGAAGGAAGATTGTGAGAATGGCTTCAGAGCTGGAGGTGTTCAGCTGTTGCTGAAGGACATTCAAAATGCACAAACAGAAAACAAACATTCTGGCACTCCAAAAAAATTGCAGATTTCTTTTCTGGAAGGCACTTCAGAATCTCAAAAATAGTAAAAATGCTTTTGAATACACAGAATTCTAGAAAAAGGTGATCTAGTTCATTTTATGAAATTACTCAAATCAAAGCAGGTATTTTCTTTAAACAAATGAAGCTTTGCTGACCCATAGAACACTCAGACCTCTTGGTGTTATTCCTCTAAATGTGGATGCACAAGCTGAACTTGATTAATTGTCCAGTAAAAATCCAAGGGGATTTCTTGTGAAACAGCATTACCTGAAAAATAGATATATGCAGATTAGGCCTAAAAAAGAAACTCAAAGGAATTATTATATATATATAGGGATATAAAAGCAGGAGAATAGCAGATTTAGGGTTAAATATGTGAGTGTTCTATTAAAGGTGAGGTGACATCAGCTGCAAAAATCCAGGAAGTAAATACATTTTATAACTTCAACATAAATATGCATAGTGTCCAATTATGTGCACAATCCTCAGAAACAGGATGGAATTAATATTTAATTATTAGAACTTGCTCTCAATTATTAAACATTTCCCCACTGGAGATTTTTAAGGGCCAACTTACAACAGAAATTAAAAAATAACCAAATAGTTCTGAGTCACTGTCTGCTCAAACTAATATCTTCAGAGTGACTCATTCTGATGTATTTAGCCCATAAAATACCAGCATTTAAACTGTTCCTGAAAATACATTTATATCCCTTGGAATCAAAGTTTTGTCTTTAAACTCACTGTGAACTATAACACTTGTCTTATAAAAGCCCATCAGTTGACCATTACAGACTTTTTCACAAGAGAAGATGGAAGATTTCTTGTAAAATTTATTTCCTCATTAATTACAGGGATTTGTCTTTTCCTGAATGAGTCATTTCTACCTCATGGAGCCAGGATCCCATAATATTTTTCAAGGCAGTTGAGGGAATCAGACAGAAAATCACTTAAAAAGCAAAATCTCTTTCTCAGAGTTGCTTTTGTGTTCTCAGTCAGTTTCCTTCCTTCTTACTGTGCAGTGCTCAATGCAGAGGTTCACAGGATGGTGGAATGGTTTGGGTTGGAAGGGGCATTCAAAACCATCTTATTCCACCCCCTGCCATGGCAGGGACACCTNTTCTATCCTAAGAAGTAACAACCCTACAGCTGCCAACTGGGATTTCATTGGAAATTCCTCACCAGCTGCTCATTCCTCTTTTTTATTTGTCCCTGCTTGTTTGGCAACTGGAAGGAATTGTGCAGGCAACATCCCACCTTCACATTCGGGTAACAAACCCTTCTCCAGCCACAGAATTCTTCTCATTTCCCTTTGTACTCACTGAGGGGGAAATGGGAGATGTTCAATGATGCTGTGAGAGACATCCAGCTCTCTGGAACATGTTATTATTTATAATGGTTTGACCTCTGCTGGCTGCAAAGGCAGAGCAGGGTGACTGTTTCAGTAAATACCCCCACTGGAGATGTTATAAATAGGCAGGCACCTCTCAGTTTGTCCAGTTCACTGCTCCAGCTCCTAAATCTCTTCCAAATTATTGCAGTATTTTTTTCCCCAGTCATCAATCTGTCCTGTCTGCAGAGCAGAGAAGGAACAGCTTTATTTTATGTTTTGTTGTGAAACAAACAAAATAAAAATAAAGCCCTGGAACACCAGCTGGAGTTAATCCAGAACGATAAACTCAGCTTTAAATGGAATGTCTAAAAGGCAGCATTTAACCCCTTTTCCATTAACAATATGTTTCTAAATAAATGAAGGCTTTAAAACCAAAGAGAATTGTTTTTCTCTCAAAATGTCAGAGTTAATGTTTGACTTTTAATAAGTATTTCACACTTCCTTCACTTTTTTTAGACAATTAGGGAAACTGTCTGGGTGTCACCTCTCTTCCAAATACATTTTCCAGTCATTTTAGTCTCTGCCAAAGAAAATCTTGCCCATGTCTAACTGTATAAGATAGAAGAGAATGTCTGGAGCCCATCAGCCTGACAGAGACAATAATCAGTAACAAGGAAGAGCCTGAAAATCTTTCCTAGAATCTTTAGTAAAACTGAAAAATCCTCTCTCTCTTTTGTGCCAACAAATCAGTAGTAGTTTGAGGTTCAGTCTGTGTTGCTTTCCTTCTCCACTGGCCAAATAACGTCATTTATTTTCTGGGAATAAGGAACTGGTCAGCTGCTAAAAGAGTTCATCCTTCTCTGCATTGCCCAATAAGTTTACAAATGACAGAAAACAGCTGAATTTAAATTGTTCATTAAAGAATCAAAGCCATCTGACAGAAATGGCAGTGCAGGTGCAGATTCTGATTTTTGGGAGAACAAAAGATGGATGTGCTCTAAACAAACCTGATGGGGTGAAGAGGATGAGTTGGACGATTAACAAGACTGATACTGGCAAATATAAATACCTAATTATGTTCTCAATCAGAAGCTGCAGAGTGCAGAGGCAAAAGTAAGTGGTGTTTTAAGAAAATGTGGTTTTAATGCAACTTTTCTAGGAATATTTTAGAAAGAAAATAGTGGAAGCATTCTAAATACATCTGCAGTGGCTGCTTTCTATTTAATCACCTTTTTAATTATCCAAAAATCTGTGTAGTGAAATCCTCACTGCCTGGTTTTAGAGGCTGCATAAAAGGCAAAAAAAAAAAGTGTTGGCTATAAAATCTGTGTCATGTAGATGTACACCTGCAATTCCAGGGACTACAATCAATGCACTGAAAGTAAATAGCCAAGAGACATGAAATGCTGGGAATTGCAGCAGTGTTTGGTATTTTTCTCCAGAACAAATGTTCTGGAGACCTTTCTGGCTAAAAGGATGAAGAAACTGGAAAACAGAATGAAGCTCAAGACTTGGAGGGGAGTAAAGGAAGGAAATGCACTCTGAATTTCAGAATACTCATGAATAATTTATACATAAAATATCATGGGAATAGATGTGTTTGGAAAGGCAGTAGTGGTGTAAATGTCATGGATTGATGGGTTTTTCCCATCATTTTTGCTTCCCACATCCAATTTTCACAGCTGAATTAGGGTTCCCATGACCCCTCTATCAGCAGTGGATGTCAGGTATCACTTTTGGAGGTTTTCCTACCCACGGCTCTTTTTCTGGTTCTCTGAGTGCTCCTTAACCTGTTTCAACCAAGAAAAGATGATTCAGGAAAGACCAGAATTTTGCCCAAGTGGATCAGGGAACAGGCAGAATTCCAGTGGTGGATTTGAGGGAAGAGCAGGATAACATGGGGGCACACTGTGGTCAGCATGGCTGCTTAGGAATTCCAAATATTTAGTTCATAACTAGAGAAACTGGTTCAGGTTACCCTGCCCTTTGATTAAAACACAAAAAACCAGAGCACAACTGGACATTTATAGGTCTTAAAAACCAGAATCAGAGTGCTTGAGCAGGACAGACCTGCAGCATTGACACAGGGGGGGAAAAAAAGGAAAAAAATTCCAGTGGGAAAAAAAAAAGCAAATTCTAATATCCTGTTAGAACTACTCCTTCTGCACAAGGATCAGCATCCTTTCAAATTAATGGAGAATGACAAAGTACTATTGTTCTGAGAAATCATGCTAATGTCCCATTCTCAATGTCTAGAGCCCTGGGAGAACAAGGTTCAGGACTAATAAATGTCTTTCACTAACAAAATACTTTAAAAAGTTCATTTAATCATCTAATAGTTCCAGGAATGTGTCTCTTAAAAGTCTTACAGTTGTCAAAAAAGTCATTTACTTTCCCAAACACATGCTTAACCATTGGTTACACAGCCCACAGGATTCCAAGAAGATCTGGAATATTTTAAAAGCTACTTAAAAAAAAAAGAAAAAAAGAAAAAAACCAACCCCCTGCTACTTTTATAGGTTGATCTCAATTCCAATATTTTTAGAATCAGTTTATTGTAATTTTTTTAAAAAACTACACTGCCATGTATCTTTTTTGCCTTATTTCCCTTTTTCTTTCCTTCATGCAGAGAATTACCAGTGAACACAGGGATACCTTGGTGGCCCTTTTAACATTCCTTGCCTGACTGAAGTTCCCACGAATTTTAAAAGGATCTTTGCACACAGGCAGTGCCCTGCTTGGGCAAGTGAGAATGGTCCTTATCCCTAAACTCCAAGTGGATCCAAACTATTCCATGCATGGCTTTGTGGCTAAGGAGACATGAGCAGGAAGGATTTGATGAATGGGAATGGGATGAGTGGAATCTCTGCTGTTAAAGCTTTGCTTAGGTGGTGTTTTGATGCAGCTCAAAAGCCCAGTCCTTGTATAAATGACTGCTTCTCTTCACCATTGCAGTTCTCACTGCCTTTGGACACAGTTTATATTCCAGTGTGGGTTTTAAAAGGAAGGTTGTGATATTCCAGGGTGGATGGATGGCCTAAGTGCAAGCAGCAGCTATTCCTTTAATGCTACTTCTGTTGGGAAAATATGAACTCTTGGCTCCTGCTTAGACTAAACACTGGTCAAAATTATCTTCCGAGTGGTTGAGTGCTTCCAGTTTTCCATTTCACATCCTCATCTTTACAGCTTGCAGTGGCAAAATAAGTTCAACCTAAAGAAGTTTCCCAAGACTCTAGCTGGGTTTTTCTGACAATAAAGGGACCACTGTGGAGGTTTTAGGGTGCTGGGTGCCCCAGCCTTGTGTTTCATTCAGAGGTTTCTCCTTCAGCAGCCTGATCCTTTCCCACCAGAGCAAAGTCAAATCCATGTGTAACACTGGAGCTACCCTTCAGCCAATCCAAATTATACCTCAAAATAGCCAGCCTGAGATAAGCTGAGCTTTGTTCTCAGGCTGGAGTCCCTACAGGCTGTTCAGGGATTTCAGGGAGTCCCCCTCTCTGCAGACATTCCAAACCCACCTGGATGCATTCCTGTGTCACCTGCTGTGAGTGGCCCTTCCTTGGTAGGGGGTTGAACTGGGTGATCTCCAGAGGAGATTCCAACTCCAAGGATTCTGTAGCCAGGAGCAAAGGAGAAATTTGGATGCTGAAGATGTTCAATCTATTGAGCAAAGGGCAGTGAAGAGTCCTCCATGTGTTCCCTTGCCACCATGTGCTCCCACAACTCCTCTGTGGGGTCCTGCAGGGACATTCCCACCCCTCTGTGGCTCTGAGGTTTCTGTAGCTGGTGTTGATGCCTTAAGTTTTAACTTTCGCATTTTTCAGACTCTGTACTGCATTGGTATATAACTCTGAACTTCATATAAAGTGTCAGCAAGTTCTCCTTGAGAAGAGAGCAGAACTTCAATATCACAAGTGCAAAGGAACTAAAACACATCCAGAGATGCTCTTTGTTCCTTAAAGCATAGAGGGATAGTGTCGAGTTTTTGTCTTTATGCCAGGGTTGGGATTAAATGCTCAAGACAGTATTTCTTGTTGGGACTCAGATGTTTATCAGTTCTTATCTCTGTCACAGTCTCCCAAACCCTGAGTTCTACAGCACTTCACTCTAACAAACTAAAAATGGAGCCCCATCTCTCTCTCTATAAGGCCTTTTAAGGATCAACTGTCCAATTCAGAAATGACACCTAGATTATTTTCCCTTTTAACCCAATAACCAACCCCCCGTGCCTGCAATGGGGACTTTTTTATCCAATTACACAAAACCACCCAAACCCATGGAGAAGAAGGGGAAGAAGAAGGACCAGCCTCTGCCCCAAAACCTCCATCTTGCTTTATATATATTACTATATTCTAAACCACCTAAACTCTAAGTTCCCACCCTTTGATATCACACACTTCTATTCAAACTCCACACCCACAATCCCAGTTCTGTCATTCCATTTTGGAAGCTTCTCCACGGCCTCAGGTCAATGCAGTGTTCTCTTGGGGGTCAGTGCCTGTCAGCACAGAAAGTTTAAAATTCTCAGCAGCCAGGGTTCCAAAAGGACAGAATGATGGAGTGGGTGAAGAACTGTGGGAGAAAAACTCAGGAGAGAGCATTTCTAACTGATAGCTCAGAGGATGAACTTCTAAAATTCATCTCACCTCTATATTCTGTTGTAAACATCCTGATAAAATGAGTATTTAGGGGTGTGATATTATTGTCATTGTCCCCTTGCAAATCTTTCCAGGCTAAGCATCTTTTGTAGGTGAGCAAGCAAAATTGAATGAACCATGCTTTTCCCAGCTTTCATCCTTATCAAGCTACTTCAATTGCCAACAGTTAGAAACAAGCAATAAAATGGTTACTCCTGGAATCAATATTCAACACAAAGAGCATGAAAAGAATATCTATAAAAATATATATATAATAAAAAAATCACTGCTTGTCTAGATTTACTGGAGCTGCTTGTGCACTTCAAGAGGGAGAAAGAGGATCGGTGTTACAGCAGATCTGTCAATTACCCTCCCTTTACTACAAGCAGTTGGATTTAATTAAATTTTAATGCTGCAATCATCTTCACTCAGCCAAGAGGATAATGTGAGACTTCATGCACTTACATTATCTGTGTAGTTATTTAAAAGCAGCATGCTGCCTTTATGTACCACCATTCCCACACCTCTCACTTTTCTCCTGCTCCACACAAGGAAGAAGTAGAAAGTGGGAAGAGAAAACTGAATCATATCTTGGAGGGAACATTCTGTGTGTAGGAGGCACCTCTTGCCTGCCTGAACTACACCTGAGCTTGTTAATATTAATTTATCTTTCCTCAGTTTCTACTTAATATATTGAAGAGTCCAGGATTAAAATCCTCTCATCCTAATGCAGAACAAGGCAAATGAGTCACATTTTGAGAGATCTATGTCTCTGCAATGACTGGGAAAACTGCATGAGGTTATTTGCTGTAAACCATAGACATCTGAATTTGGGGGAAATTAGGTCTACAGGGAAAAAGGATGTTGTTGAGGGCCCCTCCAAAACTGGGAAACTCCCTCTGAAACTGGGGAGCTCCTTCTGAAACTGGGGAACTCCTTCTGAAACCCTCTGATACCCTCCCTGGGCCAAGAACAGCTCAGTGTAGAGGTGACAGATGTTTCTGATACATTAAATAAATAAGTTGGGGCACATAATTTGTATCTCCTGTGTCTTTATTTCATTAGAAATGCACATTATTGCTGTTTTTCCCATCTTAGTATCCTGCTTTGGGAGAAATCTGAAGTCTGTTCAACTCTTCTGGTTTCCTGAGCATCCTGCAGCCCTGTCCTGAGTCACTTGTGGGGTGCTCAGAAATTCTGCTTGTGTTCATCCAGCACATGATACTCTAAAATATATTTTATTTTTGATAGTAATGGAAAACACTTGCCAATTTAAACATGGAAAGGCTGTGGTTGTGTTCTGTGTGCTAGAAGGGGGAATTAGAAGCACAACACATGATCCAAGTTGAGTGTTGGGCTGCACAGATTTGTGCAGTTAAATACAGGTGGAACCAGCAGCAGGATCAGGATTTTGCCTACAACAAGGTGCAGAAAATTTTTCTCATTCTTGGCAATGTATATAAATTTAAAAAAGAGAAAAAGAAAATAAAAATAAAAAAAATATAACATTCTCAAGATTCAGTTACACAGAACTGTGATAAACCTTGATGGTTCCTCTAGAAGGTGGTAATTCATGCAACATTTATGGTAAAATACTTTATACACTCAGAGCTTCATTTTGTTGGTTTCCTGAGGGCAAAATACCAGAAGGAACAACTGAAAGGGAAATGTCTGTGATTTTAAATTCATATATAATAATAAGCAGTTAAAGAAAGGTGTGGCATGATAGAAAGAAAAAGAGTGGGCAGAATAATCAATTAATTGTGGTTATATTTATTAAACCTCACTTGGTGAGGTATAATTTAAAGATACAGGAAAAAGGTTCATCTGACCAAACTGAGAATTATGCAAAGCTTCCCAGGATATTGATGTGACAACTCCTGTGAGATTATTACTTGGATCACCTCCCTCTGAGCAGAGAGCAGAAGGAGCTTGGAAAGCAGATTTCACCTCACAGAAATGTAGGTGGCTCTCCCAGATTGCCAAGCAAGATATATTCTATTTGCCATCTGTATGGCAGTTGTCTCCTGTTCATTGGGCAGTTTTCCTTATCTCTCCCACAANTTCCATTTCAGGGGAGGCTCCTGCCTTCCTTAGCAAACACCTGTCTTTCCAAACCAAGACAGTGGCAAATGTACATTAGGTGATTTGCATCTTCATTGTAAGTCTATAAGAGGAACTCAATGTGACAAGCTTAGCTGTAAATGTCATCACTAAAGATTCCTGAAGTCAATTATGATTAGTCCCAGCTTTTTGCAATTTTTTCAAAGCCAAACATCAAAAATGTCTGAGAACTAGAGGAGCTGCACCAAAATGTGTAAGTGGAATCAGGTCCCATTTCTTCAAATTTTAACTTAAATCCACTTGAATAATTAAGCACAGAAGTTAAATCTCCTTTTGAAGCCTGTCCCTCTGCCCCTATTCCACTCTGATGGCTGTCCTTGATCTGCTTGGGTTATTGATGCTCTGGCTGAATGACCAAACACCAGGAGCTCTGTGTGGAGGCATTGGTCTGGTATTAATTCTATTAAACACCACATTTAATGATCATCTGTGCAGAAGCTCTGTGAGATGTGGGAGGAATGAACAAACAAATTCCTGACTGCTAATCAATAAAGTGTAACATCTGAAATCATGATGTGGCAACTTTTAAAGAGTATCTTCAAATCCCTTTTTTCACAGAGATTCATCTTTTCTTTGTCCAGCCTTTGCCATGTAGACTGCTCTGGACTGGGCTGTGTGGGACTGGAGTGATTTTGCCTAGCTGGGGGAGCTCTGAGTGTTTTTCTCTGTTTATAAATGAAATAAATTATTTCTCTGCTGCTCTGATCTGATTATGGTACCTGTGGAAGCTGGAAAGCAATTTTGAAATACATCTCCCTTGACCATCATGCTCATGATGAAGCACATCTCCAGTCCTCCCCAAATCACCTGGCAAGGGATGCTGGTGGTGGGGGCAGCTGCAAGGGCCTCTGTGCCACGAGACATTCAGTTTTCAGGACTGCTTATCCTTCCCTGAAAGTTTTTTCCCATGTTCTACAGAATGGATTGGGTGTATGGCATGGAAATGGAAGATGGAATTTCTGTCAGCCTTCCCGTTACCTCTAGCAACATCTAAAATTGCACTCTGATGTAATCTCAATTCCTAACAGAGAAATACTAGCCATTATCCTTTAGTTTAAACACTACTTGAAAAATCACCAAATTCATAAAGCAATGCAATAGTGTATTTATAAAATGCAATTAAAATGACATACATGCACACACAATGACTTTGAATTTTTGTAATCAAAAGCTGTTATCTCTTGGTTCAACCAGTCCCAAAATACATTTTATGGAAAAGGAACAGCTCCAGCCAGCAACAAGACCAAATTTTATCTTACCTGCCTCAGCTGCCAAGGAACCAACACACACTTTGCTCCACAGAGTTTGCACAAGTCATGAGTGCTGTTATAGAAAATCAACATAATAAATACTCATTTGTTGAACTATTGGAAAATGATGGAGTTACAGTCTATGGAGTTCTCCTTGTCTACATTACAAAGAAATTAGCAATGCTTTAACATCCAGAGAGCAGCTGGAGTGTGAGGAACCCCCAGCAACTGCCTGGGAGAAGTGGAGATGGCTGTTGTTGGAACCCTGGCTGCTGAGAATTTTGGGCTTTCTGTGCTGACAGGCACTGACCCCCAGGAGAACACTGCACTGACCTGAGGCCGTGGAGAAGCTTCCAAAATGGAATGACAGAACTGGGATTGTGGGTGTGGAGTTTGAATAGAAGTGTGTGATATCACAGGGTGGGAAACTTAGAGTTTAAGGGTTTAGAATATAGTAGTAGATATAAAGCAAGATGGAGGTTTTAGGGTGAAGGCTGGTCCTTCTTCTTCTTCTTCTCCTTCTTCTTCTTCTTCTTCTCATCCTCCTTCTTCTTTTCCTTCTTTTCCACCTTCTTCTTCTCCTTCTTCTCCATGGGTTTGGGTGGTTTTGTGTAATTGGATAAAAAAGTCCCCATTGCAGGCACGGGTGGTTGGTTATTGGGTTAAAAGTAAAAATAATTCAGGTGTCATTTCTTAATTGGACAGTTGATCCTTAAAAGGCCTTGCAGAGAGAGAGATGGGGCTCCATTTTTAGTTTGTTGGAGTGAAGTGCTGCAGAACTCAGGGTTTGTGAGACTGTGACAGAGATAAGAACTGATAAACATCTGAGTCCCAACAAGAAATTCTGTCCCGTGCATTTAATCCCAACCTTGGCAAAAAGAAGATAAGACTTGACAGCTGTGACAAAATGTTGGGAGGAAACCACAAAGTTATGAAGAGTTAAAACACCTCTTTTAAACTAAAATTATAAATTACAATATTATTATTGCAAAATTATAACGTGCAATGTGTGATCTGGAGTATGGAAAAAACCAGCCTGGAAAAAAATGTTCAGTTTCTAAAGAATTCCATCAGGAAATGGCAGGTACAATGTGATGCTCTGAGGCAGCAGAGCCAGATGTTTATTTGTTTATTTTCTTATGTGTATGTAAAGGGGTAAATACATTATACATATCCATCCATATCTATACAGAGGGAGGCCAGGAAAGGGGGCAGCTGCTGTGAAATAGGAGGCAGGACATCGTTCAGAAGAACAGGCAAGTCCCCACCTCCCCAGCTGCTTGAAATGTTTTAAAAGGTCTGTATTTTCACCACATGGAAAATCCCTTTTTCTTCTGCCCACCCAGGTTTCTCAAAGGGTCTCCAGGGTAACTCTTAGAGTCCCCTTGGGTTTCTCAAGCAGCTTGCTGAGGTTTCCAATCCCTATTTCCATGTGTGTAACTCCTGGGTGTGGGGACTGTTTGAACACCTGATTTTATTCTGCTTTCACACTTAATTTAGGAGGATAATCCCCCTTGTCCCTCTCTCCCCAAATGGCAGTTCAGCCTCTGTGAACCATTTCCTGGAGATGTTCATCTCTCAGCCTTGATTGCAGAAAACACCTACAAAGTTCTGTTTCACCTCTTCCAGTGCTGTTCCCTACCCAAAAAGGATAAAATAACCATGAATTTAAATCATTCCTATCTACAACTTGCAGCATGACTATTCTCTATGGCATGTGAATTTATTGTCATGATAATGGCAAACTCTGCAAAACATGCAATAGATATTTGTTATTCATATCTTTAAAATATTAGCTGGCACATACACAGTTTAGTAACTATGGCAACACTGATAAATTTGAAAATAATGGCTCTTATTTGCTTTGTACAAAAAGGTCAAGGACTGAACACTTGGAGCACAAACAGGAAGAGCCAATTTTGAGGATTAACTGCTGGAATTGGTGGTGTTAGCATTCCCCATCCTGGTAACATTCATCCCTGGACACCAGGGACCCATTAGGGATTCAAAAGGGAAAATATCTCTCTTGAGTAGCAACCAGGAGCCATGAAATTTCCAGTTTCTACGAAATGTTCGATTTCCTCTTATTTTTCCCTCGACCTTTGAGTGATTTCATTTCTCTTAAAATCACCCTAATGACCTTAAAACTTTCCCAGAACAGGGATAATAGGCTATAGTATGACTCCACACATGGACAAATATTGACAGAGAACATACATCTAGGAACTTGCTGCGAGCCCTGCTAGGCCTCCACCCTAATTGTTATTGCCAATACCTGTGGCAGGCTTTTTATCAGAGAATTAAATACCCTGGCATTGCCTCATGCTGAGCAAACAGGGGCTGGAAACCTAGGAAAATAGATCTGGATGGCCTCAGTTTGGACATAACCTGGCTGTGCTGAAGTCTGGCATTTTATATGATTTAAAACCAATATCTAAACAGGCTTTAATTAAAAAACTGGATTTAAATCAAAAAAGGAGGAGCATTTAAATCAAATGCTATGGAGGAGTGGCTTCAGGGCCTGGAGAAGATTAAATAAGAAATACTGCAGATATCCATGGTTTTTCCTATTTATAGCAGGGAAAATTGGCCATCAAGCAGGATTTGTCTGTGAATGAGAGTGCTCAGGGTGCTGAGTTTTTGGAACCCTGGCTGCTGAGAATTTCAGACTTTCTGTGCTGACAGACTCTGACCCCCAAGAGAACACTGCANTAAACTCCACACTGAGTGGCAGAAGAAGAGCTCTGAGTTTTGGGAGAGCTTCAGCAGATGCAGCAGAACAAAGGGGCAAAGCCCTGGCACAGATGGGCTTTGCCAGGATCTAGCATAATCATAAACCAAGGGAAACAAGGCACTGCCACTTGGCAAACAAAGGTACAATGGGAATGCAACCAGGGCTCCACCTGGACTCAGTCCCAAAAGAAAAGGTTTTGGTGAAGCAGAAGGTAGGAGAGAAATTCAGACTGGGCACCAGGAGTTTCCCTATCACTTTTCACAGAAATCACAGAATTCCAGAATGGTTTGGGTTGGAAGGGACCTAAAAGATCATTTTGTTCCAACACCCTGCCATGGGCAGAGACACCTTCCACTGGAGGGAAGGCTCTGATGGATGATTAAACAGGATGGGCAAGGTCAGCATCTTCTCTGCTCTGGACACTCTGGGGCATGAAGCACATTATCCTGATGGATTTCACAGGACATTTTGGTAGAACATGTAGGCACTGTGAAAATGCAGAGATCCTCTTTTCTGCAGTGTTAAAACCAGGTGAGATTGTGCTCAGCTGCTGTCTAAGGATGGCATAATTCATCCAACCAAGACTTTTATAATTATTTTTGGGTTTGATTGCAGGGTCTGCAGGGTAGGTCTGTTCTTAATATTCCTCTTAGTGTCAATCTGGGCAGAGCTGGGCAATAACTCAATTTCCCACTGTCTTCCCAGTGCTTTGAATCACCAGGGATGCAGTTGAAGAAGAGGAGCAGCTTGTAAATCTGTCACAGCAGAATTTTTCCTCTGCTCCCAAGCACACACGTGCTGGATCTTGTGCTGTAGGAATGTGACACACCACAGAGTGTGACAGATAACATATGTTAGTCTGAGCTCTCATTCCCCAGCCTCAGGAAGTGCTGGAATGTTTCTTTGAATTGAATTGCAGTTATCTCATGTGCTTGGCAATTTCAAACACTCTGTGTGTGTGTGTGTGTGTAGCACAATCTTTCTACAGATTATTAAATTAAAAAAAAAAAAACCATGGAAGTCATCTAATCTAATTTTCTGCATAGCAAAAGTTATTAGTGCTTCCTAAATTAACTCCTGTTGAATTGGTACTTGTTTATGTGGGAAAAAAAACCTCCAAATTAATGCAAAAACCCCGGAAGTAAAATTTTTTTGCATGCCTGAAGTCCCACATTTCCCAAAAGTAGTTGTTCCAATTGATAGCTCGATCCACATTGTTGAAAAAAGGCATTTTCATCCAAAAATATGGATTTAAAAAAAAAATTTTGGAGCAAATTTATATTTCATTTCTGCTTTACCCTTGATATTCTTTTGGTTATAACCTTCACTTTTATTCTGATTAAGTAACAGCTAATAAATGCAATTTTTGCATGATCAAGAGAGAAGGATTGTTGATTTGTTACAATTGTGCTTTTAAATAAACACATGAAAGAACACATCAATCATTTAAAATGTTTTCTATTTTCTAACTGCTTTTGTAGGTCCATTTTTTGCTATGTAACTTTTGAATATTATTATAAATGTTTGCTCAAATTGTGTTTTGTTGGTTATTATGCTGATTGTATCTTAATGGCCGGGTCACTCTCTCTGGATTACATGGTGACATCACAGACTATTGTTAACTGAGAATTGCTTGTTGAAAGCACAAATTATTCCTTTCATGACCAAATTTATTTATTTAGTTTTGTCATGACACAGGTCACATATTTCCAGAGGAATAGAATAGGTTTTTTGACTCAATTTAAACCCATAAACGTTTACAATACAAAAATCAATGAGGTGAAAATAGAGTCTCTTATTTCTTACAGCCTAAACCCAAGAGTGAAGAGTGTGATTCCTGCTCACCCATCAGTGAAAATTAGTAGGAGGGACCCCAGACCCACAAAAAATATCCATGTGGTGTTTCTGTATTCCTAAAGTGAGGAATAAAATGAAGCACATTGAGGGAAAATATTTTCCTTAGGGAAACTCCAGCCTGGGGCAGAACTGATCTGAGACAAATTGGAAAGGGGCAGAGCTCTGCCATGGTGAAAGAACTACCCTTACTGAGTCTGGTTCTTTAATCTGCCTTTCTAATCAGCTCCTGGAGAAGGAATAGCCAGGCATGCATGAAATCAGGGCTGCCAAAATTCCCTATGGAAACGCTGGCGTTTGGTTTGGCTGGAAGGTGCAGCACCTGAGTGATGCAGGCTGTGGTGACAACAGAGCAGAAGGGACAAAGGATTTATCTTTTGTGGGTTCCTGAGGTGGTGGATAAGGAATTCCTGCTTGGGTAGCTCCCTCAGCCTCATCAGAGCGGTGCTCCAGCCCCGTTCCCCTCAGTTTGGGAAGGACCTTGGGACGCTCGAGTGCGTCCAGAGGAGGCAGTGAGGCTGGAGAGGGGCTGGGAACACAAACCCTGTGAGGAACCCCTGAGGGAGCTGGGGGTGCTCAGCCTGGAGAAAAGGAGACTCAGGGGTGACCTCATCACTCTCCACAGCTCCTGAAAGGTGGCTGTGCTCAGCTGGGGCTGGGCTCTTTCTCCAGGCAGCACTGACAGAACCAGAGGACACAGCCTCAAGCTGCACCAAGGGAAGTTCAGGTTGGATATCAGGAAAAAGTTTTTTACAGAAAGGTGATAAAGTTCTGGAATGGCTGCCCGGGGAGGTGGTGGAGTCACCATCCCTGGGTGTGTTTAACAAAGCCTGGATGTGGCACTGGGTGCCAGGGTTGAGTTGAGGTGTTGGGGCTGGGTTGGACTGGATGATCTTGAAGGTCTCTTCCAACCTGGTCATTCTGGGAATTCTGAGAATTCTGTGAATTCCCAGCTCCATTCCCTTCTCTGGACTCGCCCCAGCCCCTCAATATCCTGTTTGTATCAAGGGGCCCTAAAATGACCCCAGGATTGGAGGTATGGCCTCACCAGGGACAATTACTTCTCTGCTCCTGCTGGCCACACTATTTTTTTTTTTATTAAAAGCTGATAACATTTCATTGATTTTGGTGGACTTTCAATGCAACCCATTCTCATTATCTTAAATAAATTCTGTGAATCCCTTGGGATCTCAGTGCCAGCATTGAAAAGTTATCTTAAAAGTACACAAAGAAGTTATTAATCTTAGCAGTGAAAAAATGCCATTGCTTTTGTTACTGTTGGAAGAGTTTATTTATTTAAGGTATTTTTAAATAAAGATTTAAGTTCTATTTTGTAACAGCAGTCTCTGAGCTTACACAAATATGTGTTTTCATCCAAAATAAAATGTCACCTTCTGTTCCTGAGGAGTTTGATAGATGTTGGGAGGAAGAAGTGACTGCATTTTGTTTGGACAGATATGAACATCATCTAGCGAAAGAAAAACAAAATCAACCACAGAATGGTTTGGTGAGAGTTCCATTTATCTTTAGTTTGCAGACCTGTTAAATTTCAGATATTTGGTTCAAAATATTTGCCACATACCCAAAGACATCCAAATTCAGCCTGTGAAGAAGAGGCAGCTCGAGTTTTTCAGGTTTCAGATCCCACTTAAATTGCCGCAGTGAAGTCTCTTGTCTCCCCTAGAGTCTGGTTTTCATCATGATGCTGATATTCAGCCTTTGGAGGAACTCGATGATTCCCTAATCCCTGCTGGGCTAAAAGGTCTGTAATTAAAGTCCCAGGCCAAAGGAGGAGTGGGGTTTGCAGCCCTGGAGAAGAGTTCTCAGGCACAAACAGCTTTGTGATGACACTGTCTGACTAAAGAGGCCCTAACTTTGGTGTAGAAGCAATTCATGTTTCCTCAGGGTCACTTTAAGAGAGGTATTGAGTGGTGTCCCTTCAAATGAAATATGAAATTGCCTGCAAGCTTTTAATTAATTTATTTATTTGTTTATTTATTTATTTGTCTACTTATTTAATTATCTCCTGTGAAGGGGAGAGATCTCTCAGTGTAACCTGCTCCTTGCCACTCACGCTGTGAAATTCAACCTCAGTGACACAATTCATCTCTTTCTATCAGTGTCAGGAAGAATTAAAACATTTTTCAAGGTGATAAAGACTGGAGAAAGTGATCTCAGACCATGCAATCCTAGATTTTCGCTGATATAACACCTACAGTAAATTCTGAGTTTTGGAATGGGGGTTTTGAGATTTTTTCCTTCAGAATATTCAGCTTGCTTACGAGTTGACACATCAGATTATAACTGAAATTATAATTTGTACATTAACACTTCAGGGTCTTCTGATTTTGAATATTCCTTTAATAAGTTATTTTTCCTCCAGTTTCTCCAAGGAACTGCTGGTGAGGAATGGCAGGAACAGCAGGAATTCCCTGCTGGAAAGGATCTGGATATGCATCCCCTGCTAAGAGCGGGCATCGATTTCCCATTTGCAGATACGAACTCTGCAAAAAGATGTGCAGGAAGAAAAGGCAACTTCCTACACCTGCCCTGCCACCTTTGCTGCAGAAGGACATTCTGGATTGCAGCAGAACATTTTGGATTGCTGAAGAACATTTTGGGTTGCTGAAGAAGAACATTTTGGATTACAGCAGAAGGACATTTTGGATTGCTGCAGAAGGACATTTTGGATTGCTGCAGATGAACATTTTGGTTTGCAGCAGAAGGACATCTTGGATTGCTGCAGCACATTTTGGATTGCTGGAGAAGGACATTTTGGATTGCTGCAGAAGGACATTTTGGATTGCTGAAGAAGAACATTCTGGATTGCTGCAGAATGACATTTTGGTTTGCAGCAGAAGAACATTCTGGATCGCTGAAGAAGAACATTTTGGATTGCTGGAGAACATTCTGGATTGCTGCAGATGAACATTTTGGTTTGCAGCGGAAGAACATTTTGGATTGCTGCAGAAGAACATTTTGGATTGCTGCAGAAGGACTTTTTGGATTGCAGCAGAAGGAGAAATGGTGCCTGAGACCCTGTTAGTGCCTCTCGTGGCAGCAAATACATCCTGGCTCATTCCTTGTACAAGGCAAGCAGCCCCTGGGGGATGTTCTACCCCTTGCATGGGATCTTTTGGAGCGCTCCACAAACAGGACTTTCTGATGCCTCTGCAGAAGTCTGAGTCTTGAAACGTGTAGTTTGTTATTATTATTAAATTAATTTTTTGTTCTTAGTACTGTGGTGGGTTGATGCTGGCTGGATGGGCAGCCAAGCCATTCTGAGCCTCCCCTCTTCAAGTGGGCAGGGGAGAGAAAAGTTTCATGAGTTGGGAATAAGGACAGAGACACATCAGTCACCAAATGCAGTCCCAGGCAAAGCAGACTCAAAGTCAGGGATGTTAATTGAAATTATTATCAACAAACTCAGAGCAGGATGGTGAGAAGTAAAATAAATCTTAAAAACACCTTCCCCCCATCCCTCTCTCCTTCCCAGCTCTGCCTCCTCCCCACCAGCTGTGCAGGGAGATGGAAATGGGGGTTGTGGTCACTCACATGTTGTTCTTGTCATTTTTTATGGAGCCAGAGTCCTTCTCCTGCCCCATTGTGAGGTCCCTCCCACAGGAGACAGCTGATCTCCACATGAGATCTATTATCTGCCTCATAATGATGGGAAAAAAAATATTCCTGCCTTTCATAATCACACGGGAGGTGAGGCAGGAATGGCTGAACTGTCTGACCATGCCAGGGGTAGCTGAATCCCAGATTTATCACAAAGGCTGCTTTGCTCACCCAGGCCTAGAGGGGATCCTTGCTCATGGGGCAGAGGGGCTGAGGGTAACTCGAGCTGCCTCACTCCCTGAGAGCCCTGCTGGCTGCTGGAACTGGCCTGCTCTTCAACAAACACTGCTGAGGAGGAGTTTTGACCTTTTCATCTGCTGTTTTGTCTCCCACATAACATTACTGGAGGCCGTGCTTATGTCTGTTCATTTTTTTTCTTCTTGACAGATGGTCTGATACAGCCCTTAATTCTTGACAGCAAAGGAGCAATAAATATTTCTCTGGCTTTCCTCTTCTTCCTAATTTATTTTACAGTACTTCAGAGTCCCAGAAGTATTATTGTAAAACTTGTTTTAATGGTACCCCTGAAATCCCAAGAATTAAAGTCAGTTGAGGGAGAATATTTTATGATGATGCTAAGGAGTCTCTCCCAGGTTAAGCAATCTGTTTCACTAATATGATCCTTCTGCATTTTCATTCTTTTCTGACTCTGCTGCAGCTCAACAAGATGTTTCTATCTGTCAGTTAATTCTGCCAAGATTCTCTCTTTCTTTCCCTTTTGGCATGTAAATGTAAATTATCTTGCTGGTGGGATTTGAATAACTTCTAGTTCAAATTTTAGAATTAGGATTTAAAGGCTTAAATGCGGTGATAGGACAAGGGGGAATGGCTTGAAACTTAAAGAGAGGAGGTTTAGACTAGAAGTTAAGGGAGAAGTTCTTCCCTGTGAGGGTGGTGAGGCACTGGAACAGCTTCCCAGAGCAGCTGTGGCTGCCCCTGGAGCCCTGGAAGTGCCCAAGGCCAGGCTGGGCTTGGAGCAACCTGGGATAGTGGAAGGTGTCCCTGCACATGAAAGGGATGGAACAAGGTTAGTTTTAATCCAAACTATTCTATGATTTCTTGCTCCTTGTCCCTGATTTTTTTCCAAGGGTCATTCCCAACACACAGTTCCCCTTTGAGGGCTTTGTGGCTTTGTTAACTCACAGAATTCCCAGAATGACCAGGTTGGAAGAGACCTTCAAGATCATCGAGTCCAACCCAGCCCCAACACCTCAACTCAACCCTGGCACCCAGTGCCACATCCAGGCTTTGTTAAACACACCCAGGGATGGTGACTCCACCACCTCCCCAGGCAGCCATTCCAGAACTTTATCACCTTTCTGTAAAAAACTTTTTCCCAATATCCAACCTGAATTTCCCTTGGTGCAGCTTGAGGCTGTGTCCTCTGGTTCTGTCAGTGCTGCCTGGAGAAAGAGCCCAGCCCCAGCTGAGCACAGCCACCTTTCAGGGAGCTGTGGAGTGATGAGGTCACCCCTGAGTCTTCTTTTCTCCAGGCTGAATAAGAGGTTTAACTCCATGGTTTTAAACCACTCAGAAGGTGCTACAGACTCCGTGGACTCTGCTTAAACACGAATGAGCCCAGTATTGATTGCACAGGATGGGCATTCAAGCATCACCTGAGGTAAAGCTCTTGCCTGGTGCTAGAACACACTGTGTCAATTAGTGCAGCTGAAAACACTTGCCAGTGTTGGCTCATCCCTTGAACTGCAGTAGGAAAGCAGCTGGGTCAATAAATTTGACATATTTTCCATTACCACAGTGAGGTCAGAGTCGTTGTTCACCCCTGTGAATTCCTGCGCTGCCAGGCTGACACAGCAGCACAGTGTGGGGAATGGACACTGGAGGTCTTCAGCTCAGCAAAATGATCTCATCGAGAGTGGCTAAAAATGAGCTAAATGAGAAGAAAACCATAACTCCAGCTTTGAGTGATGTCCACAGAAATTCACCTTCCAATTTATGTCGTGTTTTGCTTCAGTGCTTGCATCACATTTGAATGCTCCTGAAGTTGAGATTTTTTTGGCTGGAGAAACCTTAAATACACATCAGCTCTTTTCCTTTTTCATGGTAGGAGGTAGAAAACCAATAATATTTTGGCTAAGGAGCCTAATTCCTATCAATTTACTAGAACTCTTGCTTTCAAGTATCTCTTGGTGCAGTTTTCAATGTCTCTCTTGTTGTGAAGGGCCCAAAACTGAGCCCAGGATTTGAGGTGTGGCCTCAGCCGTGCCCAGCACAGAGGGACAATCCCTGCTGGCCACACTGCTGCTGGCACAGGCCTGGTGCCATTGGCCTTCTTGGACAGCTGGGCACTCCTGGGCTCAAGTTTTCAGCCCCACATCCAGTAAAGGACAGAGATTCTCCTCAGCCCTCCTTCTGTTGATGTATTTACAGAAAACTCTCCTTTAATTCCTGAGTTCCACACAAAACTCTATGTTGGGCCAGGCCTATCTTCTTATTTTTTAAATTTTCTATATTCTCCTTGCTTTGAGTCTTGTGAGCCACAGGCACTGACCTTGTTTTTGTGCTATTTCTCTGACACTCTGGGACCACTGGAAAGACTTTAAGATAAATTTACCCACATAAGTTTTTACTTCCAGCAGCCGTGCAGAAATGAAGCCTTAAATTTGCTTTTTTTCAAAGACAACACAGATTCTGGAGCCCTGTAACCAAACCCCATTTTTGTGGGATGTGTTTGGGAAGGTTTTCTCATGGGTCTCACACAGCTGAGGCAGAGGAGAGTGAGGAATCAGGGATCTCAGACTGAATGAGTTTGTAGCTGAGAGGGGAAATGCATCTCTCTTTTCTTTCAAGGTATTATGAAATATCCTGCTGTTTTGCCATGTCTTTTATCTCAAACCACCTCAGCTTAGCTCTTAAAGATGAGAGGTTTTCATAGTACACTGATCATGAGCATGAACTTGTGATGATGCCCAGAATACAATAAGAGGAAGAGCGAGGAGAGTGTAATAAAGGACAGCATAAATAAAAATAAAGGTGAGTATAAAGTTCTTTAAGTGGCAAATTCTCAGTGAGGGGGAAAGGGGCTCACTTCCCTGCAGAAATGTTGGTTAATATTACTGAGCTTAGTGAATTGTGGTATTGCTGGGTGTGATGCTCCTGCTGGGTATTCCCTGTGCAGATATCCTGGGCTTGTATTGCAGATCAGACCCAGCCAGGGAAAATTTTTATTAGACCTTCGTTAGGTTTAATCATCTTCAGCTTTTTATGACCAGAATATCTGTGATTTTTAGTGGCAATTATACCCTTGCAAGGACATTCAGTAAACCTACACTCAGCACTACAGTCTAACATCCCTGAGGTATGTCCTGTCTCCTTAAAATTGTCCACAGAATGAAGAATGAACACAAATCACTGCTCTTGGCAAGAGAGCAAAACAGCTTCCTCTGAAAGATGGCTTGGATTGCTTTGTTCATGCACTCACCTTCTTGTCCTAATTTTGGAAAGGAATTGAGGCAAAATCAAGCGGATTTAACACGGTGAATAAATAATGCCTGGTTTTTATATAGCTTTTTCTGTACCCCAGTCTCACAGAGTCCTCGTGGCAGTGCTATTCCAGGCATTCTGCACCTTATGTAACAGAGCTGTCCTACTGCTGACTTTGAAATGGATTGCTCTTGGCCTTCACATCATCTCCTGACAGTGCCACAGATCCCCAGCTGCTTCCTCCAGCAATTTCACTGTCTGCTGGTGGTTTAGTTTTAAATGTGCAAAGGGAGACATGGAGTTCTGCTTTTTCCAGGTGAGTTTGAGCTGCCAGGTGCATCTCAACAGCAGGAAAATGTTGGAATGAGAGACTTTCTCCCCACACACACATTATTTTCCTACCACATCATCAATTATATCCTGCAGAGAATGAGGGAAAAGGATAAAATTCACAACTCTGTGTAGTTTGTCACTTCTTACTTTGTTGGATTGATAACACAGATGATTGAAGTGAGCTTTTCATGTCACCCCAGCCACCCTGTGTTGTTTAAGGAGAGGATAAAGCACCTCCAAAGTGTAATTTATATCACCCAAGAAGAGGTATCCAAGAATAAAAAACTCTCTGCATGCCTGGTTCTACAGGTGATGTGCTGTGTCTGTTGCATCTATAAAGTGAAATATTCTTAAGTTTAATTCTATGGAAAATAGCTTGTCTTCTGAATAATAGTTGTAAGATTTAGATATAAAGACTTTCCTCAGAACAAGTCTGATCCAAAAAGTGGCATTTTCCAAGTTCTTGTTTGTAGCATCTTAGGAAGGAAAAAAAGTGTTCCTATTAACTAACTATATTTATTTGATAATTTTAGTTTTGTACTTAGATTATTTTTAATAAAGTAGCTCAGTTTAGTTCTTAATTTAACACAGACCACAAATCATCCAGAAATCTTGAAAGTGAGAGGTTTTCTTTTAGCATTTTATTTTTTAAACGTCACAGGAAAGAACACAGTGTTCATCTGAAAGCAGGAGAGCTTGTGCCTGATTGTACCCAGCTATTTAAATACTGGTTCTTATTACACTGCAAAATATTGCATGCATTTATTAATTTTTTTTCTTCTTATTCTTCCAAGCTGAGGTAATCTATTTATTGATGTGCCATAAATCATTCTGTTCCACATCCTAATGCATCAAAAGAAAACATATTGGCTGACAGGAATCAAGTGTCCCTTTAACTCAAGGACATCTTCACTGGTGTTATTCCCAAATACCATATTGTAAATATAGAATTATGAAAGAAATTTATCCTGAAAACCAAAGAACTCTGCAAGGTCATTTCAAGACTTTTTTTTTTCCTACTGTTCCTATGAGAGACCATTTTTATCATATGGTCTAAACACTGAGCCCAAAGTGAAATATTTTGTGTAGCAACTCGTGGGGGGAGCACAATTAGTCTCCTCTTTTATGTGAAAACAAACATGACTGAGAAATGCAGCACCAAAACACTTGTGAGCTGACATAGACTAATCAGGGAATCATTTTTAAGTAACACGACTGATGGAGACAGAGCAGAAATATTTGTGAAATACTCTGGGAAAGATTGAGCTGATCATATTTACCCATGGGCAGAGGGGAAATTTAGATATTGATTTGTTTTACTCATGCTAAACCTTTAAATAACAGAATAAACTGAAAACCTGAATAAGGTGATGTTTTAGAATTTGGTTCCAGGGTTGGCTTGAGCAAAGTCAAGGATAGCCCAAGGTATTAATGTCTCACCCCTCTTGCTGGGATGGCTCTGTCCCACCCAAAACTCCTCAATCCCAAGGAATATCCACTCATGAGCTGAAAGGATGAAGTGACCACATTGATTTGGGAGGAAGAACTGAATTCAGTCCTCTGTGTGTTAGCAGTGATATCCTGTTTTAAAGCCCAGATAAAGCTCTCTGGCCTATTTTATCATTTCCTGTTGTGGTTACAGTCCGTGGATCCTTCTCTCACAGCCCGTGGTGATTTGTTATTGCAAAGTCAGTGCCATGGTGCTGCTACCTAACCTAAACCTCATCACATTTTAGTTGCTTTTCCTCTAAATTTATTAACTTCAAGCTTGGCAATTAGAACTTTGCAGGTGTTGTGAGAAATTGCTGTATGTGACCAAGAAACCTGGCCCTGCTGTGAGACATGGACTAAAGAGTGGATTTGTGTGACAGGAAATGGTGGAACAACTCATTTGCCTCAGACTTTTGAGACCACAAACAGAAGCAGATAAAATTACAATGTCCCACATTGTCCAGTGTCCTGTCTGTGGCTTTTGCCAGCACCATGAAGAACATCTGATTTAATCCACAGAATAAATGTGGCAGAGGGAAATTGTTGGCAACAAGAGTAGGAGCGGTTTTGCATTTGTGATTTTGAGTTTCTCACTGAAAAGCAACTTTTCCTCAACAGCTCTCCCCAATAAAGTGACTGCCATAGGAGAAATATTTCTATTCATCTGCTTAGAGAGATGCTCCCTCTGCATTATGTCCTTAAAAAAAATAAAAATGTGTTCATCATCCCTCAGAAAGTTTTCCCCAGCACAGCAACTGCTCTGATTAGCCCCACTACTGCATCCCTGAATCCTGGGTTCCAGTCAGAGAAGAAAAATCATATATGCTTGCACACTTTGGAGTTTTGAAAAACTTTTACTGCTGTGGGAGACATCCAAGAGGCAGAACATTCAGCTTGTCTGGCCTGTTTGCCATGGATCACATCAGTCCAATTCCTTTGGTATTCGTCATGTCTATGGGGCTAGATTACTACACTGAATTTTTTTATGAATGCTTTATCAGTTCCTTTCAGCCAGGATTCAAACTTCCTCTCTCTGCCTTCCTTTGCTGTGTGTAAAACTCCATTTCCTTTCCCTTTCTGGGCAGAGAAGATAAAGTGATCCAGAACTGAGCAGTGTTTGTTTGGGGCCAGCTAAAAGCCCCACAGAGAGGCTGGCTGATAAACACCAAGAAATAGATGGATTTCATTAGGGCTTTTTATCTATTAATTGTGGGGTTAATGAGGAAAAATGGAGTTACCTGGGAAAAAAAATCATAATTCAAACTGAAGGAGGGGAAATTTAGGTTACACATGAGGAAAAATTGTTCNGGAAGGTGTCCCTGCCCATGGTAGGGGGTGGGATTGGATGATCTTTAATGTCCCTTCCAACCCAGCCCATTCCAGGATTCTGTGATTCTGTGGTTCATTACTGTCATGGTGGGTTTAAGGGAACTGGCATTATTTAGGGTGCAGCACACTCATACCTGGAGTTGTAGGTGATTGCTCAACCCCTTTCCTCACCACTACTCTCTCCCCTCCCAGACCCATTTAATTCCAGGACATGAGAAGCCTGTAGGAAGAGAGAGGGAGAAAAAAAAGAAATTGGTGGGAATGAAGTCAGAGAAAAGCTGTGAGGTGAGGGGGTTCATGTGGTGTGATTTGAATCCCAAACCAAAGGTGAAAGAAGGAAGCTTGAATGAAATCAAACCCAGCACAGTGGGGTCTGGATCAGCTCTGGATTGTCAAACCAGACAGGGAGAAATGATGCTGCAATGTTTTATCAGAAGAAAAGTTCTATGAGAACTGAGGAAATTAAAGATTAATAAGGTTGGAACCAGCAGTGATGAAGGACAGCAAACATCTACATCTGGGCTTAGTGGAGCTGTACAGTTGGATTGAATTTAGAGATTTTTGAGGTGTGGGAATGATGNCTGTTCTAGGTCAGCCTTCTCAAGGCATCAGGAAAGCAACAGGATTTGGCAAAACATCCCTGTGAAATGGAAGATTAATGGGGGAGAAGTTGATCTTCACACAGTCCGTGTGACAAGGCTGAGGACAAAACCAGGAGAGCTTAGACAAGATTATATTTGACTGTGACAGTCAGCCCAAACCACCAAGGAGTTCAGCCTGTCTCCTTCAGATGAACTGTGAATCCTGATAAACCCATGCACATACTTCAAACAGACTGAAACCCAGTGTAACTAAACCCATATTGAATTACAGACTGGTGCAAGGTTATTCCAGTTAAAACACAGCATTCAGAGGGGAAACATTAAAAATCACTGAAAAAATGACCATAAAAAAATCTATTTAAAAAAGACCTGTGTATGGGCTAAATCAGCCTCCTAAAACCATCTCCAGGAGGCTGAAAACTGATTTCTCTGCTCTTGAGACAGAAAATCCAGAGCACAGAGGAGTGAAGTAATTCCTAAGAAAGCACTGGCAGAAATCAGAAAGCCTTGCTGAGCTATTTGTTCTCTCCACTACACCCATTTCTTCCTTATTCTCAAGAATGACCTAAGATTGTAAAATATTCCAGGTTTTAGTTGAACTTGGTTCATTGTGTCTATCTGTAAAACACCTTTTTTTCATTGTGTGTGGGTTGAAAGGGAAAATAAATATTTAGTGACAGGTTCTTCAGACCATTTAAACACATGCTTTTTCTCTCCCCAAATTATTATTTATTGTTTCTTCCCCTTTTCAATGAGTTTAATGATATGGTACCATACCAAATTTTATTCTGATGCATTATTTCTCTTTGACTGTCTTGAGTAGGTAAAGATGTTAATAGGGAACAAAATCTAACTCACAAGGACAGGAAATGAGAACATTCCCTCTGTTTCTTCCCCCCTTCAAAAGTTGTGCAAAATGACTTTCCTTAAATGGGAACAGAGACTGAAAACCCTGCCAAAAGCCCAAGCTCAAAGGTAAATATTAGTGTCAGAGTACAAGTAAGGAAAACACTTCTAATTTTATAGTGCCTTTCATCCAGGTGTTTCAAAACATCCCCCAGATATCGATCAAGACTTTCTGAGGGATTTTTTATAGGTCAAGCACGTCAGTATGAATTTCCCATCATAAAGTAAGAGGTGAAGAGCCACTAGAATGGAAAAAATGCTTTCTGTGGTTTGTTTCTAACAGCTGAGAAAGAGGAATCAAAATAAAAGAGTTCAATTATTTTTTTGCAATTTTAATAATAGGGGTTTTTATGTGCGTGTTTGAAGGGGTGTTTGGTGAGAAATCCATAAAGAAAAAGTTCCTGGATTCAGAATTAGCCTTTTTATGTCATCCCTTTGAAATAAAATTGGTGGGCTTTAAATAAATAAACTTTATTTAAAGTTTATTCCATAGACCCTTGGAATAGCAGTTTAAATGACACTGAAATCAGCTATGATGAAATTTGTTCATGTTCTTTCCTCATCCTGATTCCAGCAGTTCCACTGCAATTCCAGATTCCACTCAGACCCTGTGGCCAAAGTTTTTTGCCCTTTCCATTGCTTGTGCATATTTTTCCTTAACCATTTTTATTACAGCTGATGCCACAACATTCACATTTTCCATGAGATGCCTTTTCCAACCAGATTCCTTTTGGGTGTGGAGAGTTGAACATAAGGATACAAATACTTTGCACTGCTTCTATGGAGGTACTCTCCAGAGTAACCTAGGAGCAGAAGGTGGAATAAAAATCAAAATTCACTCAATCAAAATCAAGCTGACATTTGGGTGACCTCGTGATTGGTGTAGTTTCTAAATTAGCTGTACATTTATATTCTGTTGTGCGAGCTCGGTATCCAAAGGGATTTTCCCACCTTTTTAAAAACAGATTTAGGGGCAGCAGTATAAAAGCTAAGAGAGCTTGAAGGCAGAAAAATTCCTTTCCACTTAAAACTTAAAGCAAAACTTAAAGCAAAAGGCAGGAAGACTGGAAGAAATCTTTAGTATTCAGGAATGTATAACACTGTGAATGGGGTTATTACTCTGACAATTGGAAGGAGAGTTCCAATAAAACTTTGCAATTTAAGGCATTTTCTTGTATTCCAATTGAATTCTTGGGGAGCAAGTTTATGGGAACTATATGCAAATGAGACTTGAGAAGTTGTCTTTTTAAATTTTTTTTTTTCAAAACCCAGTTTCTGTGAAGCTTGAACAGTGACACAGGTGTTGTTTAAAAAAACTAGGATGTAATTATCTGAGATTTGGAGAGTTACTAATGATTCTCAGAGACAATGAGAAGCAATTTGGTCGTGCTCTGTTAATGTGTGAAGTGATTTATAAGGGGAGCAGTAATGAATGTTGTCACTTCTAAACAAAACAAAGCACTTGTAAAGAACATTGATCTGTCCTTTTTTTTCCCCCCAGAACTTAGATGGATGAAGATTGCAACATCAGCAAGTTTAACAAAGTTAACTCTGCCAGCTACAAACCATTCTTCAAAGATATTTCTCTCATTCTACACAAACCAGACTTTTTTCTTTTTCCTTCATAATATATTTCAATTTTGATCCACCTAAAGGCAAGTGCATATTCAAATAAAGCAAAATAAACTAGGAATAAACATTATCAATTTTTAATATTTATATCCTCTTACTCAAGATGACAACCAGACTCTTATTTTGTTTCATTCCTTTTTTTAATAAAGAACACCATCCCTGTGATTAGAGGAAAATTAAGACGTTTATAACCACAAGCCCTGCAATTGCAGCCAAATTATTCTGCTGGCACCCCTTGATTACCTGTGGATTCATTATCCTGTTTAATGTGGCAAAAAACTTCTCATAGGATCATAGCATATCCTGCAGGACTCCTCTCAGTGTAACCCCCTATTTATTTATTGTTAATGCCTTCCAAAAATATTTGAATAATGGAAGTAACAGTTTTTTTAGTAAATTATGTATTCTTGGTTAAAAAAGGTAGAACAAATTGTAGGTATTGCAAAGATAATCAATGAACAAATGCCCTCATGAGATGAGACACAGAAATTAATTTAAAAAATTAAATGTGCTAAATATGTGCTAAATATATTGACTACTTTGCCTCTTATGAAAGATCAAATTTAATGACATTTGCTTACTAATCTTTCATTTTTCAATTAAACATGGGCTAAATATATTGGACCAATATCCTATTCCCTATCTCTTGATCTCAGGGAGAAAATTAATTCTTTGGTTTCTACAAGGGGACATCCCAGATGCACTTCCCCAGGAAAAGGATTCAAGTGTCTGAGAAGTCTGGGAGGATAAAAGAACAAACAATTTGTAGGTTCCAGCTCTTTTTGGTTTTTTCCTACTAAATGTTCCCCTTCCCTCCCTCTCCCTGGGAGCGGGATGGTGATATCCAACTCTCTTTTGCTGTGGGACATTGGTGGGCACAGCAGATAAATCATTCCAAGGAGAATAAAAACAAGTAAATTATTTGGATCATCACACCTGGGTCTTGATCCTGTGCCACGGCCAATCATGAAGAGCTAGAAACTACTCCATATCGAAACAAATTGAGAATTTTATCCAAATAAACAGCACAACAACATCTTTATAGAGAGCTGAAAGTCATCCAGAGAAAAAGCAAACAAACTGCAGTAATTTCTCCAGCTGTCAAAAGGCACTTGAAAGAATTAGCCAAAATTAGTGTGGATATCTCCAGATTCTGAGTAAATGTGGCTTTAGTTCTCATTTTGCTTTCATAATTGGAACAAGACGCGGTGAAATTGTCTGGACGCCTCCGTGTTGGAAATAAATTAGTTCCCCTTCATAGTCTTTTAAGAAGAGGGACTTAGCAAAGCCTTCTACTTTCTGCTTATTTACTGAGGCTCTGCAATTATAACGAGGCAAATAAGACTTGCTAAGAAGCGAGAATACAAATGGAAAATTTAATCTCTGAGGGGCTGCCTTCGGGCACAGACGATAATTCAGCTGCACACACCTATTTGCATTTCGTCAGGTTGGAACATCAGAGCTCTACCACAACATAAGCAAATGTGGTTTGGACTGAAAGAAGTGCCATGAGGGGAGGGTTTCAGATTCTCAGCTGGTTGGGATCATCTGAGATTACCTGATTCTGCTCAGGGTCCTCCTCGAGGGGATCACAAGCACCTGTCAGTGCAGCGATCCCCGACGCGGGAATGATGTGCCGAACTCCATGATATCAGAAGGCTAATTAATTACTTCATTATACTATATTATACTATATTACACTAACAAGAACTATATCACTAACTAACCAGCTGGAAAAACCTGTGACTCTCTGCCAAGAGTCTCAACACACATGTGGATCCAATTGCTCAGTGAATCCAAACAACAAATCAGTCTTCAGTAAACAATCTCCATAACACATTCCACATGTGTACAACAACCAGCAACAGCAAGTGAGATAAGAATTGTTTTTCTTCTTTCTCTGCTTCTCTTAAAGCTTCTCCCAGGAAATCCTGGGAAAGTTGTGCCTGGTGCTCTCTATGAAGAGAGCTGTGGCCACAAGCACCAGTTTGACTGAAATGCACAGGGATTTTCCTCCAAAAAGAGGCATCAGGCTTGCTGAAGATGGATTGGTGCAAAGGAATAATGGAAGCATGGATTGGGTGTTGGGATAAGTTGGTCAGTGCTCAAATCCAGACTGACCATGAGGTCTCCAGGAGCAAATGCGAGATAGGGGAATTTTAACCAAATCTACCTCCATGTGCTTCTCCCCACCTCAAAATCCAAGTTTTCCATGTCAGATGGGAATGATCTTTATGGGAACATTCCTCAGTAGACCTCCCACCCTTCTTCCTTTTATTTTCTTTTCATATTTGTATCCTCATTTCCCTCACCTCAAAATCTTAAGGATAGTGGATTATCTTCTAGTAACTCCAATATTATTTTGCTCACTCTCTCCCCTTAACCCCACTGACCTCTCAGTTCATTTCACTGAGCCTTTTGGGGCTGATCTCCCTGCAAATCATTTTCTCTGCATCCCATCCTACCTTTCAGCTTTCCTGGGGTTCCCATCCCATAAACACCAAAAAGCCTTTCAAATTCCCATCAGCACATTGAACAGCACTATCATCTCCCCTGAACTCAAAATAAGGAATAGTTATTATCCATCCAAAGGCATGAAATAAACCTTGCACTCAGGAGCTTTAATTTTGAAGCTCATTAGACTCACCTTGTTTCCCTGAAATTCATCTTGATTTATGAACACAAGGTGCACCCACCATAGTGAAACAGGTATCTCACACATCACTTCTCATACACTTAACTATGTTTTGGTTTTTTTGTTCCAAAAGACCCCAAATTTGTTTATTTGCTTCTTTGTTTGCTTTGTTCATTTGTCTTTAAGGAAAGCAACAAATAATACTCTTTGCTCTGGGAAGGTAATAACTTCAGCACAGTCTCTTGAGTACTCATATTCTTCAGAAAGTAAAATAATTTTTCACATAGTTAATAAAAAAAGAAAGTTAGAGGTCAAGAGTAGAGCACTCATTGATGTTCTAATGTTCTATTTCTTTATTGCCTTTGTTTGCAGTGAGAGAACAAAATTACAGTGACTGGAATTTTTTTTAATATAATTGGAATATAGTGCTGGTAGATTGATGACTTTCGGCACTCAAAGTCCTTGAACAAACCCTCAAATAAAAAATGCTGAAAGGAGACCCTCTTCTATTCAAGTCAAACTAAATTTCAGTGATGGCTTCCCAAGTCCAGAATTTCAGTGTATTCTAAGTGTTCTTCAAACAGATTTGATGATACTCTTCAAACCTTGACTTGGACAGAAAGAAAAGTCTTGCCTCTTGTCCCTGTTCCCTCCATGACTCTAGAGTTTCTTTTGGTGATTGTTTGCCTTCTCACTGGTCTTCCCTCAAAATATGAAGAATCCAGTCCTAAAAACTCCAGCAGAGTTTTTTTCTCTTCTTTCTCACTTCTTTCCCCCACCCCTTTCCATGAATTCTTGTGCCAGTCACTTCTGCAGTGCTGCTGACAGAGTGGGGGACTCTTACCCCACTTGTGTGAGTACTTATATATATATATAAGTAGTCACCTGCACAGCTGAGGTGTTGGCTCCCTTGTTCACTCCTAAATTTCCTTTATTTTTTACCTCGAGGAATATCTCGAGCATTTGTGCTTGGAATTCTGATTTGTTGAGTGGGGTTTCAGTTCTCTGGAATTTTCTAGATCCGGCTGTACAGGAGTGTTGTGGTTTACACCCAGCCTGGAGCTCAACACCTCATAGCTGCTCATTTATTTCTGATCCCAACAGGATGTAGGGAAAATAAATGGGAGGGTAAAAGTGAGAAAACTCACAGTTTTATATAAGAACAGTTTAATAATTCAAATAAAATAATAATTGTGACAAAACAAAACAACAACAATAATAACAACCATAACCATAGCAACAATAACCATAATCATACATTTAATATAATATAATGAAAAGGGAAATATTTTTTTTAAAGAGAGCGAGCACAATAAACCTGCAGGAAAACAAATTATGTGAATTAAAAACAATTTTTATGATCAACCAAGCAATGCCCAAGCAGTCCCCAAGCAGCCATCCCTGGCCAAATTTCCCACTAGTTTATATGCTGGGCATGCTGCCATAGGGTCTGGAATACCCCTTGGGACAGTTGGAATCAGAAGAGAAAAGACCTTGACTCTGTGCAAGTGCTGCTTAGAAATAACTAAAACATCACTGAATTATCAACCCTGCTTTCAGCACATTTCCAAAATTTAAGCTTATATTAGCAACCATGAAAAAAAAATAATGCTGCTCCAAAAAAAAAAAAATTCAGCACATGGTCTTTTTATTGTGAAGGGGACAGGAAGGGTATCTTGTTCCCTAGAAGTCTTATTTCCTTAGAAACCTTAATTCCTTAATGCCTCCATTGGGACAGACAAGAACAGAAGTTGGCTACCATCATAATGGGGTTAAATTAACAGGGATTCGTGACTTTTGTATGTTTTTCTCCCTTGTGTCATTGCAGAAATCCCTCCTGACCTCATGGATTCTTTTCACAGAATTCACCACAATAAATACTGGCTACAGAAATACATCATTCCCAACACCAGGTTAGATTTGATTCACTTCCTGGAACCAAATTCCTTACCAGTTCCCAGGGAGCCGCAGTCATTCAGAGGAACATTCCTTTTCCATAAAAAACCTACCAGGACTTTCAAAAATCCAGCCTCTCCAGTACAGTCCCAAAGGTATTTCTGGGGGCTGTTCAGTGTCCTGAATTTCCAGGAAGGTCATTAAACTGGAATATTTTAAGTTGCTAATAAATTTTAAGTTCTATGCCCTGTAAATAGAATCCAAGAGAAATTAGGATCCTCTTGCAGTGACTTAATACAGACACTGTCCCAGTGCAGTAAATCTTTTCTATGTGCAGTGATTAGAGCTGTGATTAGGATCATTTCAGACACCTACAGTAAATAAAAAGGCTTTTCAGTAGTTGCTATGTTGTCATATATCCTGCAGCCTTCCCACTCAATTCTTTTTTGGGGATTGATTTTAGGGGATCGACAGGAGATTGTCTGGAATGGTTGACACTCTCTTTTTCCTTGCTTCTTTGTGGAACTGTGTCACAAACACATCTACACAGGCTCACAGGCTTCCTGCCCAAACAAACCAGCAAGTCCCCTTCAGGAAGGCATCCAGAAGCTGTTGGCAAGATAAACTCAGCTCCAGACAATTGGCTCCAAGTAGTTATGGATGTGAACCATGTCTAATTCTGGTGCCCTTCATCTAAAGCAATCCTTCAGTGCTATCCCAGAAAGATTTATGCATTCCAACACTTTTATTTCCAACCTATAAACGTGTGATTCAAATAATGAAATGTGCCCTCGTTGTCATCCTGTAGATACAGAGCTCTGGAGTGTTACAGCTCTGTGCCCTCACATGAACAAAGAAACCTCCAGTAATTCCATTTCAGTGCCTCTCCAAACCATCTCTACCTCTGCCCACCTTCATTCCTCACTCAAGTATGGAATCATAGAATCACTGAGGTTGGGAAAACCCTCCAAAAGTCCAAGCTGTGCCAAATCCCCACCTTGTCTCCAGCCCAGAGTGCCACCTCCAGGTGACACCTCCAGGAATGGGGACTCCAAAACTCTCTGGGCAGTCCCTTCCAAGGCCTGACCACCTTTTCCATGGGGAAATTCCTGCTGATGTCCAACCTGAGCCTCCCCTGGCCCAGCCTGAGGCTGTTCCCTCTCCTCCTGTCCCTGTCCCTGGGAGCAGAGCCCAACCCCAACACTGGCTGCCCACCCCTGTCAGGTTCTGCAAAAACCAAGCTCAGAATCAACAGATTCCTTCCTGTGCTGCCAAAAACTTCCAAACTTTTGTTTAGAAAACTAAAAGTGAGATGAACAATTTGTCTGAGATTGATTCCCTGCTTTGTGGCAGCAATACTAATAAAGCAAATTTCGTGTATTTACCCTGGAAGATGCAATAATGGAATTAAGAGGGCCATGTCTAAAGGCAAGCTGTGTTTTTTTGAAAATATTTTTCTCTTTGTTCTCCATCAACTGCTGAAAAAATGCAGCTGAAACTTGTTTTATTTTTGATTGCCACATTCTGGAATAGAAAGTATTTAAAAATTTATATTAAATAAGAGAGTTAGAACTGCCAAACTTAAAAATAAAGGGAAATGTAGGTGTTGAAATAATAACAAAGAAAACATTTTAGGCTTTTTTTTCTTTAATAGATTGATTTAAATTCTAATTAGAAAACAAAAATAATGGCTTTTGGGTGTTCTTTTTCAAAAAGAAGTTTCTACACTTCTTTTTCAGCTCTACAAGTCACTACTTCTTTAGGAATTAAAAGAAACAGATTCTTAGAGAAACAAAGGTAAGACTGTGAGGCAGCTACACATAATTTCAGGTTGAATTGTCTTCAGCCTGTTTTCTATCATAGCTGCTTTTAGTGCTTATTGGGATGTGGAAATGGCTCTGTAGTGGCTAAAAATAAAGAGCACTCCAGCAGGGATGGAATGAAAAGCCATTTTTGTCTGTGTTTTTAAGTGCTGTGTACTTTGCACACTTAAGTCATAGCTGAGGTTTTATTAGGTGGAAAGAGAAACCTCTTTTTATTTTTTTTTTGGAACTTCTAGGAGCAAAATGGTTTTTGAGCAAGAAAAATAATGTAATTTTAGGTTTTAAATACAACAAAAACTCTACGACATTTTCAATTATTGCAATGTTCAAAACATTATTTATTTAATGTCAGGCATAAAATAATACACAATGTGTGTAGAATATATACAGTATATACCTTTTAAAAGAGGACCGAAAGGTAACAGAATAAAACATAAATATTTTGACATTGGAGGAACTCTTGATCCAAAATTTACCTTGCCTTTTCCATTTCCTTCTTGCCTTTCACTTCTCAAGTCTGTAGCTCCATGAAATGTTTGGCCTTGAGTCAAGTTTTTTTGTTGGTTTTTATTTCAGGAAAAGTATTTTACTGGATCATTTCCATGGATTTGAGCACCTGGTTTTGATGGAAAAAGTAAAGATTGTCCTCTGGTTGAGTATTTATTTATTCAGGTGTGTGTCTGGAGAAAGTTCTCCCTTGTTCCTTTCCTTCTTTAGATGGTCTGTACAACACATCACAGCTTTTCAGACCAAGTCAGAAAATTTTACATTCAGAGCTTTTATTTATATATTTACTCAAATTCCGTGAAGCCAAACTTTGTGAGACATTGATTAGAAAATTTTAATAACAAACAAAATGGCTAAAAATGTAATAGAAAGTATTTCATCCCTCAAAATGGACAAGCTTGGCTTTTGAAGGGGTGTTTCTTCCTTTTCTCTGACCACACAGGAACAGGTATTTAAAATGGACAGAGCATATAATTTTTCAGTTGATTGAATAAAGGTAAAATCAGTTTAAGTTCATTTCCTAAGCATTTCTTCTGCTGCTAATTTCAATATTGATTGTGGGTTGGGTTTTCTTCTGGGGAGAGGGATTTAAAAAAAATTTCTTTGCTCAGTGTTTTGAGGGTTTTTAAAATATTTCCCTTTTTTTTCTCTTTGAAGGTGTGACAAATTTATTCTTCTCTTAAGAAGGTTATTTTTTTCACAAAGGTAAAACATCATGACCAATATAATGCATGAAATATGGTGTGGTCGTGTTGTCAGCCAGCCAAAGGGAATGCAGAGAACAGCACCTCATTTTTTAAACTTCCCATTTTTATTTTGGATTACTGAAGTTCCCAGTATGATTTATTTCACTATTTCCTGTGTGTTTCCTATGCCAGAAGTGTCTACTAATGAGACAGCAAAAAGTGAGTGGTTTTCATCCTTTATCAAATGGCAAAATCCATTTTGCAGTGATAGGACAAGAAATAATGGGTAGAAATTAAAAGAAATTTAGGGGAATTTAGGACAGATATTGGGAAAAAATTCTTCCCTGTGAGGGTGGGCAGGCCCTGGCACAGGGTGCCCAGAGAAGCTGTGGCTGCCCCTGGATCCCTGGAAGTGTCCAACGCCAGGCTGGACAGGACTTGGAGCAACCTGGTTGTAAAATTTAAAAATAAATCTATGTTAAAGGAACTTCATCCTTTCATGTTTACTTGAGTGGAAATGGATCAAAATCACATCCAGAGCTTGAATTTTTAATAATCACATACAGTTCTACAAAATTAGAACAGAAATTTAAAGAAGTCAGTGGTGTCAACAAGAATCATCTTTACTGGAAGTCAACCTCAATATTTTTTTCAATATATTTTGTTTCATTTTAAGCTTTTCTCAGTCATTATGTTTTTCTTTTGATTATTATTGGCTGAGAATATTAAAGTGAATAACCAAACACATTTTGAACCTTTTTCCACAGGTTCATGACAATGCAAGTTTGCTGTAATATACTAAAATCAAACATCTGCTTATGCTTTTTTGTTTGTTTTAAAGAATGCTGATAATCATTGTTGGAATACAGTCACAGAGGACTGAAAAAATACTTAAAATAGTTGAAAATTTGGTATGTGATAATTGGTGATAACACTGCTTCCCAAACTGGGCATGTCTTTCTCATTATTAATTTTCTTTTTAGTGTCAAACTGCATTTTTTACCCTTTGTTTGGAAAAAAATCCTGTTGAAGGGTTTTTCTCTCTTTGTTGGTTGGGATTCATCTCATTCAGCTACAGAGACC
>VXBC01007486.1:475441-512790 GCA_013399945.1 Ploceus nigricollis
CATTTAATCCCAACCCTAATTAAAAAAAAAACTTAAAAATGAAAACTCCACAAGGCTGGATGGGGCTTGGAGCAACCTGGGATAGTGGAAGGAGTCCCATGGCAGGGGGTTGGAATGGGATGAGCTTTCAGGTCCTTTCCAACTCAAACCATTCTGGGGGTCAGGAAGGATCACCTCCCCTGACCTGCTGCCCATGCTCCTCCCAGTGCAGCCCAAGGGGCTGATGCCCTTTTCATGCCCCATGGACACATTGAGATTCATAGTCAATCATCATCCCCAAGGACTCCAAGGGAATTTTCTGCCAAGTTCCTTTCCAACCTGTTGGCCCCTGGTCCATCCTTCTGCGTGGAGTTAATTCCTCTTCAAGGACCAAAATGAAATATAAAACTCACTTAGATTTAACAGTGAAATATTAAGATGCTGCTACATGAATCACTCTCGTGGCAATGTACCTGCATCTAATTCCTCTTGGCTTTAATGCATTCCAACAGGAAGCAAGTGCTTATACACCTTTCAAGGGCTGGAACTAATCAGTCTGCTAAAAATCATAGAGAATATGTATGAAGGTAAAAAAAGCCAATAATTAATCCTTTTTCTGTTTCTCAGAGTTAGCAGAGTCTTCAGAGCTCCCAGATCCAGTCCATTTTAAATAACCTCAGCCTGACTTTTGATGCTGCTGTTTGCTTCAAGCTCCTTTAATCTTTGAAGAAAACTGTTCCAGTCAGAAAATTGAATGGATCATCACTGAATTAAAATCTAAGGAGGGACATGAAGCTCTGCTGTCTGACTCTCCCTCCCACTGCCTTCATTATTTAATGCAACACTTGAGAAGTCGCCTAAACTTATGGGAAATTACAAATCCCCTCAGTGCATTGAGCAGAAGGAAAATTCTATTTCCAGGGCAGTTTTTTGATCAGAACCCTTTGTTCCATATGAACAGGTGTGTGCTTAAGTCATTTTGCTTTTCAGAGTGCAGAAAGTCACCCCCTGAGTTTATTCTTCACACCTGAATGAGTCTCACCTCCAGGAGGAACTTTGAGACCATCTCAGTGCAAATGAAGCTTTGTTCCTAACAGCACATCACACCCCAAAGCTGCTCAGAAGGAGAAAGTGTTGCACAAGACTGAGATGGAGAATGACAGGTAAAGTTCTCCCTCTTTTCAGGTGTTTTCTTTGTGGGGTTTGAGCCAACATGTGACACCTTTGGCAAACTGAGTGAAACTTTCTCCTTGAGCAACCCCACAGAAACCAAAGGGACTCTCTGGAAGGTGTTCTGCTTCCAGAGAGCAGAGACAAAGATATTTTGATCTGTGAAAGATCTAAACTTTGATCTGGGCAAGAGCATATCCTGCTGGACAGGATTTGGGCAGACAGGTGGATTAAAAGGCTTGTGATAGAGTGAGGGACAGACCCTTTATCTGGCACCCTTTGGGACTCATTCTCCCCTTTGACAGAGTCTGTGTTTTCCATTCTGTGGCCTTCAGCTGCCATCAAATGTTGTATCTGATGGTGTTCACCCTTGTGTGGGGTGATGTCACTCCACTGTCCCATCCAGGAGTGTGCAAAGCAGGTTTCTTCTCACATTTGAGGCTAGATTGTTCCTTTATCTAGTAGGTCAATTTATTATAACTCCTGGGCCCTGGAAGAGACTGCACTGGGGTGTGACTGTGTTCTGAGTGTGGTTTTGCACCAAATGATCTTCACAGGTCCTTTTAAATATAAATCAGTCTCTGTTTAGGGCCTGAAGCCAAGCCAGGAATATAAAAGATATAAATCAGGGCAGTAATTCTTAGCAGGCATTGCTGGGATGGTGCTCTGTGGGTGATAAGGTTCCACAGTTTAGATCAAAATTAGTAATGGGCTTGTCCCCCACCCTGCAGGACATCCCTGCACTTAATGGGGCACAAACAGTGGGAGGGGAAGGGGAGAAGAGGACAGTGCTACAGGCTCCAGATGGAAATTTTCTTGCCTTTCCTAGTAAAGGTTCCCTCAGATAAGTAAATTCTGGGCCCTAAAGCTCATCCTATTTATTGAACACCTGAGTGCTTTGTCATGGTTCTCATCACCACAAGGCTACACAGATGGTTCAGACACATTTCTCTGCACCTGCAGTCTGTGATTCCAGCAAGCCTTTTGGTATTATCCCAGAATCCCAGAATGGTTTGGACTGGGAGGGACCTTAAAAATCATCTTGTCCTACATCTTCCACTATCCAAGGTTGCTCCAAGCCCCATCCAGCCCAGTCTTGGACACTTCCAGAGATTCTGGGACATCCACAGCTCCTCTGGGCAATCTATTCTGGTGCCTCATCACCCTCACAGGCAAGAATTTCTTCCTCATATCTGAGCTAAATATCTCAGTTTTTACTTTAAACCTCTCCCATTTACACCTACCTGTTGGAACCCTGATTACTGAGAATTTTGGGCTTTCTGTGCTGACAGNTGAAAAAGAATCTACACCTACCCATGTAAAAAGTCACTCTCCTTCCTTTTCCACAGCCCCTGTTAGGTACTGGAAGGGACTCTAAGGTGTCCCCAGAGCCTTCTCTTCTCCCTGAATAATCCCAGCTCCCTCAGCCTGGCTGTTGAAATGGGATTTATTAAAACCCCACCCTGGTGTTAAAACCAGCCTGAATTCTTCTCATGTAGGATCCAAGCTAAACCAGATTTTTATGATGACACCACATCTACCTGGCACAACTGAAATCAAAATAGTGGTTAAAATCAAAACAGACCCAGTTTTTAAGGCCTTGTTAGGAATCACCAATAAAATACCCACCTAAATATATTCTTGAAAATATCAGAATATATTCTGCACTCCTGCCTGCTGTCCTCAGTGCTATGAAATGCATCCCCTGGCACCAGTGGCTCTATGTCAGCATTTCTGTGTGTACAGACAATGGACCACAGGACAGAAAAAATTTTCTTTCTGCAGGAGATGATGTAAACAAATGCAGGAGAAAAAAACCCTTTTTGCTTCCCCTCTCAATTTATTTCAATCCAAGCTGTCCTACTTCATCTATTAAACATCTCCTCCTGATCTCTGTCAGAACAGGATCTTGCTTTAGGCAGACTCTCAGTTCTTCTGCACAGAAGGGAATAACTTAATTTACTTTGCCAGAGTTCTTGGCAGTTCCTGACCCCCTTAAACTAAAGTTATTCCCATTTGTGTCTGGGGCAAAATATGTAAAAATCTGGCAAATTTGTGGTATTTGGGTCTCAGGGAGGAATCAAAATTTTGCAACAACAAATTTGATCTTCTCTCTGCACAATTCCTGGTATGAAAGGAAGGGAATGTAGGGATAAAGTGTGAAATAAAAAAGGAAAACCTCCAGGAACTGGATTTACTCTTCTGGCATCATGATTCTTGCATCCCATGATTTTCTGCTGGTCTTTGTATCTATTTTGTCTTTTAATGAGAATGGAGAGGGACTGGAGGTGATGAGCACCTGGATTGGAAGGATGCAGCCATTGGAGGTGCACAAACCCAAGGGAGGAAGCATTTTTAAGTTCCTCAGCTTTTCCTGAGCAAAAAAAAGACAGATTGTCTAATCTGGCTCTGCCTCATTTTATCCACGTGCAAAATGGGGACTGCAATATTAATTTCTCAGCTGTGTATGAAGCACTGTGTCAAACTGGGAAAAAACCATCATAGAGTAAAAAAAGGCTCTGCACAACAAGATAATAAAAGGGACAGTTCCCAAATCCTCTGTTTCATCTCTTTGATAAACTCACTTGAATCACAACCTTTATTTGCAAAGTGGCCACAAAAAAATTTGTGAGCAAGAGGGTGATGAGCCTCTGGACAAAACCCTGTCTCTGAATGGCCTTGCTTTGACACAGTGGGACAGAGGAAGTTGTATTTTAAATTTTAAATGGGGTTTTTAAGGCTGAAGAGGGGACTGGAAGCAAAATCCCAAAGCTCAGGTGTGTGTGCAGGTGCCTGCTGTGCCACCAGGCCTCTCAGGAAAATGTCACCTCCCTGTCCTGGGTTCACAGTGACTTCAGAGGTTTAAGAGAGGGAAAACAAATGTTTGACAGCCTCAAGCTCCACGGATCAGAGATGTAATAATGAATATTGTTTTACAGTGATATTTTTAGGCTAAACAAAAATAGGTGGGAGTCAGTGCTGGCAGTGGAATATTTGCTTGCAAAGGTGATTGATTCTGAGTTTAATTAAAATAGATCCTCCCACGCAAGTCCCTCCTCTCCCATTAAAACTTCTCTTGAAATTACTATTTATTGTTTATATATAGCCAGAGGTTTTCATAGCTCATTCTTGGCCTGATCAACAGTAGATTTGACACTGACCTTGAAAGGAGTGGGGTTTAGAGTCAATAAATTCTATAATTTTCCATTTCATTCCTCTTCCCATACAAAAGCTTATTTACTTTCTCCTTTCAATTTCTCCTCAATCATCCATGTAGTGTCTTATTTTGATTTGTTCTACTTTATTTTCCTTCTATAGCACTCTTATTTCTTTCCTTATCTTCTTCAATTTAATTTATGCTCTATCAGTGTTTGCTCCACAGCTCAGTATATTTTACATTTATCTGAATTAGATTTCATTCCTACCTATAACATTGATCTTGCATTTAAATTGTCCCTGTTTTCCTTCATCTGGCTACTCCTAATTCCTGAAACTTTCATCCATTAGCTTGAAATATACATTTTTCAGTACTGTAGTCATACTTATTTATAAAAATATCCAAAAAACCTGCAGACAGAGGGCAGATCTTTCCATAAATCAGCGACCCAGATTTGCTCTGAGCTGTTTTTAGATGGAGCACATTTACTGTGACAACCCTTAATTTATATTGGGAAAGATGAAAATGTAACAAGAACTGGTATTGGGAAAAAATATATTTAAGCCTCTTTCCCTTGTGTTTAGAAGGGTCTTCCACCCAGAAACAACAGGAAAATACAGTTGTAGGGCCATTAAAAAAACTCCAACAAACTTGGAAGGTTTAGATTTATCACCTCAAGACCTCTTTTTCCACTAACACTTTTTATTTTCCTCACTTTTATTCTGCCCTTAGTGCACCTTGACTGGCAAGACTTTCCCTGGATCATGGCCTCTCCAGACTGAAGGACTTTTGGGAAAAGGGAATGTTCAGTTTAAACCAGCAAGAATAATGGGGCCACAACAACCCCTGACAGGCATTGTTCTGCTCTAAAATATTTCCATTTTTCCGTAAACAGCAGGGTGTTTCTGATAATTGTATTTTCCCTGCAATTTGGCTGTGCAAAGCCAGCTCTCCCTGTTTGCCTGCTGCTCATTTGTGAGGTATGAGCTGGGCAAAGCTGCACTCTGGCTTTTGCAGCAGTGACTTTTGAGCTGCTCTGGGCTTAAACCTGGGCTCAGAAACGGGGCTGGGCTTGATCTGTCTCATAATTTTTGTGACTCATCCTTACACAGTGTGGGGGCATCCAGAAGAAATCCCACATTTCAAAAAGAAGACAGAAAGATTTCTCCTTTTAGGATGTGTAGTCAATTTAATTGCCTATAAATGTTCTTCAGTTGTGGGATGAGAGGTGTTAAGTCAAAATACCAGAATCACTGTTGTCAAACATTATGCAGCACACAGCTGATATTTCACCAGACATTTCAGTGAAATTAGGAAGAAATTACCCTCACAACAAGGATTTTATTCCCCATATTTAATCTAAATCTACTCTTTCATCTTAAGGCCTTTTCTCCTTGTGTTATCACTGCATTCCCTTGTGTAACATCCCTCTCCTTTTCCATTGGACATGGTTGGGAGCAGTTTAAATTCCCTTTGAATTTGAACTTTGGACATCTCTCAATTTAATGTTTTTTAACAAGGCTGGGCACATTCCATATATAAATAAACATATATATATANAGTGGAAAGATAAAAATAGGAAACTTCTGAACAGTCCAGTTCAAACCCTGTTTGTCAGAGCCTTGGTACTTCATAATTCCCTTCAAAAATGTATTGCTCTATGCTTTGAATGCAGCTGGCCTTTGTTGCCCTCTTCTTGTTGAGAGGCTGTCACAAAGCCCTGAAAACCATAAATCCTGTAATTTCCATTCTATATGCATTCATATTCCATTTCTACCTGCTTTATCCTGACCTTCAGTGGCTTTTCATTTAAATCTCTCTCCATCTGCTTTCACCCAGCCTGTTCCCTCTCAGTCTTCATTTTTCAAGGCTGAAAACATTCTCTGACTCCTGGAGAGTTTCCCATTCCCCTGGCCAGCCTGGACATCTCTGTTTTTCCAGCTTGGCCTTTCAGATTCAGTTCAAAAGTCCAGGAGAGCAGGTAAATATCCCTGATTATGGGAATTTCACAGCAATGGTTATTTTTCACTCTGCTTTTGGCTCTGAACAATGAGTTTACTTTTCATTGTCGTGGGGATACTGGGATAAGAGTGCTGGACTAGATTTAGGGATGGAGCTGGGGCCTGATGTGTAATGAAGATTAACAATGGCTAAAAACATTTACCATTATATGTTTTTTCTCAATAAATCATTTGGTGAAGTTATGCCAGGCCCATTGTCAATGTGAAAGGGTTTAAATGAGGGAAAATACAGAAAATGCTGCCAAACCCAGGGATCTTTCACCATAATTTGTTCATGTCTTGGATCCAGGAACATGAACTGGCATTCTCAGCTGCCAAGGCATTCAGGGATGCTGCAACTCAAATTTATCCTGCTTTTCTCCTGGACACCTGTGTAATATCCAGAGTAATTCCAAGAGACAAGTTTATTTTTGCAAATACTGGCATGAGCTAAGAGATTTTCTGATCCAGGCATTTGATCTGTTTGTTTTACACAACAGAATCTTTCTATGAAGATGATGTTGAGAAAAAAAATTGCTGTTGGCCTCTAGAATTGCACATGGAGCCTGGAAAACACCTTCATCAAAACAAAACAAGAAAAGGCAAAAAAGTAGCAAAACTTCAACACCAAATGTGCTGAAATTATCAGAGAATCATAGAATGGGTTGGGTTGGGACAATAAAGAAAATATTTCCTGGTTCTCTCAGTCTTGGGTCTGAGTAGGAAACACAGTGTATAATTCAGAGTTCATGAATTAAAGGAAACAGAAGAAAAAAGAGGGAGAAAGAAAAAGTCAGGCAGAAAACTTGTTTATCTCTCATGAGCTAAAACTATTACCAGCATGTCAGGAAAAAAAGTATTATTGTGTTATTATTTTGAGATGAGATGTTAGGGTTCCAGTGCTGGGCAATATAACATTTTCTACCCATGCTGAAATTGTAAAAATTATAGGATTTGGAAACCTGAGGTAAATAATCATAGAATCATTTGGGCTGGAATAGATTCTTTAGGTTATTGAGTTCAACCATAAACTTCAGCCAGGTCCAGCAGTGTATATAAATAAAAGGTGCAATATACTCTTTTTACCTTACATTTTTTTATGTTTTAAATTCTCTTGTCTGTCACAGTCCAGCACCCAAAAGTGAAGAGGGTTAATACTGAGCTGGAAATGAATTGGTAAAAAGGGTTAAAATGTTTAATTTTATATTTGGCAGCTGTGGCTGCAGAAATCATCACCATGGGTCAGGCCAGTCTGGGCACAGAGGGAATTTAGGTGGAGTTTCACAGTAAATAATTTCATTGGTAAATTTGGTGGGAATTTTTCCATCCAGTGCTGAAGACTCCCAGCCCACACAGATGGTGGCTCAGGTGCCTGCTTGAAATTAATGACAAACCCAGTCTTTTTTAGGATGGCTCCAGGAGGGTTTTAGGCACTGCTTTAGAATGAGATTAATTGGTCCAAATGCTTCACTATTGACTGATGGTAATGGGGACCAAAACTCAGCTTTTTTACACAAACATTTTTGTTATTTTTATTCCTTGAACTGAAATACAATGACAAAGAAAAATAAAGTTTGTACAATGATTTAACTTCCTCAACTGACATTTTCCAGTTAAAAACAATAATAGAATCACAGAATAGTTTGGGTTGGCAGGGTCCTTAAAGCCCATCTCATTCCAATCCCTTGCCATGGGCAGGGACACCTCTCACTGTCCCAGGATGCTGAATTAATGGACAGAATTCCTTGTGCTGTATCTGTACTGTTTGGGATGCTGGGATGGTCTCCAGTCTGGGTATTATTTGGGCTTGGATTATGTAGCATTGGAAAGGAGAATGAAAAGATCCTGTGTGCATTTCTAAGATCTATTTCAGGATATTTTCTCATCCTACACTGAACACTGCTTGAATTTCTAGCAAGATAAAATTTTAGGTATGTGGTCCAACTTGGATTTTGAAAGTCTACAGGACAGAAATCAAATTCATGCAGAGATTAAAAAATACAAACTCCTCTCTTTTCCATTACAAAACACCTCAGGGAGATTATTGGACTTTGAATAACTCTTTTTCTTATTACTTTTTCTTATTTCTTTTTCCTGAACAAATAGTCTTAGGCAAATCCCAGTTGGATGACATTAAGTAATATCAATTTTAATAGCAGCTTTATGTTCCCATTCTGCCAATGCACTCACTAAAAGATCATCCTTTTCTCTTCACTCCACAAATTTCCAATGTAAACATTGGCTGAATTACCAGTATTTTTGAAGGCTGGTCTCTAATGAAAGAAAATAGAAATTAATTGCTAAGAATGACAAATTATTATAGACAGAAAAATGAGCAAAATCAGTCATTAACGTGAGTGGCATTTTGCAAAGAGAAAATTCATCTTTCAGAACTCTGCAATGTCTGAATCAAAACTTTTTTGAGACTTGAAGCTGAGCCGTAATTACTCCTTTTTAAAGCTTGAATGCATACACAGTTCAGTGTGATAAAAATAAACTCGTTTGAAACACAGTTCTGAATAAATAAAATGAACAATAAAGAGCCCAGGAAGGCAAGATCTTTTCAGCTATATCAAAAATAGTAAAACCTTTTTGATTTACTGAAATATGGAGAATATAAATTTAATGCTGGAGTAAAAGTTGAGGGAAAAATGAGAACACACCTTGATACCTGCAAAAAGGAACAATATTTGCTGAAGAAATGACATCCCTGATCATTGCTGGAAGGTAACTTCTGCCTTTTCAACCAAGAGGGAAAGAAAATCACATTTAATGTCAGGTAAAGAGTGTGTGCACCAACAAACCTCCTGCAGATAATATTGTACTGAAAATTCAAACCTAAATCCAGCCTATTTTATGACTTCTAATAGATCCTGCATTTCTCATTTGGAATTGTTGCTTCCAAACCATATAAATGGTTTTTAGGGTGGCTGTTACCATACTTGTCTTATTGAGAAGCACAAATTCTTCTCTGATACATTTGGAAAACCTCATGAGGTTAGAGAACAAAAAAGTAGCAAGAATCCCATTTTGGGTGTTTTGCACTTATTATTTTTGGAACCTTGAAGAGTTCCCAGTTATACTTGCTATTTCTACTATCCTTTCCCCATAGTCTTTGTCCAGCTCTGTGTTATGAGGGCTAAATTGTAAATTTCAATATGTATTTGTGTTAATAAGGGATTTTTAAAACTAATCTTGGGAGAAAAATTAGGATTATTTTTGTATTTTTTTCCCTTAAAAATACAATGAGAACCCTAAGAGTTCCTTACTGTTGGAACCAGAAATGAGATAATCTTCAGAAGTTCAAACCAGGACATGCAAATCTGGTGGCTGTGAAATACCTGCACAAAATGTGGCTCAAATATTCATCTCAAGTCTCTTGGCTAAAGCAAGGACAGACTGCTGGTCTCAGAAAAGTGTTGGCATTGGGGCTGAGCCACTTGGTGACCTGAATTAGCCAATACAGACACAAAATATCTTAATATTTCTTCCCCTGACATGAATTAAAGTGACAAATGTAACCCCAGAGAGAACAAGATCCTTTTAGTTTTTCATTGACTGCATCAAGGACTAAGATTGGACTTTCTTTCATCACTGCTTTTATGTGTCCTTTGTCTTTGTCAAACTTGTGATGCATTTTAGTCTTCTTCTAAACTTCTGCTTTTCCTTTGGAACCTTGGGGCAAAACAATCAAAGAAAATAATTTTAAAAAAGGAGCAAAAAGTAATAATACACCAGATCTTTCCTTGTCAGGCAGTACATGAGTGACTAGGGAGAGAAAAATGGAGAGTGAGAAAGAGCTTTTGTCTTAGGTTGGAAATGGGGGTGAGTATTCTTTTGCCATCTGTCAGAGCTGGGGCAGTTCTCTGCTGTTCATGGGGCAGTTTTTTCTTTATCTCTCCCACAGCCAATCCTCCCTNCTTCTATTCTGACTCTGACAGTGTTTTTTTGTATTACTGCATTTTTATTTTAATTTTCCTAGTAAAGAAGTTATTGCTACTCCCACATCATTGCCTGAGAGCCCCTTCATTTCAAAATTATAATAATTTGGAGGGAAGGGGTTTGCATTTTCCATTTCAAGGGAGTCTCCTGCCTTCCTTAGCAGACACCTGGCTTTTCAAGCTAAGACAGCTTTCCTTCCACTACATTATGGAAACTTATTTCTCATTGCTGTCTCTTGGGGAAGGAAGGACAAGATCAGGGGCAGAACACATCCCTCATGTTAAACCTGTTTCCTGAAAACGTCAGAACCCTTTGGATAAAACATTTCTTGCACTACAGAGAACCAAAAGGAATAACTCAGTGAGTTGATCAGTCCTGGACTGCTGAACTTGTTCTAAATGCTGAATTTTAAGCCTTCACTCATGCCTCTGTCTTGTTTTTGCTATTTCTTCATCTCCAAATATTTCAAGTGCTTTTGTATCTTGCCTTCTTGTAGTGAACAACAAATCTGAAGAACAAATAAGATTATCAAAGATTTTGTTTCCCTTTTTCTTCCTTTTCTGTTGGGGTGGTTTACAAGGGCAGAGAAAGGAGCAGCGGCACTTTTCCTTTACCTAGACTTCCTCAGGCTGGTACTTCCTGAGGTATTCTGTGCTCTCAAATGAAGAACATATGAACACTCACTGTTCTCTTTTCCTGTCAGAGAACTAAATGAGCAAAATAAGAATATTAGGCATGTATTTAAACCAGAAATCTGGTTACTTTAAGATGATATGAAGCTGACACAGGAACATGTGTCCCAGAGCAGCTGTGGCTGTCCTTAGATCCCTAGAAGTGCCCAAGGCCAGGCTGGACAGGGCTTGGAGCACCCTGGGATAGTGGGAGGTGTCCCTGCCCATGGGCTGGAACTGGATGGACCTTGAAGACTCTTCCAACCCAAACCATTCCATGATTAAATGACTCCAAAAGTGAAATTAATGTGCTCCTACCACTAAGGTCCCATCACTGGGCCTAGACTGGATTTAATTTGATGCCATCCCCATGGTGCAGAGTTTATTTGTTGAATTCTCATCACAACTATTTCTTTTTCCATAACCACTTCACTGATCTGAGCACCTCACTAACAGAGATTTAGATATTGGTTCTTGAACCTGGGAATTGTTTGAGGATGCCATTTGGACCAGGAGGAAGCCTTATCAAGGATAATAATGTCTGAGGACCTCACAACATTTTTACTTGGAGCAATGTATTCATATTTTATTTCTGACTGTTATTACATGGGCAACACTACCTTTCAAATGAAAACAAATTCATCACAAAATAAGAATGCAAAATCAGCTAAAAGTCTTTAGCTTGCACTGCTCTGATTGGAAAGCTGTTTCATCAATTTCCTTCTGTGTTTGTCCAAAATTTTCCCACTTCCATCTTAATTTCCAGCTGATATTAGCATACAGCTCAGGGTTGTCAGGAGACAGCAGTGGGTCAGTCCTGAGTGTCACAGTGTCTGGGACTCAGACTCAGTGGAGATGTGCCCAGTGGGTTTCTCTGAGCTCAGCAGTCATTCTGGACTCTCTAGAATACGTGGTGAGAAAAAAGCACTTTCTGGATTCAAGACATCTAGGTCTTCAGCTATTGATTGGAGCTGTGAAAATAAAGTTTGTTCTTTAATGACAATTGTGGTGCAGCTGCATCAGGGTTGTGTCTGTTCTTGCATTTAAGCCATGAAGTCCCTGGCTGTTTCAGGGACTCTGTGACTGCTTGTCTGCACAGATGAGATAAAGGCTTTGGTGTCTGCTTTGAGATATTGCACAAAACTGTAACTAATGGACTGACTGAGCAATCAGCCACTTAACTGAGTGTTTCACAGTGGGATTTCAAACACTCCTGGAGATTCCCCCAGACATATCCTGTTCAGCTCAGGCCAATTTGTGTGGTTAATATGTTGATGAACACCCTGGGACAAGTGACTCAGGGATTTCCAGGCAATCTAATGCTGAAGTTGTTGAAGAGTGCAAGAGATGTCTGCAAACAAAGAAAACAAACCTTCCAGTGGATGCTGAGATGTTCACACAGGACAGTCTTGTAGAGGTGGCTGAGTTTTAGGAGGGTTTTCCATGTGATTTGTATTATTGATAACAATGGATTGTAGATCTGCTGGAGGATCACATGGGACCAGGGAGCAGCTGGATTATAGGATGTGAACTGAAGAGTTTGGGAAGCCTCACCAGATTGAAGTGAAGGTCTTTTTCAACAGAGACCCCTTTGACCAAAGCCAATGATGCAGCTTGAGAGATGGGATTTCACACCTGAACGTTGTCCTATAATAAGATACTAAAAACCTCTTTGGTTTTTTTTTTCATTTTAACAGGCATCCAGCCTCTGAGCATCTGTGCAAAATACATATTTCAGGATGAAAAGAGTTCCTCTGAAGACTCCATTCTTTAGAGTGGAGAGATGTCTGTTGGCCACAAAGAGAGAAGTGGGTGGCACTTTCACTACCCCTACACTACTCCATTCACCAAGACACAGTACAAGCAACACATGGGCAGATAAATTCCATTTATATGAAATTTTTAAAAAATTAGTATTTCAAGAAGCAGTGGAAGAGCTGATGGAGAAATCCATACGGGCTCCATGGCCATTTATAATCCATAGAGCCAAAGGTTCGTTGTTATCTTTTAAATATGCTGTATTTTACTTTTGCTGTTTGCTTATCAAGACTATTTTTGGCTCCTTACACCATAGCATATAAAATATAATTTAGCATGGCCTGGAGGAGTTTTATTAATGTCAATGTGCAAGCTGAAAAACCACACGGCACCCAGTATTATTTAAAAATGAAATGTCTTCACACAGCTATTGAGAGGTGCTGGTCCTGTTGATTAATTAATCCAAGTAAATAAAATAGCAAACTATAATTTTTCTAACACCAAAAATTCCATTTTAATATTTTAAGCTCACTGCATCCTTTATTGAGTTACGAAATTCAATAGAGTAGGGGTAAACTCAATTGTAAAAACAATATACAGCCATTTCTTCAGTTGGGAAGTTTCTTTTCCTCTGTACATAAAATATGATGTCATTAGTATCCACCGGGCTTCTTCTGGCGATGCAAATCTTTCTGTCAAGGCTTTTTTGTGGTTTTTTCCAATGATATATAGCAACATTAAATGAGCATAAATACATTTCACAGCATCCTAGGTCTGAAAATTCAGTTTGCTTCTCCCAGGTACATAAATACCTGATGAAAGAAGATACAGAATGCTCGGAAAATCAACCCTGAACTGTTTGAAGGTTTAATGAGACAGCAGTTAAGTTTTTTAAATATGTAAGAAGGTTCCCAGTCTGTAGCTTTCCCCTCCTCCTACTCACTGGAGCCATGGAGATCAGTCTCCCAGTCAGCCACATCTTGGGAATAGTGTGCTCTAAAATTGATTTAAATTTGAGACAGCGCACGTTCCCTCAAATGTATTATAAAAATATATATATTTTTAAAGGTTTCAGAACTCTATTTAGTAAAGAATCTGTCATAAAAGTACACTCATGTTTGGCTGCAAGGTTTGCATCATTTATTTCTCTGTTATTTCAGTGGGGTATTTTATGAAGCTGGGAAAGTATTTTGCAGAGGGCTCCGAGCTTCCCTTGCAGTGGAGTAAAGTAATATTTCCACAGCATCCTGCTTTAATGCAGGAATTAATGAGGGTTGAAGCTGATCTGGGGGAGAATTTGAAGAACTGGATTTGCTGTGTGGCTCCTTGTGGCAGCAGCTCTCTGGGCACAGAGAGCAGGCACAGACTTTCTCAGGATTTTTCCTGAGAGAAGCAGAGAAGAGAATCAAAACAATTCTTATCTCTGCTCATTGTTGTACACATGTAAAATGTATTCTAAAAAATATTTACCCAAAGTAATTACTTAATTAAATTCTAATAATTGTGTTTAAATTCATTGACCAATCAGATCCACAGCTGTGTCAAAGCTCTCAGCAGAGAGTGTCCCAAGTTTTCTTGTGGTTAGTTAGTAAGAACTCTTGCTACTGTAATATAGTATAATATAAGTATAGTAAAAGATACTATAAGATGATATAATAATAAAACAATTGATCAACCTTCTAAATCATAGAGTTAATACTAATTATTACCCAGCTGGGGGCCTACAGCAACAGCTCCTGACTGGAAGATGAGGTAAATTGGGAATTGTGCTGGGTGCACACGCGCTGATGTCATGGGGGGTTCACTGATGCCACAGGAAGTCCCCAGGCCACCCCTGAATCATTTCTTTGCTGCAAAGCCACGCTCTGACCCCTGGGCTGAGCTTTGCCTCACTGACATTTCCCACTTTCTTCATTAGAGGGGTCTGGGCTCTTTTTCTGGGGGTTGGGAAGCCAAATCTGCAGTTCTGGAACGGTAAAAGTGAAAACACCACAGGGGACCAAACCAGAGCCTGACATGCTCCTGCTTTTGGGATGAAATCAAAAGATTTCCTCGAGGCTCGAGAGCTTTGGGTTTCTTAAAGCATCAGTTTCTGAAATAATGAAATAACATGAAACAGTAACTTTCCAAGGGGGAAAAAAGCCACCCAAAGAACCAACAAAACTTTGGAATTTTACTATTGGAGAGACAAGCTTAATAAATGTTGGAGTGTAATAAAAACCTCAAGTGTTAACAAGGGAGTATTAGGAACAAAACCCCACAACTCATTTTCAAAAGCTCCCCCAAACCCATTCTTCTTTCAATTGCTGCGTTTTTAGTGGTTGTGACTGCAAAAAATGGAAGCTGCTGATAATGAAGCAGTGTTTCTGAAGCTGATATTGTGCTTCCTATAACTCAGTGATTTAGAGTTTGTGCACAAATAAGCTTCAAATTGATTCTTTTTCTCCTTGGACAGATGGGCTAGAAGGTATTTTTTGGCTGTTCTGATTCAGCAGCATTGAAGCATGGCTAAAAGTGAAATTCTTTCTCTCCTGGTGGCGTGATAATACTGCCAAATATGACAAATACCAACAGAAATAAAACCTGATGTTGAAAAGTCTGTCAATCAAAAAGCTCAAATTATTCAGCTTGATAGAGTGGGTTTGAGCATATAAAACAGGGCAACAGAGTCCAACAAGGAAGGGTAAGAAGATGTGATGTGCCTTTGCTTTTAGCTTTGATCACTGAATATTTATTTTAAATCAGCTTCTTTCAGTATTTGTATTTATAAAAAATCAGCAACAAAAAAATCTATGGTTTGGCTCCAAGAGGTCACAATCTTCTGGATCTTAAAATTTCACTTGCTTTTCTTTTTAATTTTTGATGTCTAAAAAAGAATAATACAAAGAATGAGACAGGAAAGCACCTTGCTGGAGCAGCTGTCACACAATTCAAACACTGTGAAAGAATCTAAGTGTATTCCTCAGTTTTCTAGAGCTAATAAATTATAAATTATGTTACCTCAGTCGTTAATTCTCCAAATAAACAAGCAAGGGCATATCCTGCTCTCTGCAGCCATCTCAGGACAGGTTATTTCTAAGTATCCAAGGACATCCCCACATTTCCACACCAAATGATTAAATTCAGCAGAAATTGGCTTGGGTTATTGTTGTTTCTTTGGAGTGAATCAGGGGAGGGTTTGGTTTTGGTTGGTTTTTTTTATGGTTTGGCTTGGTGTTTTTCTCTTTTTGTTTTTTTTGGGGTTTTTTGTTTTGGTTTTGGGTTTTGGGGTGGATTCTTGTGGGAGTTTTTTGTTGGATTTGTGTTTTCCATGGACATCTAAGGGACAACTTTGTGTGCCTTTATGGATGAAGTACAGAAGACAGGGAGAGAAACACACCCCATGTCCTACCCAAAGTGTCCAACAAGCCAGTGGCAAAATAAAGAGGGAAAGGAGCTGTCCTCTGTTCCAGCTTTTCTTCCTGATTAACTTCTGGGACAAAGAGGGACAAGTCAGTGCTACAAGTTCAGGCTTGGGGCTCCTAAATTAAAAGCAAGATTCCCTAAATCTTGCATTCCTATCCCCTCACACACCCCCAGCACAAAAACCTTCACCCTCTGACTCCCCAGCAGAATTAGGAATTCAGTTATCTGCAACTTCTCCCAAGTGCTTGGGAAGTGAACAGTGCAATATAAATTCCAGGCTTTGTTAATATTTCAATTTTTCTCGGCCATGGTGTGGCATTCCAAGGAGATCCTGCTGCCACTGAGTGTCTCTAGAAAGGAAATCCTCCCAGAAATTCACAAATCTCAACTGATTTTATGAGATTTGTTAGCAAGCAAATTAGATTTGACTTAGGCAGGAATTAATCCTCTTCCAATCAAGCAGTTCAGCTGAAAACAGTTTTGAAAAGATGTCTTTGAAAAGAAAGAGATTTGACAACACAGACATTTATGAACTCTGTATAATTTTATGCTCATCAAACATTGGTATTTTAACCTGTGTATTCTGTGGATTCAAAGCAAACAAAAACCAGTAAAGTGCATGAAACTGTAAACTACAAAGGGTTCATCTCCAAGGTAATTAAATATTGTTATCAAACATGCTCTGTTTTAACAAGCTCCACTCTTTTGCAGCTCCAGAGCTGGAAAACCTCTTTCAAAAACGGAAGACTCCCAGGACTCAAAATTTACCTGCCTGCATGAATATCTAATAGAATTGAACTGTCAGCCAGTTTATCTTTATTTTAGGATATAGACAGAACCCTCATCATCTACAGCTTAAAACAAATAAACCAGGGAGAGAATTTCCTCAACTCAAATACCCATGGTAGAGTGGATAATTTTGGATAATTTTTCAGGCAAAGGCAGCACTGTTAGTACATTTCTCAACATTAAATTAAAAAAACCAGATTATTCCAATGTTTGGTGAAGATGTGGGGATCACAGATCTGCTCATTTATAGGTTCTGGGAATTTCAGCCTCTCCAAGTCCCACTGAAATACCAAAGAAGTTGCATTCTTGGTTTATTTAGGGTCTTTTGATGGTCCCAGACTTGCCCAACTCAGACACTACTTTTTAACCCAATTGAGTCAAATTCACTTGTTGTCATTTGCTGGATTCAGTAGTGGAAACAGTTTGGGAATGTCTAGACAAGGTTTTTGTCTCCATCACAACCTGGTAACTGCATTATTCACCTCATGGAAATATATATATATGCAATTTATACAATACACACTTCAAAGGAGTGCATGTGTGAAGGAAAATTACTCCTGAAACACAGGGAAAAAGCCACATTTACTGCACTCAAGGCTGTAAATGTTTCCTCTAGCTCGAGTTGTAAATGCCTGTGATCTTATTGCTAAAGAAAGCAATAATAACAATAATAACAGAGCTCTGATTCCTGGGCTCCAGTTCCCACAGGATTTGTAGATTTATTGCCTCTTGCTTTCTGCAGCATGTGAATTTTGCTGCATTGTACAGAAATACTCTTTTCTAGGAGTTTGCCGCTTGTGGGGCTTTTCTTTCCCCTCCCTCAGGAAAGTGGCAATTAATGCAGACCAGCAATATGTGGAATTCAGGGGTGGATTTGAGGGGGTGGTTGGGAATTCTTCCCTGCACTGCCAGTTGTTTACTTTTTTTAGCACAACCTGCTTTCACAATTATATTGCAGATCCAAATGGGACACATTGTTCCAAAATTACTCATCACAACAGTATTCAAACCATGCTAAAATCCCATCTAAGACCAATTCTCATTCTGATTTTTATAGGAGTATATTTAGCTTTTGGCAGAACTAATTGAGAAAAGGTAATTCATTTTGGAGCAATCACACCAGGGTTGTTGAGATAGGGGCATTTTAATAAAAATGTTCATAATAATTATGAAGTGTCCTTTTGCTGTTCATTGAAACATTTATTTTATGAGAGTCTCCTCAAGAAAAAAGAAAAAAAAAGTACCAGGTGGCACAGAATATTTGTATTCTCAAATGTAATATTCCAATCCAGCTTAAAACTTCTTTCTACCTTACAGACTCCTCTCCCATTACCTCATGGTGATGTTTCACCCCCAAATCAGGGTTCTAAATTTTGTTTATTTAGGGTCAGGGTTCTCCTGGCACAGCCTTGGGAGCAGCTGAGGTTCATTTATGATCAGGTTATTTGGGTTCCTCTGCATTTGTGGAAATCAATTCCTTTTTTTTTTCTTTTCCAGAACCAAACACCACCTGCTTTGCAGAAAACCCTGCAGCCATCAGAAGTAACACGAGCACGTCCTCAATCTGTCTGATTGAAAACACAAAAAGGCCTCGAGCTTTTATCTTTTCTATTCTTGATGATAATTTCTGCCACTGGTTGAGCTATAAGCACCTGGGCTAGGCTGAGTGCACTGGAAAATAAANGAAAGATATGTTTTAGGTATGCTTTATGCATAAGGAGATGAGACAGAGGGAGAAGGAGCTTTGGAAACCCCCTATACTCAGGTAGGGGTGGTGCAAGCACTGGGAGATTCACCTGGAGAAAGAATTCTGAATAAATGTGAAATTTTAGAGCCAGACAAAGTATCTGGGAGGTTTAAAACTGTCCAGTGCTTCTCTTTGCTACAGCAGACAACAATTTTTGCATAAACATTAGAAAACTGACATTTTTAAATGTCATTTATGAAATATCATGGCAAGAAAAGACTCCCCAGAACAACGGTTGGCATCTTCCCACTGCCCATGCCAGCAGGGAAAGGGATAAATCAAAAGTGCTTTGGCTACTGGTGAAAAGGATTACAGCAATAACAAAAATTCCAGCTGGGAATTGGGAAGTGGAATTAGCAGAGCAAACCCACAGCAGTTGTTCCAACAACTCAGAAATAGAGCTTGGAAGCTTCTGTCCTTCAAGGAAGGAAAATGAAGCATCCAATGCAATTTCTTGAGAAGAAACAAGGATTTGGTGCCACCATGAGTTGGATGGAGCTCGTCTGACAAAAAAAGGTCATCAAAGCTGAAGAACAAAGTCCAAACACAATTCCTTGTCTTGCTGTATTTGATCTCAAACCTTATTTTTCTCCTGAAACATCTGCAGTGGATCAGGTGTCTCTGTTGTCTCAGAGAGGACGGAAAACAGGAGAGTGAGGCCGAAAGGTCAACGCCAAGGGAGCTGGAATTACATGTTCTTGGTGACATTTTAAATGAATCACTGTGGATTGCAAAGAGTAGAAAAATCTGAATAAAATCAGCGTTAAGGAACGTGTCAAAATGCTGCAGAGCCCTCCAGTGCCACGAGCACCCAGCAAACAGCTTGCAGTCATTTTTATCTTGAAGAAATACAAGATTGACTCACGCTGATCTATTTCTCCAAGTAAAATAACTTGCACAAAGTAGGTTACATTGATCATTGCGTGCCCAAATTTTTAATTACAAGTTTTATGGGTTTCCAGTTTGGTTTTGGTGGCACAACATTATAAATCAGGCACCACCCCATCAGCACTGACAGGCTGGTGCTGGTTTAGATTGGTGTGAGGCAGGAATTGAAATGTAAAAGCTCAGAGGAAAGGTTGTGTCCTTAAATGACATATCTGGGGGGTGTTTTGGGGAGTGATTGTTGATTTATACCAGTAGGGAACTGAAATTCCTCTTTGGAAATGTGACCAAATATGGAATAAAATAATATTCCAGTAAAAGGGATATATTCTGTCCATCTGGACATGCAAAAAAATAAGGTTTTTTTTTTTCTGACTGTTGAAATGAAAGTATTTTAGATCAATTTTATGCAATATTAAACACTTGTCTCAACAGGGATTTTCAGAGCAGCAGTCTTCACCTGCACCACTCACCTGTGCTCTGCATAATTTGGGTCACACACCCCCAAAACTCCATAGAACCTCTGCAGAACCAACTGAAATTGTGTGGTCCAGTGCTAAAAGGTTATTTTTTTAAAANTTAGCACCTTAATCAGACTGCTAAACCAACTTTTTTTTTTTAAACTAACAGGCCATCTGTGACAATTTCTACTCCACATTTCTTGTCTCAAGAAGCTCTTTTTAAATAGCACTGAACTGGGGACATAATTCACATAAAGGATGGGCTTTACAAGTGGGGAGTTTACAAAGAGGGGAATTCTCTTATCTAGTGCAATGAATGAGATCCAAGTGAAGGAAAAACATTGGCCAGAAGTAAAATTCTCTCAGGGTTTTGAGAGGTATTTCTGTTTAAATGGACTTCTTACAGTAACATTTAGAAATTCAAAGGAGTTATCATCATCTACAAGTGCATGAGGTGAAAATTTGCTGGTGTCTTGTCAGGCATAGAGACATGACGGCCAGAAATTGGGAGAGATTTTGTACATCAGGAGGAACTTCTTCATGGAAAGGGTTGTTCAACCTTGGAATGGGCTGCCAGGGAGGTGGTGGAGTCCCCGTGCCTGGAGGTGTTCAAGAATTGACTGGACGTGGCACTCAGTGCTGTGGGCTGGGTGACAAGGTGGGGATCAGTCAAAGGCTGGACTTGATCTTGGGCCTCAATGACTCTGTGATAAGGGTTAGATTCAAAGCTGATAAAATATAGAATAAAAGCAGATGTATTAATGCAAGAATCTTTTTTTAAGAGAACTAGGTCAGGAAGAAGTAGTTTAAGAGTTTCCTGTGAGGTGAGAGACAGTTTAAATCTTCTTCTATTACCTTAAACAATGATTAGCAAAGTTTCTGAATTTGGAGTACCATGACAACCACAGAAGGGGTTAATCTAAGAGGTGTAGAGAGAAAAAGGAAATGGCAGGAAATAAAGGCAAGTGGGGGCATGGCCAACTGTTTTGGTTTGAAAGGACAGGTGTCACTTAAGGAAGATAGGAGCTTCTCTGGAAATAGAGAATGTAAACCCCCTCCCTCTGAATTATAAAAATTTTGAAATGAAGGAGTTCTCAGGCAAAGATATGGGAGCAGTANGAGTCAGAACATGCCCTGACCCCCTGTGGGTCAGGGTGGTGGCAGCAGTGCCATTCAGGGGTGGCTGCAGCCCTCCTGCAGTGCCAGCTGTGGCTCTGCTGGAGCAGGGATCCTGGACAAGGGGGGAGTTTTCCTCTGGAGCTCCAGGGCTGCTGGAGATGGGCCTGGGCTCCCTCTGGGAATGCAGAGGAGAAGAAAGCTGCTCCTCTGGGAATGCAGGGGGAAAAGGCTGCTGTGGTGTTCCCAAGGTCAGATTGGATCCAGGTGGGAATGCTTGGCTCCTCCCCTGGGCAGAGCATCTCCCATGGGATGCTGGAATTTTCTCAGCCATGCAGGGACACTCAGTGGCCATGGACAGGAGAGATCTCCTGGAGGGAGGATTGGCTGTGGGAGAGATAAAGAAAACTGCCCAGTGAACAGCAGAGAACTGCCCCAGCTCTGACAGATGGGAATAGAATACACACCCCAGCCACATCATCTAACCTAAGACACCAACAAGAACAGTTAAAGTTGGTGTTTTCCACACGAAAAGCTGATGGAAACCCACAGCAAGAGAGCTGCACAACTTCAGTTCTCAGCATTCAACAAGTTGCTGCAAATAGAAAACAATTTTCTGAGATCAAAATGTGGGGTTTAGAAGCTGTATTTCACATCGGAATCCAATCCCTAAGAAAAAGGAGACATCCGGAACCACTGGACAAGGACAGTGTCTTCAGCCACCTCAGAGCCTGCCTTTACACCTGCAGAAGGAAGGGAAGCTGAAAACCCAACCTGGCTGAGGTTTCCCAGCTCAGTGGGAAGCCTGGCAGCAGCCCAAGATTTAATAAAATCCTTCCAAGTCCTTGCTGGAGTGACAAGCCCATGATGCAGGCTCTAGCAGCAGTGAAAGGGATAATAAGGTGTAGGCTGATAAAGTCAGAGCTCTGCAAGGATTAAATTGGCCCCAAAGATTCATTCCCACACCCCATAGAAGAGGGGGTTCATTGTTGGGGAAATGATGCTGCCTGCTCCCTGACAGCACCACTCTGGCAATCTGCATTTAATGTGGAGCAATTTCCAAGTTTGTCTCTATCATGGGGAGAAATCAGGAGGTGGCTCATCCCTAATGGACGTTTTTCCTCTCCAGGCTGATTGTACAGAAGAATGGAAATGGCTCATTTGACACATTGCAAGCACATGGCCAAAGGAGCCCAGAGTCCTGACACACTCTCAGAGGGGTTTTAAAATCACTTCTCCCTCCAACAGGCAGGTGAGTGGAGTGGCCACAGAGCAAAATTTCAATTACAGAGGAAAATAACTACTGACTGGAGTTCCCAGGTATGAGGATTTATTGCCTCAGGCTCTGAGGNGTGAGCGGCCGTGCATTTTGGGACCATTTTGGTTCATCTTGGGTGCAGCCCTGGCTGGGCTCTGGTGCTGCCCAAGGTGGATCCATGGAGGAAATCCTTTTAATAAATCCCTGCTTTATTCTTTAGCTCTGTCCAGCCTCTGTTCTAGGTCAGCCTTCACAAGGCATCACAGCTTACATTTGGCCACGCTGCCTTAGGCAGAGGAGGGGATTCCCTGGGCTGTTTTGTGACATCTGATTTCCTTTTTCCTCTGGGAAGTGGAGTGACAACCAGGCTGCCTGAAAGAATTAGAGCACAGAAATGCTTTATAAGCAGCTGTGTTCAGTTTTTCAGACTTACAGAACCCCCTGCTCTGTTCTTGATATCAGCAATGAGGCACAAAACCCACCAGTTGGAGCCATGCACATTTTCCTTCAGACTGCTGTTGTCACAACTTCTGGGAAAATTTTCTAGTCCCAGGTACTCAGAAACATGCCATTATTAAGTTTCTAAAGTCTGGTACTCATTTAAGGGCAGAAACTGTGATCAGATGATTTGCAACATCTTATTCTGATCAGTAAAATTAGGCTGCAAGCTTGAAAAGGAATAATAAATCTCTTATATCCTCTCTCCTCTTGTCTGTCTTTTCCAAAACACTAAATTATTACCATTCAGACTTTTTAAAATTATTATTATGCAACATCTACTTGCTATTTACAGGGATTAACTTGGGGGTTTAGTTAGTTAATTGGCCAGCCATTGCCTGAGAAATAGGAATCATAGAATATGATCAGAAGGGATCCACAAGGATCAGCACAGTCTGATTCCAAGCAATATTTCCAAAGGTTCTTCAGGAATGGATTTTTGCCTCACCATCTGTCACACCTGTAGGTATTAATGTGGCTTTCCAAAGAAACATCTTTTCAGTGAAAAACTTTTCTAAGACAGGTTAGGTGCATGAAATCAGTGATGGAGAAAAGGCCACGTGGAGCTTTCATTATTTCTTTAAATATGTAAACTACAACTCTGGAAAAAAAAACATAGAAAAAAACTTCAATTAAACAAACATTTCAGCTCTAAATGAAGCCTGGCTGACTCAGTGTTGCTACATAAACATTGGTTTAAGCAGTAACTGATGTAGGGAAGAATCAATTAACAGGCTAAATGGTCGTGTCAATTTGCAAAGAGAATTAAGAATTAAATGGAGAAACACCAATTTGTGGTTACTCAAGGTTTGGCTCTAAGTCTCCTACAGAGCAAATATCAGCCAAACAAATACCAGCAGTGGTAACTTGGGGGTTCTAATGCTCATTTAATATTCCTGTACTATAAAACAATCAACATCAGCTCCTTGACAGCCCAGAGTCTGAGACACTTCCAGAACTGAAGCAAAATAAAAATCTTGAATGGATCAACTCTGTTCCCTATGGTATCCAAAAGCACTTCAGGCTAATGCATAGATAAATACTCAGAATATCTGTTGGAGCTTTATAAAAGCAATTACTGAGTAAGATAACCAGGGTCCCCCATGCCCTCCCCAGACATCTCTTTTGGTAAAGGCAGAATTATATAAAATGATTTCCACACCAAAAAATAGAGTTTTCAAGATGCAGGCTGAATTTTCTTTTAAAAATATCATCCTAGAGAATCACTTCCAGCCTAATAATCATAGCATTCACTTGGGGAGCAAAACTAAAATCAAATTCTGAGTGAAAAGGGCTGAAATTGTGTTCCCTGAATTCCGAGGTGGTTGAACCAGCGTGTCCATGAACATGGATGCAGCAGCATCATCATTTCCCTTCATTTTTTTGCGGATATGAAGAATTAAAAAGTAAAATAATTTTACTAAATGCAAATAAATTTAATTTTTGACCCTGTGCTCCCTTCATGAGATTGAATCAGCCCCATCAGTGAAGTCTCTGGCACAATTCACGTGACCAGAGCATCCCAAAGGCCACGATGAACCACCCTGGAAGTGCTCCTTTCTTTCCATGGCTTTCCCAGGGGGAACAGCTGATCCATGGAACAACTGCAGATCCCTAAGGCCAAACGAGAGGAATCTCACCAGCAACATTTCAATCCAATTTGCTTCATCAAAGAGCTTTCCTCATCAGATCTATAAATGATGGACATTTATAGACCACGTTCAAATCTCCGACGTCCTGAAACGCCCAGAACATGAAGACCAAGGTTGCCAGCAGGAATTAAGGAGTTAATGAACATTTACTGGCATTTACTGAGGACAAATTTCTCAAGGAAAAGGGAGAGCCTTAGTTCTAACTCTGCTTGGAGTAAACTTGGAGAAAAACAGACCTTTCCTCACCCACACCTGGAATTATCTTGCATGGATGGATCTTAGGAGGCAAACAGGGTTACCATGAGCCAATTCCCAATACAGATTTATAAACTCCCTCCACCACAGAGGTGGGCTATAAATTATCCAGTTTTACTTGAAATGGTCCTTTTTGGCCCATTCAAGTCATGTGCAGTTTCCTGGCTCATATCAGTGATTGAATCTTGCATTTATTATCTGCAAATATTGCCAGATAAATTGGTAAAATGAAATTATTTCCCTGCAGGGTCCAGTTTTCTGTTGGATGCAAGACTGTGGAAACTTTTGGACAACCCATATCTGTTTACCTACTCTGTAATAAATATGACTGTGAAAAAAAAAATTTAAAATTGTTTCTTCTAATTCTTTCTTTGCAATGTCTTGTGTTCCAGAACTCCAACAGATGCCTATGCAAGAGCATCAGGAGAGAGGATGTGCAGCACTGATTATGGGATTTAGTGGATAATCCAGCCTGAATATCCTCCCTTTATGGGTGTCCCCAGAGATCAGAAGGGTGTGTGTTTATATGGTTAAAGGCACATCTTCTTCTGCCTTAATTAAACTTTCCCAGCTTTGTATCCCAATCCACAGCAGGATGGAGACCTTTATAAAATTCCTGGGGTAATTTGTGGTGCTGATAATTTGTTGTGTCCTTTGTAAGATAACAGAGGAGCTGAAGAGGTCTTTGTGTTAAAAGCCTTTCCTGATGAAGAAGGTTTAAAACCAGAAGGAAGACATTGAGTCAAATTCACCAAGGTTGGTAATACTGCAAATGTCACAGGAAAAATTGCTGTAAGCCAAGAAAAATTAATATGAAATTTCTCAGGAGTCCTGGACTGTTACTTTTAAGGTAGAAGTTCCTTTATCCACAGAAACAGGAGCATAAAATGTTGCTTTTTAGAAACACCTGGCTTTGTGTTTGATTGACAGAATTTTAGATGAATGTGATATTCAGTTTTCTCACCAATTTGTCATGTTTTAGCATTCCAAATATTAACTGTGAGTAGGAGCACTTAATTTTTGTGGTTTTTTTCCTTGGACCAAGGAGGGGAAATTCTGTATTTGAAAATCACTGTTTGTTTTTTTTACCTCAGGAACCACTGTAACATTTCCAAACCAAAACCAAAGTGGAAGTGTTCCTTTTTAACACCTTTAATGTTCTGAGAATGTTTAAATGCCATCATGAAGTCACAAAGCAAGTGAAAAAACTAAGAGGAGAGAACTGATAGAGACAAGAAATTGTCCAACTGGAAACACCATGAGAAGCTGCAGAGCTCTCACAGTAGTGGTTAGAAAAGATGCCAAGAAATTGGATTTTGAATTTAATATTCCTGCACTTAACAGGAATTTCAAAGGGAACAAGCTAAGGAAATTTTAGTTCTCAGTGAATAGAGAAGATCACAGGAAAAATGCAATTGCATGCAGAGATGAGAAATAACTGCAGTGTAAGATTGTATCCAATGACAGCACACTTTGCAAGAATTTTTATTTGTTTCCTGAGGCTTTGTTGAAGAATTGTCTTCACTCTGGTGGCCTGGGGTCCAGTGTTGTGTATGTTTTATAACAATTAGAGCTGCAGAAGGAATAAAATACCTTAGACTGTTTCCAAACTTAAAGCAGAGACTCAGAAAATCCCTTTAACAAAGGTGGGTATCCTTACTTCTTCCCAATCCAATCCATGATTGAATGGAGGAGCTTTTGAGGAAATACCTTTCTAAAACACAACAGTTTGAATTCCAAGCAGAAGGCAGCACCAGGAACAGTCACAGTTCCCAAAGTTCCTCTTACTTCCCAAATGGTGTTGAGAAAAAAACTTTTTGGCTGTAGTTTGTGTCACACAAACAACTCCAGACCATCGGTGGGAAGTGTGAGACTCCACTGCAGCACCTCTGATGGGTCCCTTCCAACTCTTTCCTGAGCTATAGAACTTCTCACATGTTTTTTATTTTTTTTTCCCACTCATCCTACTGTAGAAGTTTAAAATAAGTCAGCAAAGGGTGGAAAAAGTGCTCTTTTCTCCCCATGGACTGTGAAGTCAACATGAGCCTTAGTGTGACAGTCTGAAATCGTCAATCCTAAAACTTCTTCTCTGGAGGTCCCTGGAGTCTGTGCTGAGCTGCTGCATCTCAGACCCTGTGGCCCCATCTGTACTGTACCTAAAATGGGACAAATCCATTCCCTCCCATCAGGAAATCATCCAAACTGCTTCTTGAAAATCACTGATGGCTTGTGCTAATTGATGTGAATAAATCCAGGAATTGATTCAAATGTGTGGCCAAAACCATGTTAAAAATGTAATAATTCAGCTGCATGGCTAATGAAATCTGCTCTGGTGCTGAAGAGTTTGCTAGGCTGAAAATGTGACATTTGATTTAAGAACTGATGGATATTTTTGATCCCAGCCTCCAACTCCCCCCAAAAACCAGAGGAAGCCAAATGAAATTAAAGGTATTGATGGGATCAAGCCCTGTGCATTTACACAGAATACTCAAAATATTACACAGAATCAGAATTATCACATTTAATCAGAATATTAGCAGCTACAGAAATACAAATGGCAAAACACAAAAGTATTATAGAAAAAGAAACCATTAAGAAAAATAAAATTGATATCTCAGGTTTTAGCTTTTATATTTTCAGATTCTGTGCTGCTTTAGTGTGTGGGTCTGGGCTTCATATCAGCGGATGGTGAGCTCTGTGCACAGAGCAGGGAGACAAAACAATTCCTTCTCCAGCTGGGGATCAAGGACAAATGACGCAAATCTCAGGCCCAAGAGCACAAACAACATGGGCTGGAGAGAGAAAAACAAGCAGGATGGGACTGCATGGGCTAAAGCTGGAACTGGACAATGAACTCCAAGGTGCAAATGGAGCAGAACTGATCAAAGGGAGAGCCCCCGTGAGCGGCCGTGCATTTTGGGACCATTTTGGTTCATCTTGGGTGCGGCCCTGGCTGGGCTCTTGTGCTGCCCAAGGTGGATCCATTGAGGCCTCCTAATAAATCCCTACTGTATTCTTTAGCTCTCTCTAGTCTCTGTTCTAGGTCAGCCTTCATAAGGGATCAAAATAAATAAAAAATAAAAGAGAGACAAAACCAGAAGAATTAAGTCTGTTCAGAGTGGAAAAAAGCACTGTAGCTTTCTGAAACTTTATTAATGCAGCAACCCCAAGAGCCAGAGATTTTAAGAGGCTTCTTTATCCCATTATTCGATCACTTAATAGAAAAAGCTACAACGGTTCCAACCTGCAATTAAACACTGATCTTTCTCCAAAAAGCACAACTTTCTATAGAAAGTGCTGCCTGAATGCAACTGTTCCATCCATCATTGCAAATGACAACTCCTAGAAACATGTCAAAAAAAAAGCAAAAAAAGCCTGGGATGGATCCAGGCTCAGCATGTTCTGTAACAACATAATTGACACAACCCCAGAGGAAAAGGATTTGTCAGACACTGTCAGCTCCAGCAGCTGCGGAGGCTCCATTTTCTCAAAATTATAAGGTTCCCCCTAAGCAATTTTTGTAACAGAGTAAAAAAAAGAGTAATGTGTAGAAAAGTTTCATTTTAGGAATAAAAGAGCCGATTAAACATCCACCATTAACCCCAAAATGCCAACGACTTGCAGGAGACATTTAAAGTTAATTTGCACTTCGCTGTGCAGCTACTGCAAAGACACAGCAAGAATGAGGAATTTGCAGGCTAAAAATCACTAATTGAGGTGAGATATTGGAGAAAAAGTGTGCTGAGCACGATAGGGGTGGCAAGAAACAGCTTTAAATAGTTAAAAATCATTGCTTTGGTGAGACAGGCACTGCTGTCAATGCTGTTTCTGTTTCAAGGACTGAACAGCCACGGCTGCACGTGGGTGAAACAGGCACAGAGAGAAGGGTCTGATGTCCACTCCCAAAACAGAAATAGTAATGAAAGCTTCCTTCCTTCTCATCCATGTGTCACCTCATTGCTGTTTGCCACAAAATTACAGTTTAGGAGAGCAAGTCAAGACAGTTGCCTTTTTTTTTAAATTTCTTGGAAGCAGCCTAATAACCCTAAAAACCCTAATAAGTGTTTCAGGTGTTCTCATAATTTTTTTTTAATTTTTATGGAGCAGAAGTTGAAGTTTTAAAGTAATTGCAGACAATATTCTGTGGAAATCAGTTAGGACCAGATTCCTAAAAGAATATGCAGTGCTTCCTTATGCAGTTTTATAAGACCTGAGTAGTCAAAATGATTAAACCCCATTCTCAAAATACCCTTTTGTTAAAAACCCCCAGGATTATCAACTTATTTCCAACAAATTCCATGTGTTTCACTATTGTATCTTTTAAAAATCCAGTTACCTTTAAGAATCTGTTTCCTAATTGCCCTGTGGTCCCTAAATAGCTGAGTCAGAGAAACACAGCAGGTCCAACATTCCTTACAAGAAATTAATAAATCCAGGCTTGATCTCATGGGTTTCAGCCAACTGTAGAAGAGGGATAATATTATGTCCCCATCTCTTAAAGAAGCTGTCAAGATAAATAAAAAAAGCCTGAAATTCTCAGATCTCTCAATAATGAGGTCATGTAAGTCAGAATTAGATAAGAAGAACTGACAGTTCTGATAAACTACATGAAGATTGTATGGATATTCCAGCAAGTCCCTGCAGATCTATTTTAGCTCTACAAATATTTTCCCAGTGTTCCATTCAGTTAACAGAAAAATCAGTCTAGTAAGATCAAATTGAGTTTGGGTTAATTGAATGAATGCCAATATGTGTAGCAATATTAAAAAGAAAGACAAAGTAGAATAGGAAAGGACATGCAGCTTCTGATTTGTAACATTAAAAAGTTAAAACTAAAGGAAAAAAACTAACTAGGTTTAAAAAAAAGCCAGGCTTGAAGGTCTGGGTTTGGGTTGGAAGGGATTTTAAAGACTACCTCATTCCAACCCCTTGCTGCCCTTTCCACTATCCCAGGTTGCCCCAAGCATTTATTTATTCAGATAAATAAGAAATGGCAGAAATATATAGAAAAAAAGTCAAATAAAATTTAGAGGAGAGGTTTCAGAGTTTTAAAATTCAGAGTTTTAGAGGCAAGCCAGAAGGACTTGCAGGCCAAGTGAGGCTCTCACGTGGGGCCAAATTTAGAGTGCAAGGAGGGATATTTAACGTGCCAATTTAACAGGAAATGTGCCCATTATTCCAGGGACCTTAATGCCAGCTTTATAGCCTTTATTAATTGTTCTCAGCCTCAGAAAAAGCTTCCTTCAGGCTTGGTTTTCTCTACAGAAGCTGTCAGTAAAACACCATTTGATGAAAATGGCACATTGCTCAGTCTTTTTTCTAAGTGCCCTGTGACCCTGTGGCTGGAACAATTCAGCTGCAGGACTTTTCATCATCCACATTTTAAATCCTGCAGTTACTTTTTTTTTTTTTTCCCAGGAAAAAAAAAGTGGTTTTCTCCAAGAGGAAAGGAAAAAACAAGTAAATAATGTGCTGTGATCTTAGCAGGGCTAAGAAAGTCCTTTAAGAGAGATGTCAAAGACAAATCCAAGCTCCAAACTGATTCCTCTAAATTTTACCTGCCCAAGGTCAGAGCCCTGTATATCCTTAGGGATCTTCCTGAGATTCATGCAGGGTTTGTTCTCATATCCAGTATTTATTATAACAGGTACTCTGGGGGGTGGAAAGGCAAAGAATAACTAAGCAAACACTCAAAAACCTGACTACAGCAAAGGTCTGCCTGTAAAGAAGTATCTTTGTACTGTTGTTCAGGAGATAAAAGGGAAAATATAGTAATTAATCCATTCTTGGGACTGCAACATGCTAATCATCCATGACCCTTGTTCAAACCTGGAAAGGAACGAGCACAACCTCTGGCTAGGACAGGATATAAATGTTTGAGGAGAGCTGCAAGTGGGAGATCCCTAGGTCAGAGATGTAAATGCAGCTTGAGGGGGAAAAAAAGACTCATGAAGAGCTGGAAATGAAGCAAGTCAATTTAAAAAATTAAATTAAAAAAAAGAAGAATATAAAAGATTTAGAAGCTCATGGAGAGCAAAGACCACTTTCTTGTCTAAATGAGCCAGCTGAGGGATCCAAATGCCAAAGCTGGATATGGGGCTGAGTTGCAGCAGTGAAGTGACGGATGTCTGCTGAAGGCTGCTTGGTTTGAATCTACTGAATTAAACAGAGTGTCCACACTGCAGTGATGGGATGGAAATCATTGCTGTCCCTCCCTCAGCCTCACTGGGAGACAAGCACAAATTACCAGGCCTAATAATTCCTTAATATCACAGAATTATAGAATGGTTTGTGTTGGGAAGNCACACTTCTATTCAAACTCCACACCCACAATCCCAGTTCTGTCATTCCATTTTGGAAGCTTCTCCACAGCCTCAGGTCAATGCAGTGTTCTCTTGGGGTCAGAGTCTGTCAGCACAGAAAGTCTGAAATTCTCAGTAACCAGGGTTCTAAAACCCCAGGATTTCATTCGGGGAAAAAATTGTGGCTAATGCTGGGAAGTTCCTGCAGCTCCCAGCAGAAGGCTGCTCATGGTGCGGGAGAGATACAATGCCCTTATCAAAAGTGGGTGTTTTATCCCAAGGAGGTAAAAACGAGACAAGGCTGGGAGCAAGCCAGCTAATCTGGGTCAGCAGCTGGGATGCTGCACAGCAAAAGGCACAGGAGCACAAATTCTCTGAATGAGAGCAAAACAAAAGGGCAGAGTCATTAGCAGCAGCTCTAATGTTTCTTAACGAGTGGGGATGGCAGAGAAAAATCTGCAGTTGACTTCTGTTGGTTTTTAAGCAACAGATGTTTAGGAGAACAACATTGTACAAAACAGAAACTGTGTAGGCTATTTATTGTCATGGCAAGAGTAATAAGATCCTCTGCTGTGGAGACAGAGAGAGCTGCCACTGCTCAGCCTGGAGAAAAGAAGGATCCAGGGAGGTCTCATTTTGGCTTTCCAGTAAATAAAAAAGGCTTACAAACAGGAAGAATGACTTTTTACACGGGCTGATAATCACAGGACAAAAGGGAATGGTTTTAAACTGCCCAGTTTTAATGTGTAAGGAACATTGGGTGTTGTTGTAAAAATGTATCTGATGTTGCTTTGTGTCTTTTATTGAGATTTATTCTGCAGGTCTGAAGAAATTAATATCTTATTTTGTAACAGCAGCAAAAAGGTGCTTGGTGGCCACTTCACATGCTGGACTCGAGGTCTGTCAACATCTGGAGATTAAGTAATTGTCAGCTCCTGTGAAAGAAGCATCAAAGCACTGAGAAGGACAAATACACTGCCTGGGGCTGAGGAGATCAGGAGATCAGAGTAAGGGCTGACATGTGCATTAATTCTGCTTTCCCATTTTACTTCTCAAAATCAAAATCAAAGTGTATTTAGGATTATTTTGGAAAAAATAAATTAAAAATAATTCCTAATTATGAGCAGCCTGGGATAGTGGAAGGTGTCCCTGCTCATGGGGTGGAACAAGATGAGCTTTAAGGTCCCTTCAACCCAAATCATTCTGTGATTCTATGTTAAACAGTAAAAAGTATTATATATCCATTAAAAAATCAGCTTTTTGAAAACATGAGGGAGATGTGAAAGCAGAGAAAAAAACTAACAAAATTTCAAAATTGCTTTCACTTAAGAAAAAGAGGCATTAAAATGATAATGGCTGAACAGAAACATCTCATAGCAAGCTCTACAAAATTAAAAGAAAATTAGAAATCAAGACTTAAAGTCTGTTTTTAATCAGCTGTACTGGTTTATGGATTCAGCTCATCAGCTTGAGCTCTGTCTCAGCACCATCCTCTGCCAGCCCCCTCCTCCCCCCAGGAATGAAGCATCCCTGCTTGCTTGCAAGCAAAACCACTGCTTGTCACAGCATGGGATTCTTGTAATTAGGGCCTGAATTGTGCTCCCTCTGCCATCAGTGGTCACCCTGCATTAAAACAAAAATCACTTTTTAATGCGAGGAAAGACTCTTAACAAAGGATATTTTCCTACTTCAGCAGCGAGCAGCTGAATGAAAGATATCCAAAACATTCTGAAGGAAGGTTTAAAGGAAAGAGTCAGCACTCAGAGCAGAAATGTGCCATCAGAGTTTTAAAAAACCAAGCCACATTCCCTCCTGAAGAACTCCTTTGATGGACTCTTCTCCCCACAGACTGCAGCATCCTTGCATTCTGAGCATGTCCTGTGTGAGCTTATTAAATTGTTCCTTTAATTAGCCTGATAAAATGAACTCGCTGCTGGACTGACTGCTCAGAGATGGGGTTTGCTGTTTAATGTTCAGACAGCTCCAAGAGAAAAACTGCTCCCAAGGAAATAAAGTTCCCTGATGTTTAAGGGAGATCAAAGAGCCTCCAAATATTAGCCAAGATTATTAGGTTAAAGGATTTGGTGAAGGGTCCCAAAGACAGACAAGATCTCCATCCACACACAAACAGAAAAAAACCGACACAAAAAACTGACACACAAAGACCCTTTCCTTTCCTTTCCTTTCCTTTCCTTTCCTTTCCTTTCCTTTCCTTTCCTCTTCCCTTTTCCTACAGAACCTTTGTTTCTAGGACGTGTTATTTCCTTGTCCAAAGGACTTTCCATCCCAGGAATTTAAATACCACTTGAGTTGGTACAGACCAGCCCTGGTGGCCCAGCCTGGAGACCAAAGTTGGGCTGATTTAAATAGATTAGTCCCAAATAGATAACAAAAATAAAGCTTTTTAAGGGGGAAATAAAATTCCAGACGTTTAGTTAATCAGCAGGTGAATAAAGAAATATTTACACATCAAATAATGATTTTTCCCTTTTCCCAAGGTCTCCTTTTGCTTATGGTCTGCCTGATCAACACAAAATTAAACAAGGAGCAGTTCCCCAAGCTCAGTTTAGGTGGAACATTGTGGCTTCTGCTTTCTGAGACATGAAGAAAATATTGTGCTTTGCTTTTCCCCTTGTGTCTGCCACTCTAATGAAAGGCGCCACCTCCCTTTCCAGGCTTTGCTCCATTAAATCCAGAAGCAATCCTGCTGCTGGCCAAGGTCAGGTTTTCATGTTGCCATCAGCCACAAAACAGACCATGGACATGTGAGGCAGCTGCTCACAAATCTGCCCTTTTCAAAGCCAGACCTCCTGCACCTCATCAAGGCAGGCACCTGTTGCAGATGAACTCAAGAGGAAAAAAATAATGGCCTGAGCACTACAAAAGGAGGATTCCTACACATTAATCGAAAAATTAAATTGAAATCACTCTAAATAAAGATCAAAAGAAAAACCAGTTTTTCCCAAAGAGCTGTCATATTTGTCTGGCTTTCAGAGAGTGATAGACAGAACAGTAGAGTCAATTAATTCTCTTAACTAATTAGTGACTGAATAGGCAGCAAACATGGCAGAGTTTATCTTCAAGGGAAGGCAAATATGAGCAACTGTGTGTCTAAAATTGGATAAAAATGCAGAGAGACATTTTTATAAAACTTAAATTCTAGATAATGATCTACACAAGGTATATGGACTGCTAGGGGCATTAAATCTAATCCCATGCTGATAAGGAGAAAGTGCATCTGCCTAATTTACCTTAGAAATGGGAAATATACTTTTAAAATTGCTGTAGAATTACCATTTTGGATACTATTATCAGCATGCATGGTGTTATTAGGATGGTACCTGACAGCTTTGTGGGTCCCTTGTTGAAGCTGCTCCATCTCCTATTAAGTTCCCTTAACTCCATGCCAGGAAATCTAGAAATGATGAGCAGCCACGATCAGTGAAACATTTTGGTTTGGAATGGGACAGTTCTGGGATGGTTCAGTATTTGTCCGGGAGAGCATCTGGAATTTCAGGAGACCTTGTGCACAGGCAAAGGAGCTGAGGGCGAGCATTAGACCACAAGAGCTGGGTCTGTAAATTGCTGAAAAGTGAGGGAAAGAGAGAATGGAATATCAGAGGTGTTGGGATGGCATCTCAGGGCTGCCCCCACAGCCACATTGGTGGTGGGAAGCAGTGAGGAGGGATCCATCTGTGCTCCTGTGCTTCTGCAAAATGCAGCTTCTCAAGCCCTGTGAGGAACCACTGAGGGAGCTGGGGGTGCTCAGCCTGGAGAAAAGGAGACTCAGGGGTGACCTCATCACTCTCCACAGCTCCTGAAAGGTGGCTGTGCTCAGCTGGGGTTGGGCTCTTTCTCCAGGAACTGACAGACCCAGAGGACACAGCCTCAAGCTGCACCAAGGGAAGTTCAGGTTGGATATCAGGAAAAAGTTTTTTACAGAAAGGTGATAAAGTTCTGGAATGGCTGCCCGGGGAGGTGGTGGAGTCACCATCCCTGGGTGTGTTTAACAAAGCCTGGATGTGGCACTGGGTGCCACAGACATCTTGAAGGTCTCTTCCAACCTGGTCATTCTGGGAATTCTGTGAACTTCAGCAATCCTGTCTTTGCATTCTCATCTGCATTCCTGACCTGGGGAAAGCATCCCAAAGCCGTGCTCAGCACAGGGTGTTGGGTCTCGCTGCAGTCCGCGGTGCTGGAGGACACAACCTTCCCCGAGAGCGTCTTGTATCAACAGGCAGGAGCCATGAGAGCAACAACACAAACACAGACAGACAGACAGACACACAGACAGAGACACAGACAAACACACACACAGCAGCTTGGCAGTGAAGTCACGGGAGGGTCCAGGCATGGAGTTCCGGACTGCTTCTTTTCAGGTGACACTGAAGGGGTCCAGGGACCAAAGTCGCAGACAAAGGAGGGTCCAGGGTGTAAATCCAGGGGAGGAAGGGGCAGAGAAGAGCATCAGGGATCCAATGGTCTGAGGGCTCAGGGGGGGTACATAGGGAAGGGACCAATAGGGAATGCCAGGGTGGAGGTGCGGGGTTACATAAACCAATGGGAAGACAGGGAAGGGAGAACTCACTAGAACATGAACATAGAAGGTTAAAAGGGGTAGGGAAGGCCAGTGGGCCAACGGGGAGGACAGAACTGGGACAAATTAACATAGTGCTGCAGAGCACCGTGGGAGAAGCCTCTTTGCTCACCCTATCCTTTGAGGAATGCCTGGAGCCTACAGTGCATCTCTGCAGGGCATTGCCATTGCCTTCTTTTCAGTTGGCTCACGGGCCTCCACAGGGTCTGGCTGACACAGACTTCATTTTCTTTGTGCTGTGGGGCTGTGGTAACACAGGGATGATTTTGTTATGGCTGAGTTGAACAGCATCAAGGCCTTTTTTGTTGTCTCTAACCCAGAGAGAAGGCTGGGGGTGCGCAAGAGGTTTTTAATGGGACACAGAGGGACAGCTTTGATCCCAAATTGATTTGAGGGATATTCCACACCTTATAATGTACTCAGCATCTAGACATGGGGGAGAAGGAGAAAGGGAATTTGGAGTGATGGTGTTTGCCTTCAAGTCACTGCTACGCCTGATGGATCCCTGCTTTGTGGGGGTGGTTGAACCCCTGCCTGCCCGTGGGGAGCAGGGAATGAATTCCTTGTTTGGCTTTGCTTGTGGGTGGGACTTCTGCTTTTCCTGGTATTAAACCATCTTTTTTCCACCCATGAGTTTTCTTGCTTGTACTCTGCTGATTCTTCTCCCCATCTCAGGGGAAGGAGGGAGTGAGCACCTGCCTGGTCCTTATTTGCCAGCTTGGTTAAACCACGGCACAAAAACATTCCCAAACTCTTTGCTGCACACCTTTGACCGTCCCATCTCTAGCTACTTCCAAAAATTCACGTCTCAAAACTCAGTTAAAATACATAAATAAATAAATAAATTTCCCCTTTGAGACAACCATAAATCAGAGGGACTGAATCAAAGCTACTGCCTGTGCCACGCCTCCAAATCCCAGAGGGAATTTTGGCTTGGATGGGCTGGTGGGAGATGCGAAGAGCTCGGGGTCCCTCTGCGGGCAGGAGGAGAGGGATGGAGCACAGAGCCTCCAGCAGGTCTGCAGCTCCATCTAGTGCCACACAGCCAGGGAGATAGAGAGGAAAGAGCTGGAAATTCTGCCAGGAAAATATTTGGGATGTTAGAATCTTGGATACTGAGATGATTTTAAATTTTCTGTGATGAAAGATATAGACATATAAGAGAATACTATAGTTGTTCTGAGGTTGTAGAGAAAGCTTCAAAAATTGAATGATGAAACTAGGATTATAGATGTGTAGTTTAATTAGAAGTGTGTAAAATTATGTAGTAAAAAACTTGGAGTTTAAAGTTTTATAATATAGTAATATATATAAAACAGGATAGAAGTTTTAGGGCGATAGGCAGTTGTTATACCTTGTTATACCTCATTAGTGAAATACTACAAAACTCACATCTTGTAAGACTGTGATATAGATATAGATAAGAAATAATAATAAAGACTGTGATATAGATAAGAAATAATAAAAATAATAAAAAAACTGAGTATAAACATGAGCTACTGTCTCAAACACTTTCAATCCTGACCTTGACAGAGAGAGAAAAGAAGCCAAGAACCAACAGGATGTGAAATTAGCAAGGGTAGAAAAGGGCTTGATCTTTTGGGAAGGGTTGTGTTGTTAGCACATTGCAGCTACACGTCCTTTTATTTATTTTTTTTCCCCCCATAGTTTTGAAAGGGATAATTAATGTCTCCAAGGGCTAGAGAT
>VXBC01007486.1:512927-534055 GCA_013399945.1 Ploceus nigricollis
TAGAGAAAGCTTCAAAAATTGAATGATGAAACTAGGATTATAGGTGTGTAGTTTAATTAGAAGTGAGTAAAATTATGTAGTAAAAAACTTGGAGTTTAAAGTTTTAGAATATAGTAATATATATAAAACAGGATAGAAGTTTTAGGGCGGTAGGCAGTTGTTATACCTTGTTATACCTCATTAGTGAAATACTACAAAACTCACATCTTGTAAGACTGTGATATAGATATAGATAAGAAATAATAAAAATAATAAAAAAACTGAGTATAAACATGAGCTACTGTCTCAAACACTTTCAATCCTGACCTTGACAGAGAGAGAAAAGAAGCCAAGAACCAACAGGATGTGAAATTAGCAAGGGTAGAAAAGGGCTTGATCTTTTGGGAAGGGTTGTGTTGTTTGCACATTGCAGCTACACGTCCTTTTATTTATTTTTTTTCCCCCCATAGTTTTGAAAGGGATAATTAATGTCTCCAAGGGCTAGAGATACTCATAAGAAGATGAATATATTCCAGAGAGTTGCATTTCAAAGAAAAACGATAAAAATGTGAGGACCAAACTCTAAATTACTGTTGACAGACAAAGCTTTATTTACTGACATGTACAACAGTGCTATGTGATCTTTTTCTGTGCCAGCAGGGTAAAAAAAATCAACTTTTACTCAGTGTTCAGATCTTTTAGATCCAGAATAATGAAGGTAGATCTGTGATTAGTGGAACAGTGAAGGATTTTTTTTATTTTTTAATGAAAATGAGCCAGAAAATTTGAACTATCATGTGACTTCTGTGTTTTCTAAGTGTTGGTCTCATGACTGTTCATGCACAAAAAAGTGATGAAGAGTTCATGCTCCACTTTATAAAACCTTATTTTTATTATTTCATCTAGACTGTCACTTTCTCAAGAGTGACTGAAGTGGGTCATATTGGATTTCATTTTTTTTGGAGAGGAAAACCATTGAGGGCACACAGATATACAGAAATCACACATTTCATCCTCCATGAAACCACTGTGGTGTTCACAGAAGGATTTCACTCTCAGATGCTCCATATTGCTATTTGCAGAACTGCATTTTGCTCACAGACTTTGTCTTCCTTGAGCAGCAGCTGAAGACCAGGCAGAATGTCCCCAAAAATCTCAAATGAGGCCAGATGTCCATCCTTGGGCACTTGAATTATTCTTTAAGTAGCTGCCTGGGGAAAAGAAAAAAACAGATTATTTTATCAGATTCATTATAGGAAAAACTATTTTTTTTTTGTTTTGAGTTGGAGGGTTTCAGTAAAGCATTTAAACTTTTTGTATTAAAAAAAAACCCATAAAAATCACACACATGAAATCATGGCATTTTGGGGAGGAAAAAAGTTACACATATTTGGAAAAATTTTGAACTAATTTTAAAAAACAAATTAGGATTGTTTTGGAAGTGTGGCGAGAATGAAAGGATACTTAATTTGTAATTACAGACTGCCTGTGTCTGGTGGCATTCTGCTTCCAGAATTTGTGATTCCATGAGGAAATAATCAATTTCCAATGTCTTCAGACCTAGCTTTGGATATTCCATGGGAATTATATTAATACTTTGAGGGACAGTTATGAGCAATGCGGAGATCACAGAGTGTCTCCCCAAATATCACCTTGTTGGTCTGGTTGCAAATGTTGGATTCAAAGTGTGAGCAAACACTTGTTGTGGATGTTCTACCCTTTCTCAGAAGCCCAGACAACAATAAAACCTGATTATATTTTTTTTATATAACGTAATTGGCTCTGCTCAAAGAAAACCCCAACCCAAAACAAAAGAAAAAAACACAACAAGTAAAAAAACCCCAAGAACAAAACCCAAACATTATTTAGAATTCTTTTATTTCTGACTTCAATTTGTCTGTTCTTTTTTCATTTGTCATGGGATTCTCATTTAAATTTTTGCAGCAGCAGTCCTTTAAAGAGTTGGCTTTGTACAAACATTTACCAAGTTTATAAATGTGCATTACACAGACATTTCTCGTTGTACCCACATTTCTATATGGGTTCCATAATGAAGGGGAAGATTTTAATGAAGACTTAAAATCTGTCCATGTGGTTTCTATTAAGGTCTGAATGCTAATAAATCATTGATTTTCTTGCTCTTTTCTTAGCTCAAAAGACCTTTCTAAGGGCTTGACTTGCCTCTGTTTTCACATAAGTGCAGCATTTATGTTCTAACACTTTTCAGTATTTGGCCTCTCCTTACCTGTTCTAGCTTTGCAGAGAAATAAGGAGATAAATTATGGTGACAAAAACGTCACAGAGGGTTTTGGGGGTGGTTTCTTTTTTACAGTGTTGATATTAACCTCAGGCAGTCTGGGATTTTCCATGAATTTCTCTTTAAAAATGGAGATTTTATACAACCTCAGCATACTGTCCTTACTTGTTTGAGGTTTGGGGTTTTTTGCTTCGGTGGTGTGTTGGAAGGGAAGAAACCCAACCAGACCAGCCTGAATATCTTTTCCAATTTAAGAAACAACAGCAAGATGAAAAACCAATCATTCCTGTTCCTCCACTTCAAAAATCTCAGTTCTGTGGTGCCTGGACTTCTACATTCTTTTCCTTTTTCTTCCCAACCAACAGCACTGTCCCACCTCTAGTATGAAAGAACCTCAGGCCATGAAGTATTTTCACATTTAGCCAGCAGAAAAAAAAAGACAATCTCACTCTTGCTGCCTCGTGTTCCATGAAATGTCTTTTTAATTATGGTGATTCTACCTTGGTAGCTTTTCCACTATAATAAGCCTTCCCTGTCAGGAGGAGAAACAATAATAACAACAAGCCCTGCATTAGGAGGAAACATTTAAGGCCTCCATGCCAAGCTCACTGCCATCTATTAATTAGCAGAGGCCACGGGAGCTGTTTTTGTCCCTCTGGGAAGAGAATTTTATTTGCAGCTGATAGTTTATACCTCTTGTAATAGGAGCTGCAGAAATAACCCACCAATCACCTCGTTTCAACCTGAATTGAGGTGCTGAAGCTTCCAGGAAGAGCTCTGGGGATGTGTGCTCAGGCCAAAGATGTAATCATGGCTCTTTTCAGGATTCATCTCCCTGCCTGAAAAGCAATTCCAGGAATAAACTGCCAATGTGGAAAACTCCACGTTGCTTTCTTCATTCATCCTCGCCCACCTACCTCTGTGTAATTTGATTTGCTGTTAGTATTTCCAGCCAGAATTAGATCCAGCAGCAAGTGTAAATAGGAGTGTTGTTATGTTGTTATTCCCCTAATAACATCTCGGAGAAAAAATCAGGGTCTCTTAATGGCAACCATTACAATAAAACATTATTGCTCCAAGAGCTTTTATTTCAATAGCAGAATCTACCTTCCAGTCCTGAAATGTTTAAAATGAGAAAAGACGGTTTGTTGGTTTTTGGGTGAGGGTTTTTTTGTTTGTTTCCTGCTTTTTAAAGCTTTAGAACATGAAAACCACTCTGAGAGTGGCTGTAGCAAAAAGGTAAAAGACCACCACAAACATGCAGTGATCCTTCCAAGAATACCTGGCTGATTTCTGATCTGCAGCTCAGCAGCTCCTGAAAAATATTTTGGGCCAAATCTGAGAATGGTTTCATGACTTTTTCCATTGTTCAGTTGTTTTCAGCACAATGGTTTAGGCACAACTGGTCACATTTGGGTGCCTGTTGATCCATTTGGCCTTAGAAATTGATATTGACTGCTGCTAAAAGGAGGTATTTGTAAAGGATGGTGTCTGATTTCATTCTTTAATCTGTTTGCACCATCACCATCCTGAATTTCTGACATTTTAGTTGCCCTGTGTGTAAATCTTGACTCTCCTCACAGCTTGGAGGATTCTTTCACCACCACTATTGCAGGGATTTTGTTATCTTGTTTCCTGATTTCATTTTTCACAATTATTTTCCCTGGGAGAGAAGAAAACTCAGGGAAATAACCACTTTCATGATCTCACACACACAAAGGCCAAATATTGAAATAATTACTATAATTTTTGCACCAGGAAACCAAAGGCATAAGCAAAGTTGGTGTGATCAGAGCATGTAAAGGTACCATGTGCCTGAAGCTTCAAGTCACAGTTATTTTGTCAGTATGCAAGAATTATTCCCCAATTTTCCAAACAATTCATCTGGGAGAATTAAAATCTCTTTATAAAAAATCAACTCCCAGGAAAAGGAGATCAGTGGATGTGTAGAAATGACAAACTGCTCAGCACAGAAAACTCTCTGTTAAAAATATAAATGGAATTATCCTTTTTCAATAGGAAATTTATGAGTTTATGTTTTCTGGCCTGACTACTATAATTCCAGAGTTTTTCTTACAGTTTTTGACATACTGGTGGAGAAAAAAGAGGAAGGCAAACAAAACTGTCTTTAAAATAAAAGGAATTTTTGACAAATAAAAGAATTTAACACAATAGGATCTTGGAAGAGGCAAAGGCTCTAAATCTCAAAGTTTCCCCTGTCTGTACTTCATGGAACATTTATTTATTCCCGCTCTCCTGGGTGTAAATCAGTTGTAACACTGAGTTAGGTTTTTAGTACATTCTGTTTGTGAGTTTTTCAGTACAGATCAGTCCTAAGGCTGATGTGGTTTTCACCCAGCTATTTTCATTAGTGTTTGCAGTAAGAATTTTCTCACATTATTCAACACAATACTGTATTACACTGTAGGAAGTAGGCTTAGTCTCTGATTATAATTGTGTAATAAGCTCACTATTGCACTGTTCTCTAAAAAACAAAAACAAAAACACTTTCTGGTTGAATTCCCTGGTTTTGGTTTTGATTTTAATGCCAGAGACTGATAAACCTCCTGTTTCCCTGAGGTGATTACATTTCTGGGCAAATACCAGTGTTCTGATGACTACAGCTTGAGCTGGAAGACCTACAAGAAAGTTTCATCCCTGTAAGACAAGATTCTGTCTCATTTGAGGGTTCTGACTCAGAAATCTTTAGTTACAACATTTTGCCCTCTCAGAAATTGAATCAATTATTTTCCCCTATGTACAACTTGCAGTGCTTGGCTTTGAGCTCACAAAGTTTCTCCTGTGGGAAAGATTTTGGTTCCTGTTATGATCTCCTTTTCCTTCAGTCTTCTTTCACAAAGTGCCAACACTCAGAATAATGAGTCTCCAGTGAGCAGATCACATAAAGGATTTATGTGTTGGATTCCTTTTATAAGGAATACAGTTGCATAAAGGATCTGGTTGGCCTAATGGTAAAATGAAAGTTGGTAAATGGTAAAATAAAAATCAGGAAATTTTCATGAAAAAGAGATGTTTAAGCATGCCCTCTTTTCTTCTTTCATTATAAATAAAAGTATGGCTTGAGAATTTCAGGTGTGCATATATACAACAAAAAATGTGAAGAAGGAGAGAAGAACCTCATTCTTTCTAGGATCAGGGATGGATGGATGAATGAATGAATTAATCAGTGAGTAGCAATGGGTGATGATACATCAGACTTGTGTCTGTATTTACTTCTATTTAGGTATTTTTTAATATTTTTAAAATGTCATGGTTTTACTAATATTCGTAACAAATTCTCTCCCTAAGTAAATTAAACTTCTCTCCATAAGTAAACTAAAGAAAATACTATTCTAAAAAAAGTAAACTTACTAAAATTTTAGGTTTGTTTCTTTACATTATCAGTGAGAAAAAATATAAAAAAAGAGAAGTATTCTAAAAGTTTTATTCTAATTCTTATTACTCTTTCTTTTAGTTACTATTAATAAATTTTTCTTTGTACACTTTTAAAATTTTAAACCTACTTTACCTTTCTCCTAATCCTACCTCACAACAAAAAGTAAATACATTCATAATTAACCAACACCAAACCCACCACACTCTTTACTACGTTAACCAAGAAATCTCAAAATTAACAAAATCTCAAATTAACAAACCAAAACCACTACATTAAATAAAAGGTATTTTTAAAAAAATTGGAGTATTTACATCTTGCAATCTTGCTCTGTGTGCAATCTTTAGCTAATCAAAAGGCAATCAATCCTTAGCTAATTGCCCTCATAGATGGCTCCATTTACACTGTCCCATCACTATTAAGAAATTGGCCCTTCCCAACAGTTTGGGGTTTGGGTTAAACTGAGCAAAGTGTGATATTTCCACAAAATTGAGACTCTAGGAAATGCTAAAAAGGTTGTGCTGAATGACAGGAAGAACTGGAACACACCAAGAACTTTGTTGTTGTTTTTTAGAGAAAACAGTGGTGGAAAGAGTCTTCTGTTCATTGTTCAGAGAAAGGTTTGTCCCATCAATAACAGAGCTGAGCACATTTCCTTATGGTTAAGGTGAAGAGTAACACATGAGAGCACAGAAACAACTGATCTCCTGTAATTTTTGGCAGCACAACACTCTAGCTTCCCGCTAACAGGAAAGTTCTGGAGATCCCGCAGATCTCCTGAGTCAGCTCTTGTCACAAATCTGCTTTTTTATCACCTTCCTTCCCAGAGTAGTTTCAAATCATGTTTGTATTGACATCCATCTTTAAAATCACCACAGAAACTGCTTTCTCTTAGTAGTGGGTATTTTACCACACCCAGAAAACTCAAGGATAAACTTGTGATTCTTTACATGTTCTGAGCTCTTTAATAAGGCAGTCATAATGTGCTTGTAAAGCCATGGACATAAATCCTTTCTTATTGTGAATCCCACCATAAATAATGGAAATTTCAGTCTTTCAGCAAAAGACTATTTTTTTCTCTATGTGAAATTAAAGAATTTACTTTAAATAGAGGAAGTGAAATCTTCCACCAGATGATACAACTACACAAGAAGCTCCATGTCCTGAGGAAAAACAGCCTGGGATGGTGGGGATAATAGGTTTCGGTAAGAAGTTTAGGTAAAAAGGGAAATAGGTTTTGATAGAGGAAGCCAGGCTTTGCAATTCAATTCGTCTTTGAGAAACACATGGCAAGGGATTCCTCTTACTGAAGATAAATGGGAAAAGTCAGCCAAAATCACATATCTGGTCTGGCTGGGATTTATCTTATTTGATTTCAGGGCTTGATTCATTTCTCATTCCACACAAAGGAATCTGGTTCCCTTTGCCCAGGCAGCCTCCACCTGGCATGCCTTCAGTGTCCCTGTGTTATAGCTGGCAGCTCCTGAGAGGGTTAAATCAGGGAATCACAAACTGGGGAAGGTTGGAAGGGAGACTGGAGGTGTGTGGTCCAACCTCCTGCTCCAGCAGGGCCCCCCAGAACACGTTGCTCAGGGTTGTGTCCAGATTGCTTCGGAATATCTCCAGTGAGGAGCACTCCATGCCCTCTCTGGACAATCCAGTGCTTGGTCACTGCACAGGGAAGAAGTTCTTCCTCATGTTCTGGTGGAACTTCTTCGAGTTCTTCCCCATGTTGGAAGTCCTCAAGTCATGCTGGAAGTTCTCAAGTCCTCAAGGTGGAACTTCTTGGGCATCAGTTCCTGCCCATTCCTTCTGCACCATGGCTGGGGCCCACGGGGCAGAGCCCGATCTGACTTCTGACCCCTCGCTGCAAATACTTAAAAACACAGATGTTTGTATTATATTATAAAGGATCTTAATTGTTATGGTCTCCTCTTATTGGGAAACACAACTGAGCCCTGAAGTGTGTGAATTTATGCAGGATTTTGGTCAATACACTCAATGGACTCTAAAGAACCATTCAGTGGACTAAAAGGTTCCATTTTAGGTGATTATTGACCCCAAAGGAAGCTGAAACATCCAGTTTGCATCTGGACACCAACATGTTGATGTCTAAATTTCATAATGTCTTTAACAAACTCCACCTCACACCTGCCTTTGAAGTCACTAAAAGAGACAGGATGGCTTTGGACTCAGGGTCTCCTACCACAGCACAGCACAAAGGAGGTTCTAACAGGAACTGGAAGAGTAAACTCACTAATTACTTTAGGCTGGTGATTAACCACAGTGGGAGTTCACTTTTCCAGCTTACCCAGCCTGCATCAGGTATTCATAACCCAATGTGTGAAGTGTGTGGAATGTCACTCCCCAAGCAAACATCCAGAGCTGAGCTCTCATCCTTCCCTCCTGTCAGAGATGGTGGTGGAAATGAGGACACCCTGAGGAAATTATTATCTTGTCCTCTATGGACATCCAAATCATGTCAGGCAGATTGCATTCAGCAGTGCCTGTGACTGTGAAAATAACCTGGAATAATCAGTTCACATTTACATTTTTAATGGTTGAGATTGGGTGAGATGAATACTGCTTTAGGGGGGTGAGGTGAGTCCCCTCTGCAGTCATTGGAGAAATTGGGATAATCAAAGGGAAAAGTATGGAAAAAAGGTGTCCTTTTGGTGGGGAGGCCCCGGCACAGGGTGCCCAGAGAAGCTGTGGCTGCCCCTGGATCCCTGGAATTGTCCAAGGCCAGGTTGGGCAGGACTTGGAGCAGCCTGGGACAGTGGGAGATGTCCCTGCCCAGGGCAGGGGGTGGGATGAGATGAGTTTTAAGATTCTTCCCAACCCAAATGTCTCAGGTTGCAAGATGTGGCTGGGGTGTGTATTCTATTGCCATCTGTCAGAGGTGGGGCAGTTCTCTGCTGTTCTTTGGGCAGTTTTTTCTTTATCTTTCCCACAGCCAATCCTCCCTCCAGGAGATCTCTTCTGTCCATGGCCACTGAGTGTCCCTGCATGGCTGAGAAAATTCNGCCATCCTGGAATTCCATGACTCTCCCTTTTAAACATAAAAGAAGCAAAGACCAGTATACCCCAGTAACTAGACTTCTGTGTTGTTAAAAACAGGTTATTCCTGTTTACCCAAATTTGATTTTATAGGCTCAATCTATACCTAGGAGAAACATGAATATTTTCCTGGCCCTTAGAAAGGGAGCAAGCTTAGTCTTAAACCTGCATTTTAGTGAATAAAAATTAGGGTTGTTCTCCTTCTCTTGGAAAAGAAACAAAACTGAAAAAGAGTTGAAGTGGCCAGAGGAAAGCAAGAAAACCAATGAATAATACAATGCATAAACAATTTGTGAGGACAGGAACAGCTGGTCTGTCAACTCTTTAGAGACTATTAATAGGAATGAAGATTTCACTGTGTGTCACTGGGAAAAGTAACTTCCCTTAGGTTGGAAAAAATAACTTGCTTATTCTTGAATAAAATGCAATGGAAGTAGAGAAGGGATTGCTGAAAGATTTGGGTTTTTTCAGTGCTGAAAAGATTAAAGGAGTTTATTTTTAAAAGAGTTAAATAATATGTTTGTGGAAGATGAGTACAAATCAGATATGTTTTTCAAATTCACAAAGCACCTGAGATACTTGGATGAAATTAAGTTTACAGATCAAACAGGTAGGACAGAATCCACATAATCCAAAGGTCTGTGATTTCTGTCTTTGTTTTGGAGGTGTCCCTGGGGTCAGGCCAAGGAACAGTAAGAATATGGGCACATATGAAGTCAGAGCCCCAGGACATGGCAGGAGTCAATTTTATCCAAGAAAAACAGTGAGGAGATAACACAGGGAGGGCTTGCAAAGAACATCAACTGGACAAATTATCCTCATGCAGCTCCAGGCACTTGTCTGATATTTAGTGCCTTCCCTTTTTAGTATCTCAAACTCAGCCTTTTGCCTTCAGTTGTTTGATTTTCCTGCTCTCACCCCTCTGTCTCAAACACCCCACAGAGATCACTGTCAGGAATAAAACCTCCAGCCTTTTTTTATACCCTCCTGTTTTTAAAGACCGTGAAGTTTTGCTGTTAATTAAAGTCACAATATGTTTCTCAGTAACACCATGTTCTGCCTGAGCACTGAATTATGTACTCTCTGTAATTGCAGCCTCCTTCTCATAATCCCAGGGCTTTTTGTTTTACATCTTTAGTCAGATTTGTCAAAAGATTGTTTAGAAATGTCAATAAATTCACCTTTATGCTCTGGCTGATGGCTCATGCTGCAGTGTGGGGCTGGGTCACCCTATTTTCCAGCCTGAAGTGCTGCTGGAGGAAATTCAGGTGCATTTCAGGAAGATTTTTATTATGAAAAACCCATTTTCAGGCAACATATGGGAACGAAACCCCATTCTCCAGCTTCTACAAAGGTGCTCAGCAAATGTCAAGTAATTTTCATTAAATGGCACCAATTGATTCAGAATATCCATGAGGGGGATTAGGAGGAATCTCAGGTCTGTTGCCTCATTGATTAAGTTTCATACCAACACAATGGCTTGTTGTTGTTAACAAGAGGATGTTTTTATGCACATCTGTTGTATTCTGAGCCCAGGTTGATGTTGTGGAGCAGCAGGAAAACAAAGGTGGTTCTTATCTTTGATTAGTTATCCTGTAATTCTTGGAGAAAAAAAATAATGCTTAGTTAGAGGCAGTTTATCAGGCAAGGACCTATTTTGTGACAAAAAGTAGCAAAATGCATCAGAGCATATGAAAATATTATGAGAAATAAGTATGATTTTTTTTCCTGCATTTTTTCATTATCGGAGCTTTGGGTACATACAGAGAAACAGCAAAGAGTCAAATCTATAAAGCAAATTAATATGATGAACAGAAATTAGTTTTTAGACTAAATAAAGTTTTAAGGATCTATTTGAAATAATGAAGGGATGTAAGAAGACTGAGGAAATCAGAGACTTTAATGTAGGTGAGGTTTATAACATTAATTACAGTGAGATGCTACAAAAACCCAATAAAAACAGGCTTGATTTCCTTATTAGGATGCAAAAATATTCTTACAAGAGGAATTTCCAGGTAATTAATTTAAATCTCAAGGATGGGAATGTGGACTGCTTTTTTGATCAGCTGGAGATGAGACAGGAAAAGCAGATGGAGGAGAGAAAATGTATGAGAAAGCAAATGTTGAGAGACCAGGTCTGCTCCATCAGGCAATGCCTTCTCCTAAAAACTGCTTGCAAACATTCATGCCAAAAAACTACGTAAAAAAATCACAAAAAAAAAAAGTGGTTTACACTTAGGTTTGCTCCAAGCTGGTTGTGATGACCTAAAAAACCTCATTTAAATGACCTTCAAGGCATTAAATAATAGAATCCAGGTGAAATATTGGAGGCTGGAATGCCACACATGTTCTTTCAGTGGCATTTTTGTGTTTACAGTGTGGCTCCTGAGAGCAATTCCCTTTGAAACACAAATTCCTGACCGTGAAATCTGAGTTGTGAGGGGAGAGGGTTGGGGCCAGAGCTCTGTCCCCTGACCCAAATTTTTCTGTTATTCTCTGATCTTCCATATTCAAGTTGGTTGAATAAAGTTGAGCAGGGATTATGAACTGTTCCTGTCCTGGGGGTGTCTGACAGGTCTGCACTTTGCATTTTTTTTTTGCATTAGAAGTAGGAACTACCTGACAGCATGTGCTGACTGCCTTGTAATGAGATCCTAAAAATGATTCCAGTGTGACAGGAATCACCTTGCTGACTAGTGAAAGTGGCCATAGTCTTAATTTATCCACTACAGATGGGGAAAAAGTCAAAATCAGACTTAATTTTTTTTGTAAAGTTTTAATCTCTTTATTTTTCTAACAAATCTGATTTTTGGAGTAACATCTGAGGCTGTGCAGGTCAGGGATCAGGTGCCATTTTGCAGTAATGAAAGACAAACATATAGAAAAGAGCAGATTAAATGAGAATTTGGTTACAAATGTTATATATTGTATATCTTAAATATTTTGTGGAGCTGGAAAACCAGACACAGGACTTGTAGGAGAGCTCTACACCTATGGACAAATCTGCAGAAATAAATATTTCTTCTAATGGCATTGAATGCCTATTTTGGGGTAACTTAAGCAAGCCCTGAATCTCCTCTGACTGTACAGAACTCGTGTGCTTAACAGCACTGGGAACTAATGAATGATAAACAGGATATGAAACAGCACTTCAGCCTTATCAAGGAAAAGTGCTTTTGTCATGTTCATAATTTTGGTTCTCCCAGGTCCTGAAAATGTCTTGGTGCAATATTCAATGGGGCAAAATAGAGCTGGTGCTTGGATCCTATGAAACCTGACACTTAATTTTTTTTTATCTTTTTTTTCCACCCCAAAAGAATCTAATCTGTAGGCAAGAAAAGCTTGAACTTTCTTAGCTCAAATAAATTAAACTGAACCCAAGACATCTTTGTGACACAAGGGCCAAAAAGATCTTGTTCAAGTTGTGGAGGAAATTCTGTCATAGCAGAAAATTTTCCTTCTGAGAGGAGGGGGATGCCAAAACCCAGAAACTCCATCTCTAAGAGTCCCAAAGCTGCCAGACCCACTCAGACCCAAAGCCTTGGAAAACGAGGAAGGGTGAACGCAGCACAGAGAATTTCTGCTTCCAAAACCACCCTGCAAGCCACGCTGGTGTCCCAGCTCCCTGCTTTGCAGTGGGACATGTCCATCATTTTGCACGGAGGTGAATCCAACATCCCCGGGAGCTCCCGGAGAATCCTTTTCCCTCCGCTCCCATCCTGCGGGGGGATGCTCCGGGAGCTTCGAGGCTCTCGGGGCGGGCCTTGGGCAGGTGGGGGCGGGCAGAGCCTCGGCTTTTGGAAGCATCACAACAGGCAGAGGCAGCGGCACGACCCGGCGGCTGCTGCGGAGGATGAGAACTTTGCGCTGGCTGCTGCTCCCGCTGGTGAGTGAGAACCGCTGGGGCGGGGGGAGCGCACATCTGGCTCCCGGCCACAGCTGGATGGCTCCGCAGCTGCCCCGCTGCGGCCGGGGTGGGGGAAAGTCCGCAGGAGCTGGGTAACTTTTCTCCTAATGGGGAGCGGGCAGAAAGCAAGAAAAACAAGGAAAGGATTAAGAGGAAAAATAGAAAATGAGCAGAGATATTAGAGGGAAGGAAATTAAAAAATGTCCCTGAGTTAATGTGTTGGCCGAGCTCCTTTCATTAAAATTTTCCAACAGATGCTGTTAAAAAAAATGACTTTTCATTTCCATTCTTTAGAATTGAAGTTTGCAGAGGACAGAAGAGCATCCTCAAATCAGAATGGCTGTAGCAGGGCTTTAGACAGACAGAAGGGGACAGGTCGCTGTCCCAGGTGTCCTGAGAAAGGCAACTTTGCAGGACAAGGAGGATAACTCGGAAGGAATAGCTCCTCCTGATGGATGGGGGGCATTTACCTCTCTGAGAGGGCACGGGTGTTTTCAGAGCTGAAGGTTTCTGATGTTTTCAGAGCTGAAGGTTTCTAATATCACCAAGCAGGAGCATGAACTGTCTCGTGTCTGTGTGCACTGAGGGCAGCAGGTGAGCCTGTGCCACTGGACACCAGGGAAGATGGATGAGCACAGAGACACAATCCAGGCACAGCCATCCCTCCCTGATCTCCACGCTCCACCACTGCCCCTGCCTGGGATGCTTCACAAAAATTAGTGCAAATCCCAGCTCAGAAATTTCTCTTCTTTGCCCTCAATGCTCAGCCTCAGGGAAGTGTTTGGAACCTTTCCTCTGGGTGTGATTACCAGGGACTTGTTAATTCAAACTTTACTCATTTCACAGTGCAATATTCAGTGTGGGCTGGGATTCAGCAGGAGGCAGGAAGGAGAGAGTCACCTTCCCAGGAAATATTCCATCTTGTCCTGAGAAAGCCAGATGGAGTGGGTGCTTCTCTAGGGCCTGCTTTCCTCTGTGGATAACTGAGAGAGCCTAAATGCCAGACTGATCCTGACCTTTCATTTCCAATTAGTGAGAGATGGGATGTAAATTTTCACACCTGCACAACCTCTGGATCTTGTCTCCTCAGTATTTACCCGGATTTATGTACAAGGGGTAGCTTGTGGGTCCTTGCTATGCAAACCTCACCAGTGTAGCTATTATCATGTGTAATACTGTTCTTGCATGCAAAACCAGGCAGCCTAAAGGCTTAGAGTGCTGCAGGTGAAGTGATTTTGGCATCTGGGCCAGCCTTTTTACACCTAATGGAGGCACAGCTCATTCTTGCAGCTGTCAGCAGAGTGGAGCTGATCTGAAGTGATGGATTGTGCACATCTGGGGGCTGCCATGCATCATTTTAATATTGCAGCATATTGCAGCAGCTCTGCCCATAACAAGAGAAATTCTATAAACTGCGTGATCTACACAGCTTTTGGCCTCAAAATATGAACACTAACTCCATGTCTGGTGAGAGGCAGTGCTCTGAATGTCAGTGGGGTATTGTGTCTCAATCTGGGTCTCCTTGCATCTTCAGTGAGTCAGGGAAGGCCTGAGACCTCTAGGATGTACTGAGGAAATAATCCCCTCCTGTCTCAAAGGGTCATGTCTGAGCAGAGAAATAATTCCTGTATGGATTCTGCAAATAAGTCATTAATCAGATATGAAAATAAAGCAGAAACTGGTTATAAATAATCCTGAAAACTTCCTCTGTGGAGCTGGGCACTGTTACCTCCTGTCAGCTCCACAGGGATGTATTTGTGCCTTGCAGAATAGAGTCCTTGACACTAAAAGAATTACCATTCAGTGGTAAGTGACAAGGAACAGAGAGCAGAGGAGGCTGAAATGCCTAAAAATGACTTTTCCTGCCTTAAGGAGTTCAGAGTCTCAGGAAGCAGAGGACAAAGAGCAGAAAACACTCTGCCTTCACTGCTCTCCCTGCTGTGCTTCACTGCTTTCCTCTCCAAACACCTACATTTCCCATTTCTGGGAAGGGCTTTAGTCTGATCTAATGAATGGAGGTGAGAATGGAAACACAGGTGGGTCACCACTGAGCTGTACAATCCCTTCAGCAAAGCATTTCTTGTGCTAATGGACATATGGATCCAGACCCAAGATGCTGAGCTCCCAGTAAAACTAAGCTGGGTGTCTCAATTTCCATGTTTAATTTGTGCTTCCTCTACCAGCATGGTCCCTGCAGACATTCAGTTCCTCTCCATGGGGAGCTGGATGTGTGGAATAATCTGGTTTTAGGTTTTTTTTAGCCTGAAGGGAGTTAATGAAGGGAGACAGGCTCCTGTACAGGCAGTCACTGTCCTCAAACAGGTGTCTGAGCAAAGTAGGAGGAATCCTTCCCTGGAACTGCTTGTCTGCTCTCACTGATCATTAAGGGAGGCTTGATGGGGGAATTTAGATTAATCATCTACAATTAGCTGTCTAAAATTAGGAATCTGGTCTAAAACTACTCATTGAGCCTTCTTCAGTATTGCTGGGAAGAGATGGAAACACTCCAAGAATGCAGATCAATTAAATGAACTTGCTGTAGGACTTTGACTTCCAAGTTTCAGGACTTTGGGATTAGATGACATGAATCCCACCAGAAGGCAAAAAAAAATATACCAAAAAGGAGAAATTCCTCTTTAATTTACAGGGATACTTGCAAGAGCAGAAAATGGGGATCCTCAGTTATTAGTGTTCTGTTATTCTTCAAGCATTAGTAATAATTAAATGCTCTAACCAATTTAGCAGAATGCTGATAAATTAACTTTTCTCAAGGTAATACTAATTACACAGCATTCATAAACAAAATAAATTAGTATGGCTGTGTTGTCTCATAAAGAATACCTGTGAGTGAATAAATATAATGATATACATGGATAAATATGTATAGCAAGTGCTGTTCTCTATAAGGTCATGCAGTTAAACACACTCATATAAATACAGTCCAATCCACAGAGGAGCATTCAAGAATTGCTTCAATGTCTTGAAAACAATATTGAAAATATGTAAATATGTTCCTCTAAATGACTGTGAGGCAATCAGTGTCTCAGCTTCCCTTCTTCCATAGGTAATCGAGTTAGAGAGAGAAAACAAACACAGAAAATATCCTCTAGGTAGTCATTTTCAGCCAAAAAGACTCATGAAATTATCTATTTAACAGACTGAAGAGAAAGATTGGAAATGAGGCAATAGCTTTGGGGTTGGAAGCTTCTGGGATCAGGATGGTGTCACAGCTGGAGGCTGAGGGCAGGACTTTGTGTGAGAGCTGAATTCATGGCTGGGCACTGGAGTTCTGTCACTGCTGGGGTCACCTGGTGCTTTCCAGAGCCCAAAGTGGCTCAGGGATGGTGGAAAAAACTAGATGGATGAAACTGAGCTCCTAAGAGTTGAGTTGACTGTTTTACTGCATAAGAAATCTTTATTTTTTTATAGTTTTTTGTTTTCTGACAGAACACAGCACTACACACATGGCATTATAAAATGACCAGAATTACTCATAGGCCAGGGCTTGGACAGGAAGGTTTTTAGGGCAGTGACTGGGAATGTGGCTGTAAAATGGACAGGAGCTCATGGAGCTCGGGGTGGGCCCCAGATCCCTCCAAAGCACATGTGAAAATTGGCTTCAGTGTCCTGCACTCCCCAGTCTCAGAGATTTTTAATTAGCACTTGGCTAACTTTTTGAGGAGTTAAGCAGAGGGAAGGTTTAGATGAGACACATTCAACAGATGGGGAAGTTTGTGAAAAAGGCTGAGGTTTTCTTTGTCTGTTATTCAACCTGTCTTCAACTTTTTATTTTTTTCCATGAATCTTCCTCCATCCTAAAAGCATTTCCCACCCATCAAAATTTCACTGAAAAAAAATGTTTGTATTTCAAAGCATATCCTGATTCTCCTTCTTAATGTCTCTGGCAATCCTGGCCAACTTTCAGGACTAACTGAACACTTCATTCCACACTTAAAAATGGGGATGCAGGAGTTGTCTTTGCTGTGCTTTTCTGTATTCTAAAATACCAGGTGAGTTTTAATCCTCCAAGGCGTGAGGCCATGTGTGACATGAATGGCAGACAACTCTGTGTGAGGGAAAACTAAAATATTCAGGCATCAGGGTCATATCAGAAGAACTGGGGAAGCACAGACAGCAGGAACTGGGAGTAGAGGATTAATTTCAGAGCATATCTGAGATGGGATCTGAGTGAGTGCAAGCTGAGGAGGCAGAGGCAGAAAGAACAGTGATGAATATTCTCAGTCAATGATTTATGTACTTGACGTAAAATCTGTTTGTGAGGCTTTAGGATTGCAGGGCATGGGAAGCTGAAACAGATCACTGGAAAGAGCCTTCAAGTTCTTGAAGCCTTCTCATCTTGTCAATGAATTCAGCCAATTCTTCGAGCTTTGATTAATTTTGAAAAAAGACTGAGTGTTACTGCTGGCTCTTTGATCCCGTGGAATTGCTTTTTCAAAGGTGAATAATATATTCAGTGCCCAGCTTTGAAGCACTTCCCTAATTTTCAGAGAGCATAGAAAATGTCCCTGCTTTTCCCCAAGTGTGCTAATGGACTTAATGAGTGAAAATCTGTCTTTTGTGTGACATCTAAATTATAGTTTTTCTACCCCCATAGCAGCTTAGGGGCACCATTTTTTGAATGGACTCTCAGGAAAGATTGCTTTTAATTAAATTGTACTAAGCATGGCATGAGGATGTTGCTAGAAATACTCCTCCCAGTGCTTGCTAAATCTCCTGTTGTCCAACATAAGTATATGAAAGCCCAAAGTGCCATTACTTGGATTTTTCTGTGCAGATTTGGGGAAATAAATAAACTATCATGGAACAGAGGAAATAGAAAACAATGTTATACTACTCTCAGTGAATAAGCCACTTAAGGTTTCAGTGCAATAACCTTACAAGATGTGAAGAAACTGAAGTCTAAAATTAAATGCAAGCCCAACATCTGTCTCCCTAACCTGTCTCAGGTTTTTAGCATGCTCATGGTTGCCATAGGTAATTTTTTAGTGTTCACTGTGTTCCAGGCAAGATTGTTTTCGTGGTAAGGACTAGGAGTCAAAACACCCCTGTAAACTTTGATTTAAATTGGTCAGTAACATTCAATCCAGTAAAAAAACCCCTTTGTGTTACGATGCTCAGGAATGCAAAGCTCAATTCCTTGAGGACTGTCCACAACATTTCCTGAAATCTCAAAGTTTTATGTGTGAATCTTGGAATGAAAGCACCCCACTGTGATTTCGAGTGAGAGTCAGGCCAGGTTGCTGCTGAGATGCTGGGAAATATTGATCCAAGGAATAACATTTTAAATCAGCCTCTTACACTTCTGGCTGTGGCAGGGAACACTGTGCCAGATTGGACATGTCTGCCTCAGAAAGCTCTGCTCTGCTTTGGCTCCTAAATTTTCCTTTTTTATGGTGAGCAGGAGCTACTCTTTTCCTACAAAAGCCACCTTTTCAGCAAATGCCTCCCAGATTGCCATAAAATGTCCCTGCACCAAATGCAGAGCTCCTTCTTTCTAGAAAGCCCCATCACCCAACCCTTGCAGGCAGATCAGAGCAAAAACTTTTCACTCAAGGCACTGTGGGATTAATAACAGAAAATAATAAACAGACAACAAATCACAAGTAATGCTCTGCCCACAAGGCTTTTCTTTAACTATACAATGGTTTTATGTCTTTCTTTTTTTTAAAGCCTGAGGAAAACCAATGAATTGAAGCATTATCACTGCTCTTGATTTCTTGTAAATGTGTCATTTTAAAATTTTTTTACTGTCCAAACAGTAGGATTATTTTGAGTGAGGCTGTATATAAATTAATAACACCAGCCCCATTTTGACTTCTGGTGGAATAGTCTGGAGGTTACATCTAAAACAGGGCTTGATGTTGATTTTCAAACACTGAAGTGTCAGTGATATTTACTATCTGCACTGGGCTGTGATAACATGTCTGGGCTCCTGTGTTTGTAGCCCTGCCCACCTCAAATCCAGAACCCAGAAGGAAACAAACTTTAAGCCAATTGTTAATTGCTCTACCTATGAGTGTTTGTGGGATTTACTGCAGTACCACCATGGGTATCAGAGAATCCCAGAATGGGTTGGGTTGGAAGGGACCTTAAAGATCAGCCAAAGCTTCAACCCCAACATCTTCCACTATCCCAGGCTGCTCGAAGCCTCAATGTCCAGCCTGGCCTTGGACACTTCCCTGGGCAGCCACAGCTTCTGTGGGCATCCTGTGCCAGCACCTCCCCAGCCTCTGGGTATCACTACCAGCGGATCAGGATTTCCAAAATAAATCATTAAATCTTTTTTTTTCTGATGATTTGTCACCGTTTTCAGAGGCAGGGCTACCTGGACCTGTTTTAGCAATTCCTCTGCCACGTGTAAAACCAAGGCAGTACCACCTCCCCAGGAGTGGGGTATGAGCTTCCCCAGCCATTGCAAATGAAGAACTCCTCCATTTTTCCAACAGCTCTGATGAATAATGGTGATTGAAGCTCTGCTTCAGCAGGTGTGGATTTACCAAGGGAGAGAAGACAGGAGATGTAGCTTACGTTGAGCAGCAGGAGTCTGGCACACTCCCTCAGTGTCCCTCATTCCACCTGCCTGTGTCTCTCAGACTGACTTTTGGAGAAAAGATCTGGCTTTGCTGGCCCCACGTTGGGCTTCTCCCTGGGGGCTCCCCTAATGGGGGAAGCCCTCCTGGAGCAGTTCTGTGTCAGGAATGAGAGACACATTGGACTTTTTTGGTCTTCAGCTTCTGTTTATCGTTAACTTATCAAAACTTCAGCATGCTGTCTGCACCAGGCCTTGCATGCAGGAAAACAGCACAGAAATGGCCCCAGATGTGCCGTTTCAAGGTCTTTTAAGGCTGAACTAAAACCAAACTACCCAATTAAGAAATGACACCTAGATTATTTTCCCTTCTAACCCAATAACTGATCCCTCAAGACCTGCAATGTGGACTTTTCTGTCCAATTACAAGATACCACCCAAACCCATGAAGAAGAAGGAAGAAGAAGGAGAAGAACAACCTGTCTCTGCCCTAAAACCTCCATCTTGCTTCATATCCATTACTATATTCTAAAAACCTAAACTCTAAATTTTCCACCCTGTGATATTACACACTTCTAACCAACTACACACACGTAATCCCAGTGCTGTTAATCAATTTTGGAAGTCTTCTCCACAGCCTCAGCAAGTCTGTGCCTTTCAGCACAGAAAGTTTAAAATTCTCAGTATCCAGGATTCCAACAAAAAGATAACTCTTCCTCCTCTGATTTTTTTCAGAACTGATTCTGTGTGTTTCTAGGATTCCCACCTTTTCTGGCATGAGGTGGGAGTTAATTTAACCCACCACTCCTCAGTGCTTTTTTTCTGAGACATTTCAAATTTTGTGGTTTGTTTGCATTTTGGGTGATGCCTTTTAGCATAACCTTTTAGCAGAGGACTCAGTAGATGGTAGAGCATCATCTCAAATTGCCATGACTTTTAAACACCAAACCTAAGAATATTCCAAATACAAAATTATCACTGTAACAGAATCCAGGAATTCCAGAAAGTAGAGGAATGCCATTTTTCCTGTCCAGCTGAATCCACCTTTATGAACTGAAATATTGAGAGATTTATGGAGCAATTATTTTGTTACTTGTACTTGGAGAATTCATTTGTTATGTGGGCAAACTGCAAAGTGAAATGTCTGTTTAAATGTAAAGTGATGAGCAGGGATCCTATTAATACCTGAAAAATTTCTTTTCAGAATTAAGTTACTATAGTTGAAGAGCAAAAAGTACTATTTTAAGAGTCACTCATGCTGATTTATAAAATGCATTTTGAATTCCCCACTGGAGTAATAAAAGGCATGAAAAAGCACCATGTCTTAACTTTCTTTTCAAACAGTGTCCCTAATCCTCTTTCTGTTCTAATATTAGCATGGCTGAACCATCTCTGGGGCCTCATAATTAAGACAAGTCTGTCTATGCTACTTTAAAACCCACACGTAGGCAGATTTTTTAAAGGTTTTTAAAGATAAAGTTTTTTAAAGGTTTTTAAAGATAAAGTTGTGCTCTAATTTTTGCCCCTTGGCAGATATTATTGCTGAGATGGAATAGTCTGCATAACTTCCAGTAACATTTCTGTGGAAGCTAAAAGAAATCCTTGGTTTCTCTGCTCACTGAAAACATTTTGAAGGCAAATAAATCAGTTTTCTGAGATTGAAAAGACAATATGGAAGTGATGTTTACATCTGCACTGACTTTTCAAAGTCATTAGAGGTTAAAAGGGCCTACAGTCTTCCTCAAAAACATGTTGGAAAGTCTTCAGTCCATCATTTTCCATTAAAATCCCTGCTAACTGAGCCCCTGGCTCTGACTTAAAGAGCATAAATTAGAAAGAAGCAAGCAACAAAACAAAAAAAAGAGAATTTCTCTTCCATAGGACTCTCTGTGTCTTGAAGATCCCAATATCCCAATATTTGGTCCAGTATCCAATTCTCTGAATACAGTTCAGTGGCTTTATTTACTCAGTTTAATTCCTA
>VXBC01007487.1:362-89668 GCA_013399945.1 Ploceus nigricollis
AAAAAAAAAGGCAGAATATTTTGTTGGGAGTTCTGCCTCATTTTTTCCTGGCCATTTAATTGTCACTGGTATGTTAAACAAGCTCATTTATTGGATTTAAACTGAATCTTCACAGGTTGCTCCAGACACAGAGCACAACTTAGGGAAGAATCCCATCAAAACCTGCTCCAATTTTCTTTCTTAATAAGAAAGCAGGAGTGGCTCCTGTGGCAATGGCTCCAAAGGAGAATTTAAGAGATAAAGAAATAAAAGAACCTTGGTAGGAACACGCAGATTCAGAGAACATTTCTGGGCCAGCCCCAGGGGTTTAGTGGCAGGTAAAAAGCAAAATAAAGCCTCAGTACTGCAGCAGAACCTTCTGGAAATGAGGCTGCACCCCCTGACAGCCAACCCCTGCAAAAGGCAGCCCAGTCTGGGAGTGGATTTAATCTAAGATATTGATGGATATATTTTATATCTATTGATGAATATATCCTGAAAGCTGAGCATTTCTGAGGTGCTGTGGAAATCTGTGGGACAAATTGAGTTGGGTGAGCTGATCACAGATCTGCTGCTGTCTGCTCTGCACCTTTTGGCTCCCTGTGCTGCCTCTGCTCTCCTGCTGTGCACTAAGAAAACAAAATATCTGGAAAAGTGATTAGTTCTGAGACCCCTCTAATTACAGCCTGCAGATACCAGCATAACAAACTGACCCAACAGACTGGGTAAAACCTTGTCAAAAACAAGGATAAATCACTTTCAAAAGATGTATTTTATAAGAAAATCACTTTTCATACACTCAATGATCAGGAAAAATAGAAACAGAGCGAGGTCCACTGAAGTTTGAAGAAGGATTTTTACACAGAAAACCAAGGGGGGGGGGGGAAAGGCACTTTTAGTTTCCATAGGGAACTCACTGCTACACTTGGTGCAAATACCCCAATGTCTGCTCTCAGCCTGCAATCCCTGAAAACCTTTTTCTACTTCTGGCAATGAATTCCATTAGCAAATCTCAGTCTGAAGGCAGGCTGGAAAGTTCTACAAGATTCCAATGCTCTTACCTCCATCCTCTGACGTTGTAGACACTTTCCTTCAGATAAGGTTTGGGTTTGCAAACCACACCCTGCCAGCTGTTACAAAACCAGCAGAACAAAAAATATTATCTATTATTAGAAATAACGTGAATAAGAGAGCCAGGGGGATTTCATGGACGTATTAAGCTGATTTAAACTGAAGAGATTTGGTGGGCAGGAAAATCCTGATATTTCATACACAAAGCCTGAAGGACTCGGTGGGGTATTTTAAGATACCAACAACAATTCCTTTGCCCTAAATAAGAAGCTGAGAGGTGATGCAAATGGGATGCCTCTGGCTGCACTGCAGGATGAGTCACTGGCTGAGGCAGAGGAGCAGAGGAGATGACAGCTGTGACACTCTCAGGGTGTGCTGCTCCAGTGGGGCAGGGACAGGGACCCTTCCCCTGCCTCGGTGTCTGAGCAGCCAGAGGGGCTTTGCAGCAAAAATGCAATGAAATCTATATTCCACACCTTTGTCTTCCATTCTCAGGCAGGTCTGTGGGATTTCATGTGGGAAATCCCTTAGGAAGCAGAGGTTTGGCAGAGATTTATGTAAATAATGCACAGGCACAATTAGAGGACCAGAGACAGGTGAGAGGCTTCAGGTGCATTGCACAGCAGTAAAGAGGCACCCTGTGGAAAGAAGTTCCATTGAAAATGCAGCAGTCAGACTGTTTTAAACCCCATTAATTTGATTAAAAGCTGTGGAAATTTGATTAAAAGCTATTTTTTGCAATAGCTATTGCAGACATCTCAGGCAAACACAGGGAAAACCTCTCCCCACAACCTTCCCAGCAGGTCAGGAGCTGCCACCTTAAAGTAAAATCTTCTTTATTTCTTCTTTGTAGGTATTGATTGATACTTACAGATTGATAATGCCTCTTGCTGGTGTCACAAGCAACCCGTGAAGATTCATATCCTTGCATCAAAATAAACACTAAAAGAGGAATGGAAATAAAGCAGAGTGTTTGCAGGGCTGGAGTCCAGCAAAATCATTCCCAGTGAGGGGAACGATTTTGTTCAGTCAATCATTCCCCTCACTCTCCTCCACAGCAGGTTCAGAATAACAAAATGTTATTTCTGTTGGATGTGTCTCATGCCAATAAAAAGCCCCCAAAATGAGGCATTGTGACTTCAGTTAGCTCTTGTACAGCAGAATTCACTTTTGGGATGCAGTCCTTGTGGGGAAAAGTTCACAGACATGGTTTGCAAATAAAAGGAGATTTTAGTGTGGTTAAACACTTTGCAGTTCATTTTCACATTATCATTTGATCTTTCAGAAAGCATTGTTTTAATTAAGCTCCTGTGCCCTTTCACACCAGGTTTATTCTGGCATTTCAGAGCTTTTTACTTCAGTTCTTCTCTTCATATGAAATAAGTAAACAAGTGCTGAAACATTAAAAACCACCTTTGCAATAACTATCCTGTTAACTTCTACCCATCTCTATTTTCAGTGTTTTATGGCTGTAGAAATGATCCTCCCCAGTCTAAAGAACAATGCTGGTAATTTTAATTGCATTTGTAATGAAAGCACTCCAGGCTCAAGGCTCAGATGCAGTTTTATCCTACAGGTATTTTGCTTCATTCACTTACCTGAAGGTGATTTAAACCAAATTATTTTAAGCTTCAGGAATATAAATTGGCTATAAATCAATCACAACTGAGTAGACCTGCACAATCTCTGCAGTCAAATCTTTTCACTGCTGTCAAAACAAGTAAGACAAGGTCACCCATCTTTAAAAATTTCAGCATTATTCTCCAACCCTGCTGCTGGAGCAGGCAAGTGTGGAGAGTGCAGACTGAATTTAGCAATTCAGGCAACAGCTTCATTCCAGACACAAGGAACCATCCAGGCTGACACTGAGTTCTTGTGTTCTCACAGCTTTTTGTTTTACATTTGAGCTTTGATTCAAAGTGAGCTTCAGTGCTGCTGCTTATCTGAGAGCATCCTTCAGCTCAGGGTAGTCAGAAATGGGTACAATAAATAAATAAATCATCACCCATCAAAGATCTCTGCTCCCTAATATAACACATCTAACTTCTGCCTCCTTTTTGATAAACCTGGCTTATTTATCATCATTCTGTCCATCAAAACATAAAACATTGTGACCTCTGCAGTCACTCTGCCCTCCATCCATCAGTTTGCTCCCAAAGGGATTCATTCTCTCTTTTCACAGCTTCTCAGAACTTCCCTGGCAGAAATTCTAGTCCAAACTGCATTATTATTTCACTCTCTTTTTTGGCTCCCCTGCTAGAACTCTAATGTGGCTGCTTCATTAAATAAACTCATTTTAACATAGGTGGTTGAGAGCAAGTAGAAAGTATTTATCCAGGGCCCAAGTGATTAAAAAGGCTTTGCTCCACTGCAGATTTGTAGAATTAAGTGTAGACTTACAACAGCTGGAAAATATTGTCAATTACTGCCAGGGAAGAAAAGCCATGGGGAGTTATTGACACTTAGTCTGTTCAAAATTATGAATATGCAAAATTAGGAACCAGTAACATGGGAAGAGAAGGACCCAGGATTTAAAGGGAAGAAAGAGATTTGAACATGTCTAAGCATTAAAAAAAAAAAAAAAGTTCTTTAAGTTTTCAAACTCCCTCTGAAACTCCACAAAACAAAAAAAAACCAAAACCCTGAACCACTCAACCCAAGAAATCTCCCAGTTTCCCTTCTCAGATCCTGCAGATCAAGTGCAGAGTGTGCCAGAAATCCTGCCTGGGAATACAGAGTGATCTCCCCTTCCCCTGAATTAATGAGTTAATTAATGAGTTAATTATGGTTTCTGTTTCCAGCCCAGAGGAGAGGCACAGGCCAGTGCCAGCAGGTGCTCTGCTGTTGCTGGGGTGTCACACACAGCTCCTCATTCAGGGGGTAAAAATCAGCTCTGAGCTGAGCTCTGAGCTGCTGAAAGGCTTCAACCCTGCCAGAGAGCCAGGCACAAACCTCCCAGTTCCATCTTTAGGGCAAACCCATCCTGGCTGGGTCCCAGGGGGGATTTCCCCCTTTTAAGTGAGGAAGAATCCCTGTGAATTTATCTCAAAAATCCAGAAACAGGCACTTACTGCCATGCATCTGTTTGGTCTCACTACATGGATTTTATATCCATTTATTTATCTTCATCATCAAGGTTTCATAACTGTAAATGTTGTCCTGTGAACCATCTCATGACCTTACACTATTTAAATATCTGATTTTTTTGTAACACACTGATTTTCACACTCCTGGTTGGATGTTTATTGGTGGTGCTGCTGCTTTTTAAAAATAAAATTAAAACCTTTGGCATTTCAATTAATTGTGTAAATTAATAATTCATATTTTGGCCATTGCTTGAAATAAATTATTGACTTAATGGTAGTTCCCCTAAAGGTAATTATTTTGGTCCAATTAGGTTTTGATAGAGAATGACTTGGAATTTATCAGTATTGTGATTTACTGTCCTCACCAAAGGGGCTAAATAAAGAAACTGTTTTATAGTGGCATCCAAGCATGGACAGAGACTTTGCTCAGGTCTCACAGCTATTTCTGATAAGTACTTATTTAAATAAAATAGCTCATCCCAGCACTTATTTCCCCTTGAAGCAGATCCGTGGACTCAGGTGGTTGAAAGGGACTCAGGTCAGCTTTGAAATTTATTTTATTTTCTCCATAAAACTGAGCACAGAGGAGAACACTCTGGTTCCCATTAGCCCAAAAGTAAATTTGCTTTTGGAGGTAATTTATTACAAATGGAAGAGGTTTAGTGGTTCTTAAGGGCAGTTATTAAATATTTATTAAATTAAAACCACCTCAGCCTTCATTTCAGTTTGTAGGCATTGATTGATGCTCACAGGTTGATAATGCCTCTTGCTGGTGTCACAAGCAACCCGTGAAGATTCATATCCTTGCATCAAAATAAACACTAAAAGAGGAATGGAAATAAAGCAGAGTGTTTGCAGGGCTGGAGTCCAGCAAAGCACTTAAACACACATCCAAATTCTCATTTACCTCAGGGAACCCCTGTGCCCTTAAACTCTGCCAGGAGAGGAGCTCTGTCCCCAGCACTGTGCAGAGGAATCTGGGCAGCTATCAACTCCCTGTAAATATTTCATTTCCATTAAATCCTCTCCAGTACCTACATTTGCCCTCCCCATCTACTCCCTGGCAGTTTTCCCTCCCAGGAAGTGTCTGAGGTGTGAAGTTGATTTGGAAGAAGTGAATGGAAGAGGAAATACTCTGAAAATCCCCCATGTGCTGGTGTGGCTCAGGGAAGGTGTGTGGGGCTGGGAGCCCCAGAACTGCAAACAGCAGCACCTGGCAGAGCCCAGGGAGAAGCTGAATTTTTCAGAAAATTAATAAAAAATTAATAAAATGCTATTTAAATGAATTTTTAAAATTTAAAAATCATTGACAAATCACCACAGTGCTATCCCTTCCTTCTTCAGAGACAGCAGGGTGACTGCAGAGGAGTTAGAAATCTCATCTCTTTCTCTTTCATCTACAAAGGCACGGGGCACTCCCATCCCACACAGCCCAGAGGAGCTGTTCTGCACAAAAATTCTGTCTCTGCAGAGCTTGTGAGACACATCCACAAAAGCTTCCCAGCATCTCCATCCCATGCTGTGCTTGGAAGTAATTCAGTTTACTCTTGAAAATATTCACTGTATGAATGAGCTCCCTGCAAGAGAAAGCCCTTGGAAATTCTCATTCCTGAGAGGGAAAGGGGAAATTCCTGAGAGCTGTGATAAAGGTTCTCCTCTGTCCTTCCCTCCCATCTCTACACAATGGATTCATGGAATGGAAAAGAATTACAGGGGCTTTGCTGTAAGGAAACAACAAATGAAAATGCCTTTTACTTACACTTGAGCACTATGGATTTATCTTGAGCTGCTAAAAGAATGTTTTTGTGTTAGTCTCAGTAATGCAATCAATTTCTTAATGAAAAGCAAAGCAACAGATCTGGAGCTGTTCTTCAGTAGCACAGCACAGAAATCTGAGCTGAACTGGGGAAAGCAGTGCAGTGCAGCCAGGGTACAGGGAAGGATGGTAAGGAACATTCAGGAAAAACAGTAAAGATCCAGGGGCAACATTAATGCTAAATTAATACTTTTTAATTGCATAACAAGCCTACCCAAATCAGTGCTTGAAGTACTAATTAAGGGATGCGGGATCCCTGGGAGGAGGAACTGGTACCCATTTATTTCACTGAGGCACCAAGAGGCTGAGGCATGATCCTGCCCTGGATTTTTATTTTGCCATCTTCCTGGTAGTTTGGGAAATTGAAATTTAATAACCTCTAATGGCTTTGCATGGACTCATTCAAAACCAATGAAGATGTCAATTTTAAAACACAGTGCACTGGAAATTCAGAGTGGAGATGTAGTAATGCAGTTAAATGTAACTATTTGCTTCCATCCTAACAAATCCAATCCCATTTCTTGTTATTCCTCCCAAGAGCTGGAGTTGTCATTGCACAGGGAGGTTCTGCAGCTCTTATCAGACAGAAGGGCACAGGGAAAGTGCTTTGGTCAGGAACAGACCCACAGCTGCCACATAACATAAAAAGCACAAATGGAAAGGAAGGGAGTTATAAATCCCAAAACCATGGACAGGGAGACAGTTAATGTCTCTGTCCTCTATCCTCAGCTCACCTTCCACTGCCCACCATCCTGCTCCCACCCTCTGCTCTCAGCCCTGCTCCCACTGCCCCAAACAGGGGGTGTTTGCTGCTCTGAGCTCACCCTCACCCCATCCTGCCCTCAGTGTCAGTGCAGCCCAGCAAATGGCACACTTTGCTCAGGATCTCATCCTCTCAGTAACTCCTCCTGCAAACCCTCTTGCCTTGCTCCAGCTTTGATGTGATTTTAGTCCTGCCCAAGCTTGCAGGGATGAAAAACCCCAAAACACTCTCCCTGCCTTGGGCATGCAGCACAGCTCACCTCTCATCTGTGTCACTGCCAGGGACCCTCTCCTGTTCCTTGTGTTTGGGATTTCCCACATCTGGCATTTATCCCTCAGCTTCCCTGCCCGATCCCCAGGTACTGGGAATTGTGGATAACCCTGGTTCTGTGCTGATGGGTACCTCTGCCTCCAGCTGCTCTGTGCAGTGGTTTATTTCAGACATTTTTTCTCTGCCTGCTTGCCAGACTACTCTTTGCTAGGAACATCCTCTCATTTTGTTTAGGGTTTTTTTGGTCATCCTCTCCTTAATTCCTGTTTTTGTTAATTCCTTCAGTGCTGATTCTCCAGTATGTACTTATTTGACAACCTTCCCTCCGTATCAAAACAGTTTCCTTACCCAGAGCTCTCAACATCAGTGTGAAGTGTATTTAAAACACCAAATTTCTGTCTGTGGCACAGGCAGGCAGTCCCCACCTGACAGTGTCCTGAGGAGAAGGAAACAAGGGCCTGCCAAACTTTGCACCCATGTTCCTGCACCCCAGAGGAAACAAGGACCATCTCAAAACTCCTCACAGCCTCGTTGACTCCCCATTCCTGCTGTTGCTCTCTGTGGCCAGTCCTCTTTCCTTTTCAAGCCTTTGTAACTGCTTACATGAACAGAAATTGAAATCACTTAAAAACTGAAAATTTAAGTAAGCCTGGAAATTTTCACCCTCCACAGCTGATAAAGTTCATTTTACCATTTCTAGCCCCTAAAACGTCTGCAGTTCAAAATTTGTCTGCAAAATTTTCTTCTTCTTTTTTTTTTCTATGGTGTCTTTAAACTGAATTCCTTCCCCACATATTGCACACATTGCTGTGTAAGAAAGTGTCACCATGCTCGTGGCTCCCAGGGTGGCATTTCCAAGGCAGGCTTGCCCTGTCCTGTGCTCTGTGTGTGGATAATTACACACAGAGCACAGGATTGATTAATCTGTGGGATAATCACAGTGAGTTTTAGGAGAGCTCTTGGCTCATTCAAGGCCCCTGTCTGGAGGTGACCACCAGGCCAAGCAGCAGCTGGGGCATCAACAAAGCCTGGCTCCAAACTTCTCGTGGAGTTTTTGAGGGCTAGCACTGGTATGGTACCAACAAATCTGAATTAATGGAATAAAATTCTGCTCCATCCAAGTGCCTGTATCCTGATTTACAGAGATAAACACACCAAGGCAGGATCCTGGGGAAGACAACAGCATTTAGCTGCAAGGTGTGTGGCTCAGAGTAAAGAGCTGGACCACAGCTCCTCTTTACACCAGAAAAAGGATTTAAAAGCACTTGAGCATTACTAGAACAGCATAATGAGCACGAGCAGGCTGAAAGCTGTTTGCTCACACTGAAACCTTCAGTGTTTAATTCCTGAAAGTATTGGTGTTAGCATCCTAACGATCAGACAGCAATTTGTGTTCAGGGCAAGGAGGATTTTTGTTGCTTAGTTACCCTACTCTTTATTCTACAAACTCATGGCTTTGTTACATAAGCAGCAGTGTTCCATCCATCCTGAGAAAAACACCACCAAGACCTGCCTGGCTGAGGGGAGGGGCTCACCAAACAGATTTCCATAAGGAACAGGGAGGTTTTTTCCATTTTCCCTTTGCACACAGATTCGCTCCAGATGGTCTGAAAAGGCTCTAGATGTAAATGGTACTGCAAAATATGCAGCAAAAGAGGAGATTATGGAGCCTCAGAAAATTCTTTGGTCTCATCTGCAAACATAAGATGGATTAAAATGCAAAGCCTGCAGTGGATCCCATCCCAAGCACTCCCTGCACACCAGGAACAACTTCGTTTCAGCTCCCTTGCTGCCTGTTAAGAAGAATGAGAGAACAAAACAGCAACAAAACCCCCACAGTGAGACAATGTCATTAACAAAGGAGCCTTCCTTGCTTTGTCTTCTCTGCTAGACAAAGTGCTCATTGCAAATTAAATGGCTGCTTAATTACCAGTTTCCAAGTTCTGTACACAAAACAAGATCTAACTCTTGGGTTATATCTCTGAATTCAAAGCAGCTTGGAGGGAGGGCAGGAACAAGGAGTGAGGCACAGAGTTGGAAGTGTGCTATTCTCCCTGCCAGGGGCCAGGATGGCTCTAGATGAACAAAAAGTTGGATTTTCAGTGCTGTTGCAGAATATTCCTGTTGCAGAATATTCCTTTTCCCTTCCCAGCTCCCTTTCAGCTTCAGCAACACCTCTGCAAACTCCCTGACTTTGAAGAGGAGACAGAAAGCCAAACACAACCAAGGAAGGTTGTTCTGCTATGTCCCACAGATGAAGGAGTATCAGAAATACTTACAGAAAAGTATTTTTTGTCAAGTCTTTGGAATTTAATCAGTCTTTGGATTTTGATACAAGAAAAGGATGGAGTTCTGCTGCACCATGTGACCACTGGAGATCTGTTACAGTCCTGACTTTGGAGATGTTGCATATTCAAATTCCAATCTACATCCAGCCCAAATAGTGGCACAAAACTCAGGGGAGTATCAGATATCAACCGACACAGTTTTTCTCCAGAGTCTGAACAGTTATCTCCTGTACAAGAAACATTTTTCTCAATTTAGCTACAAGTAAAATAAGCTAAAGTAATATCAAAAATGAGTTAAAATGCCCTGGCTAATTTTAGGAATGGTAACAAGTGAAAGCTGCAAAGCACAAACACCATATTTTTCTAGTCTAGTCTAGTCTAGTCTATTTTTCTTGAAAGTTTTCTTAATGACTTCTTGAGATCATTAATGAAATCCTCCAAATATCAGTGAAATTCCCTGGTAGTCTTTTATTACTGATTGTCAGAGATCAGCACATTTAGTGCAGTAGTTAGTTCACATTAAAACTTTGTTACCATTTTTTCAACTATGCTGATTAAAAATCAATTTATTGTTAATTAGGCAAAACCCATCCTTTCTAGATTAGAGGAGGGGGTGCTGTTTTGGAGGTTTTATTTGTCTTGAAAGGATCTGTGACATCAGCTAAAGTGCAAGTCTAGATGGAGGAAGGCTCAGAGCAGCAGAAATCATTTAGGAGTTGCTGAGGAAAGATTGTTAACAAATCCTCATTTCAGTGTTGTCTTTCTTGTTCCCTACGTAGGACAATTCTCAGACAACTCATGTCAGACAGGATCAAACACATGATGAGAAAGTTTTGCCCACTATTCCACAGAAAAGGTCTCTAAATGAGACAGTGAATTATCACAAGTGAAACCTGATTTTCCCAGGAATCCCCTCTCTATGCCAGCACTGGCTTTGCTAATCTGGGCACTTCATTTGCCAGATTTACTTTTTAGCACTTCACAACCTGCTCTGTGTCTATTGAGGGAAATTTAATTGCATCTTTTACTTCATTGCATCAACTGTGGCATTATTCATGCAAATGGGATTTGTGCTGCTAACGTAAGAAGCCAGGCTCTCCCTGCCTGCAGAGAGCAGAGCAAACCCAAAAGCACTTCAGCTCTTTGCTTTTTAGCAGACAAGCCCTCTACCAGTGACTTTGAATTTTAAGCTATTCTTGAAAGCTCGAGGGTGCATTATTTGCTAACTATAAATGAAAGCTGTGTGCTCTATGAGTTAATGCTGCACAATATCAGTATCATCAAAGGCTTCCACACCACAATCCCACTTTCAGAAGTGATTTCTATTTTGTTTCTAGGAAAGCAAACCAGACTTTCTGTCTGGGTGATCCTGCAAGCCTCTCATGTATGGCTTCCCAGGATGAAAACCAAGCACAGCATAATAAAGGCAGCAGGATAATTAAGATATCTGAGTACTTACTCCTGGTTCTTAATGTGTGTGTCAGATGGGAAGCAAGCACTCTCAAAAGGAACAGCACACAGACAGTTCCAGCATTCTCCTGAAGGCCAAGAATGGCACTTTCACTTCCCCTGAGCCAGAGGCAGTTTGATTTTAGCAAATGTTGCACTGAGCTAAAGGCCCACTGCTGCTGCTGCTGCTCTGATTTTCCTTGGAGGGACATTCTGGGACCACTGCTCATTGCCATTCCCTCTGTGCCTCAGTCAGTCTAGCTCTGAATCAGTTTCCATTTATTATTTTGAACACTTCTTACACTCATCAGGGAAAGATGGCCTAGCAGAATATTGCTGTGAATGGAGTCAGAGAGCCTGAGTCATGACAGGCTGCTGATGGATAGCAGCCACCAGGAGCACAGAGAATGTGTCCAGGTGCCCTTTTCCTCAGGGAAAACACAAATATCTGGAGCTTAGCCAGTGAAATAAAGAAGGATAACCATTAAAAGTGTTAGCACCTTGGTAGCTGGCAAGGTGAAACAAGAATGAGTGATGTCCAGAAGTTATTTGTGTATTTGATTGCCATAATCAGGTATGGAACTGCTTCTGCTGAGTGCTACCACGGTCAGTTTTTCACAGAGGTTATCACCCTTCACCTGGGCCCTTGCCCAGGTCAGATTATATTGCAACAGACAGGCTCTAAAAAGAGGAAGGGTTTGCCAGCATGTCAGTGCTGGGAGAGGAAAAGAACTTTATCACTGCAGGAAAATCTGAACAATGATAAGGAGCAGACTTTGAGTAGGACAGAGAATAATCTTTAAACACTGCTGTCACTGCTACAAAACTAAAGTATAAAATCCATTTTATGCAACACTGCAGTCAAGGTTTGTTCTGCCAAACCTTTCTGTCATCAAATACTTCCCTCATTGCTCTGCTCTGTTTTCAATAGTTCAGTCAGGCAGTAAAACCCATTTAAACCCTCTCTGCTGTGTGTACCAAACAGCCTGGCTAAACTCTGGCACACACAGGTTATTTTCTGTCTCGTGCCTTGGCCACACTCCCACCACTCACAGCTCACTTGGGACTGGGGGAGGAAATGTGGAAGTGTTGCACTTCATACTTGGAGTAGAAAATAACAAGGTTTGTAATAGTCCTTTTATTGGGATTCTTCCTGCACCCGAAGTGGGAGATTAAAATAATAATAAAAAATACAAGGAAATTGTAAGGAAATTTTCTCTAAAAAGTTTTGTTAGCTATAGATTGATCCTACTGATTGTCCAAGCACCTGAAATAAAATACAGGCTAAGCATTTCAGAGTGATTATCCTAAGTATTCCCCTTTTTCTGTTTCTGGCAGCTCCTCATACATGTCACTGACAATCCTAGAGACAAATACATCTTTGACTAAGTACATTAAAGCTGTTCCTTTCATTCCCCATTCTGGTAATTTCAGTGTGCCTGTAAAACATAAATATTTCCTCATAATTCAGTAAAAACCCCGAATACCTAATAAGCAAAAGACAAATATTTTGATAGAAATGATTCACATGATAAAACTTAGTGAAAGACTTGATAATTCCAGGATTTAAAACAGCTCAGTGTGGGTAAACTCAGATCATCTCTGTGCAGCACAGGGCAAAGTCAGACTTATGGAAAAGTCTGAAAACAAGGCAGAAGCAAGAAATTACTTGCAGAAATACTCGGGGGTTGGTTTCATTTTAATAAGATGTGTCAGAAGGGAACCCACATAGAGCACAGATCATGTGAGCAGGTTTCAGTGATCTGTCACCAGGTGCCTCCAGGACAAGCAGCACAGCTCCTCCAGAATGGCTCTGGGCTCAGGGTGTGCCTGAGCAGCCCCGAGCCCCAGAGGGATGCCAGGTGGGAGCGTTCCCTGCCTCTCCCAGCCAGAGGCATTTACAGCCTTCAGCCACTGCTCAGACACAGCAAGAGGAGTCTCCAGACCAGGATTGATGTGCCTGCAGGGCTGGCTCCAAAACTGCCCAGGGAACGAGCAGGGAACGAGGGAATGAGGGGATTTTAAAGGGGATTGTTTGTGCTGAACAGAGGGACTTCAGCTGGTCCTGGATTTCCACACTGGGCACGGCCCAAAAATACAAAATTAGCACCTGACTTGCAATCTGATGATAACAGAGTCAGGATTTCCCTTCAGAAATGGAAAGCCAAAGTATAAGACACAAACGAATTTTCCAAGGTCATTATTCAGTGAACATGGAGCATCCCAGTGCTCCTTTCTCCAGGTTTCCTTTCCTCTCTAAGAAATTGCCAACAATTGCATTTCCTGATTTCACTGATTGGGAAAATTCTGATGAAGCAATCCAGGACCACAAATACCTTAACTATGGAACTCTCCTAATGATTCACCATAAAATAATTAGAAATAAAGACTATTAAAATCAAATGCTACAGAAGTAGCTTTCAAAACTGTTTCTAAACTTTCTACAGAGAAATGCAGAATTTGTTGTGGGAAATGCTGTGCTGTGGCTCTCCTCCCCACCTGCTCTGCACAATGTCACTGCACACCAGCAGTGCTCAGGAGAGGATTTACAGAAATAAGAGGTATTTTCATTTCCTTTCATCTCTGCAAAAGATGACTAAATGGATGTCAAGAAGCTTGAAAGAGAAAGAACATTTGATTTTTACTTCTGTTCCACTGAAGTTCTGCAGAGGTCAGCATAAGAAATACTGAATAATCCCAAAGAGGCAGAGAGAGCCCTTTGCCTGGTTTGCCTGAGGATTCCATACTCAGATAATATTTAAGTGCTTAACAAGTGTTTGACAACTTTGCCATATTCTTAATAAGCTTTCATGACTGAGATAAACCCATATCTCTCATATCTTTCCTTCTCAATATTTACATTCTACCCAATGGCTTGCCCCTGGCTATTTGCATCCAAAAGCCTTAAATAATTAGAATTAATTAGCTTTATCATAGCAGGAATATTCAGTGATCTCTTTATAAAAACTGGATTGTACAATTCCATTTCTTATTATTTCTCCAGTGTCACTTCACTCACACAAGTGAGATCAGTATCCAACACAAGCTTTCTTCTCCTTCTCCAAATTTTCCTGTTAGAGAGAGAAAGTGTGTGTGGTTTCTAATATTTGTTTTTAATAATTATTTCAGTTGTATAACTCAGGTTATCCTATCAGGACAGGCCATGACATTTTTTAGTTACAATGCAAACCCACACATGGCTGGTTACAAAAGCCCATGATGTAAATAAAAACATGTAGGAAAAAATCTTAATAGCTGACTCACTTTTAAACAAACCCAGTTTGGAACAGTTGCTGATTCTTTTTGAAGGACAGATTTCTCTTCTCTTCTCTTCTCTTCTCTTCTCTTCTCTTCTCTTCTCTTCTCTTCTCTTCTCTTCTCTTCTCTTCTCTTCTCTTCTCTTCTCTTCTCTTCTCTTCTCTTCTCTTCTCTTCTCTTCTCTTAGACCACTATCACAGAGCAAGAGACAGCAAAACTCAGAGACAGGTTCAGTTTTTATTAAAGAAAGCATCAGGGAACCAGCACTGCTGGGAATCTCCTTGGGAATCTTGGAATTTGGTCTGGATCTTTGGTTACGTGGCAGAAATAGTCTTTAAATGTCCTGACTGAGCAGAGTTTTAGTGATTTAATTCATGATTCTGATTTAACTGCAGGATAAATGGTTGGAGAGGGGAAGGCAGACTGTTCACTCAGTGCCACTTTAAACAAGCTTGGTTTAACCTCACATTATTCATTTCCTAAATGAGAAAAAACCATGGCAAGATCAGAGAGATAATATTTATCAGATTAAAGATCCATAATGAGAGCCAGCTCCCAGGACAGGAGCTGCTCCATCTCTGGGATTTCCTGATGAGCTCCATCCAGACCCAGGGCATTCCACCAACAGCCAAAGAGCTGCGCTGAAAAAAGGATAAAAGCACTGGGTTTGGGTGGGCACAGCCACACTGCCTCCCTCCAGGAGAAAAGGGGGCAGAGGAACCACAGCACAGGAGTGGGGAGGTGGGCAGAGAGGTAAAAATACACAACATTTATGTTGCTTTTATTTCAGAGGAACCACTTTAATGAACAGGGCTTTTGTTCTGAGCCAAATTGGCACCCAAGCCAAATCAATATACTTTTGGATTAGCTTTGATTTTCTTCAGTGACAGGTTCTGAATCTTGCGTAGCCACATCTATAGCTACATCTTTATTCATTTAGTTTAAAAAAAATATTCAGAAAGGTCTACTTTATATTCCTCTTAGACCTTCCTAATGGAAATTATGTCCTGGCCTTCAAAGAGATTGATAGAACACATCTGAGGACTTCTACTATTAACACAAATTAGAGAATATATAAATTATTTTCTCAAGATAAATATGCATGAAGAGAAAAATCAATTCTGTTGTTTCCCTTTTTCAGTGGAAAAGCTTCAACACCAGTTTTATGTAAAAGAATTTTTTTAAAAAAGCAATACAAGCAAAACATACAAACTGCTGATTCTGTTTCACACCTGGAAGCAAAAGGATTCCCTCCCTCCCCACCTCCCCGTGAAATCAGAGGCTCAGTCCTGTGTTCCAGGGCTCTGTGCCCTGTCACAAACAGCAGAGAACTGCTGGCTCAGGGTGGCTGCAGGGCAGCAGCACAGGATCATCCACAGGATGTGTCCCTGGGGCAGGACATGCTGCTCCCACCTTTCTGCTCACCTGTGCTGTGCTCTCCTCTCCCTGGGGGAAGGGAAATTGATGTATTGGAGCTGAACAAAGAACATTCTCCATAATTCACCTCTACAGTCACTTTGGATTTTTTTTTAGCTTTGTGTTTCTTAAAAGCAGCCACCACACGTGGAAGGTGGCAGAGACTACACCTGTGACAAGCCTCAAATTTTTATTTCATGCTGCTGCTTTCCCTCAAAACAGGCCCCAAAAAAAGAAATTATAAATATTTTATTAATAATAATNTGTTAATATTATTATTATTAATTAATAATAATAATAATAACAATATTCAAATTATCTGTTGGAAAGAGCAAACTGCACCTACCTAACAGTATTAGTGGGAGATAGCCAAGTTTGCAATTAAATTTTTAGATTAGCCATTGATAGATAAAACAGGAGAGATAAAACATTGATAGATAAAACATGGGGAGCTGGAATCAAATCTCACAATGACATTTCTGGTATTCAAATAAGACAATTGAAAGATGAAGGGCAGCAATGCAAAGAACCTGGGCTGCCAGATTGGCTGGGGAGGACTGGCATGAAGGAAGCTCCCCTGAGCCTTTGGAAAGCAGGGTACCCAGAGGTTCTGCTGCATCCTGTCATTAAAAGCACTCCCCACTGCAATATAAGGCACCCACTCATTACTTTTTGTTTCCTGCCTCTTTTCCAAAGGTACCCCTTTGCCATGAAGACAGCCTCAGATAACTGTGTTCTCATCTGGAACCTTTTCTTAACACAGATGAATACTTCCCTGGTTTTTTTAATTTTTTTTTTTTTAATAGCTTTAAGACTGGAGCCCAATACTTCCCTGGTTTTTTTAATTTATTTTTTTTAATAGCTTTAAGACTGGAGCCCAGCTCTCCCAAAAAAGCTGAGACACCTCCCAGATGCAATCCTGCATCCCTAGGGCTCCAGTGACACTCACTGCTTTTGGGATATTTCAGTCACATTGTGGTTCACATGATGTTGCTGCCTTCCCACACTGCAGGCCACTGGAAGAGGCAGATCTGTAAGAACAAAGCCTGCTGAAAACAAGATTTAGGGCCCCTCCAGCTGCAGGGACTGAGCATCACAAACAGCACCTGCTTGTAAATCAGGCTTCTGCTGCTACATCTGCTGCATCAACCCAGGCTGGGGATGCCCAGCTCCAGATCAGCCCTGGGAGGAGGATTTGGGGTTCTGTGGGTGAGAGCTGGGCCTGTCCCAGCCCAGAAATCCCCATCCCCTGCGTGGGCAGCAGCAGAGGGATTGGGATCCCACCCTCTGCCCCTGTGCTCAGGTGAGACCCACCTGCAGAGCTGCCCCAGCTCAGGAGGGACCTGGAGCTGCTGCAGAGAGCCCAGAGGAGGCTCCAGGATGGGCAGAGGATGGAGCAGCTCTGCTGGGAGGAAAGGCTGGCACAGCTGGCATTGCTCACCTGGGCAGGAGAAGCTCTGGGGTGAGCTCAGTGTGGCCTTGGAGGGCCTGGAGGAGCTGCAGGAAAGATGGAGAGAGACTTTTTAGGGGAGCATGTGGTGATGGGACAGGGGGGAATGGCTTCAAACAAAGTGAGTTCAGATTGGAAATTAGGAATAAATCCTTCCCCGTGAGGGTGGGCAGCCCTGGCACAGGGTGCCCAGAGCAGCTGGGGCTGCCCCTGGATCCCTGGCAGTGCCCAAGGCCAGGTTGGACACTGGGGCTGGGAGCAGCCTGGGACAGTGGGAGGTGTCCCTGCCATGGCAGGGGTGGCACTGGATCTGTTTTTGGGACCCTCCAAACCCAAACCATCCTGTGATTCCACAGTACAGCAAAAAAACACCAGGTGAAGTTGGAGGCTATTGATATTAACCTGCCTTTTAATAAAAAACAAAAACCCACACTTGAAAGTGGATAAATGCTGTAACTGTGCATAACCACCACACTCAGAGGAGAGAGGGGCGTTTTTTTGGGCTGGAATGTGCAGTTCTGGTTTACATTACAGCTGCTGAGGTGTCTGCTGCACAGAACAGCAGCATCCCTTCACGTGCAAGTTACCAGTGGCTGAGCTCTTTCTTGACTTTTACATCTACAATTTATTAAACTTGCTCACAATTCCCTTGCTGGAGCACGTGTCTCTATTGCACAGTGCCTAATGCATCCAGAGAAAAATAAAACTGGGGATTATGCAGGAAATGGAACACCGTGGTAAGATTTTTCCATATTGGTCAGCAGTGCTTTTAAATTGTAATTGATCACAAATAGAAGTCAGTGCTTTGCAAAATCTGCCCTCCCTGCAGGGCTGGGACCGAGGCAAATCCTGCCTTTGCCATGGGAAATGTGGCCCTTATCACTCAGGTTTTAGAAGGAAAATAGAGAGGTTAAAAATAGAAATAATGTCTGTTGGAACCCTGGGTGCTGGGAATTTCAGCCTTTCTGTGCTGACAGGCACTGACCCCCAGGAGAACACTGCACTGACCTGAGGCCGTGGAGAAGCTTCCAGAATGGAATGACAGAACTGGGATTGTGGGGGTGGAGTTTGGATAGAAGTGTGTGATATCACAGGGTGGGAAACTCAGAGTTTAAGGGTTTAGAATGTAGTAACATAGATAAAGCAAGATGCAGGTTTTGGGGCAGAGGCTGCTCCTTCTTCTTCACCTTCTTCTCCAGGGGTTTGGGTGGTTTTGTGGAATTGGATAAAAAGTCCCCATTGTGGGCCAAGGGTGGTTGGTTATTGGGTTAAAAGTAAAAACAATTGAGGTGTCATTTCTTAACTGGAAAATTTATCTTTAAAAGCCTTGTAGAGAGAGAGATGGGGCTCCATTTTTAGTTTGTTGAAGTGCTGTAGAACTCAGGGTTTGTGAGACTGACATAGATAAGAATTAATAAACATCTGAGTCCCAACAAGAAATTCTGTCTGGTGCATTTAATCCCAACCCTGGCAAAAAAAAATAAGCAAAGAATCTGCAAATGTCCTTCCTTTTGTAGCTGCTGTTTTCCCCTTTATGTGGGTATTTGTGTCACCACGAGGTCAGGGCTTTGGGTCTGGTCTCCAGGCTGCCATGAAGCACAAGCATTCCCATTCTCACATTTCCAGCAGCAGTCAATCAGTGTCACAAGTGTCACCCCAACAAATGGCAAGCCCATTCCTTGGGGATGGCGTGGCTCAGAAATTCAATTCTCTTGAAGAAAGTTCAGAAAAACTCCCACAGTGAGTGGCCCTTCCACTGCTCCTGTGTGAAAATCCCCTCCACAGCCAGTGACAAACTCACTCATGTAACAATATCTGCTCCAGCTGTAAGTCGAGAAGCTGTGAGCAGCTGCAAAAAATGGAATAAATGCAACTCTGAAAAATCACCACCTCATCTGTAAGACTGTGCTCAGACATATCCAGAGAATTTAATGCTTCTATTTAACCACCAGACCTAAACCACCTTCTGCTGCTTTCAGTCCAGTCAGCTTCTGTAACATTTTCAGACCTTGTTTTGAAAGCTGCATTTATTAATTGGCTTCTCTTTAAAAACCACAATGACAGCTCTCCTATTTCCACAATCTAGCTCATTCTGTGCATCTCATATTTGCTTAAAATTATCTAAGCCATGTTATTAGGCATAATAGCTAGTGGGGAAAAAACAAATAAACAAACAAACACTAAAACCAGATGAGGACAAGAATTTTAGGAGAGCAGAAAATTCTCTGGAAAAATGTAAGTGAAAGCAAAAAGGAAAGATGCAGCCATCAGAGAAAGGCTGAGTGAAATCTTGTGGAGCTCTTAAAAGAAATCAGTCAGTGTATCAGCTAAAATTACATAAGTGCACTGTAATGGGAGATGTCAAACCTCTGACACCTCACCAAAGGGCTCTTCAGAAAAATAAATTCCCTCAGAACAAAAAGAAAAGCCTCTGCATGGACTAATCCTTTAACAAACAAAAAAGTTTAGGAATAAGTGGAGAGTTTTCACAAAGAAGTGATATTAACACTGAGGTCACCAAGCCAAATATTTGGGACTGGTACTGTTAAACACTTGCAGGAATGTTCTGCAAGAAAGGGTGAAAAACACTGAGTTTAAATAGGTGAAAACCACTGAGTTTTCCAGTGGTTTAAAACTTTAAAACTTAAAGCAGGCTTCAAGGATCTCATTAAGTGATAAGAAAATTAAATGCACAACGTCAAGAAGTGCAAAGCAATGCACAGTCAGGAAAAGCTACTTTTCTTACTCAATTACAGCTTTAAAATTAGCTGTTAGCTCTCAGAAAATATATGGAAGATCTTCTGATGGCTTCCTAAGAACACAGGATTAACAAGAAAAGACACTGAAAAGGTAAGAAAGTAATAGGAAAGGGATTAAGAAGAAATTGGAGGATTAGAAGGTGTTCTGCTGCTTAATGAATACCTGGGGGAACTGTGGCTTCTGTCCCACCTCAAAAAACACAGATGGATTGGAAATGATAAACAGAAGGAGGGGAAGAGCCAGTAAGGAGTGCAGGGAAGTTCTGTTGTGGGAAGAAGGCAGGGATTGCTCCAGCAGGAGTAGCAGTGGTGGGAGATGGGGAATTGGAGGAAGTCCTGTCATGTAAGTGACAAAACCAAAAGGAAATACTTGCTGTGGGAGACAGAGTAAAAGTGCATTTGTTTTTAATTAAATGGCTTAATTGAAGCTCTGTCGGTGGCTAAGAAATGCAACAACTAAAATCTAAAGCAGGCTTCAAGGATCTCATGGAGTGATGAGAAAATTAAATGCACAAAGTCAAGAAGTGCAAAGCAATGCCTAGTGCATTGCTCAGCTGGCACAGAGCAGGGGACAGAGGCACCTGGCACCAGGTGACAGCAGGAAACACAATGGCCAAAACCCAGGAGGAGCACAGCCAGGGCAGCACTCACAGCTTGGAGCTCAGGCCCTTCCCACTGGCCATGCAGAGAAAATGCTCAGCAGCCCCAGCAGTGCCCAGGATGCCTTGGAGGGCCCCTAGAGCAGGGGCCAGGCAAGGGAAGAGAATAAAGTGGGGATTTATTAAAGCCCTCAGCAGGCACAGCTGGGGCAGCCACAGCCTCCAGAGGCTGCACCCAAGGTGGGCCATGGGCACGAGTTTCCCACACAATTATCAGTTTGGGCCATTTGCATATCAGGGGTTAATGCTCCAATTCCAGCTGCAGGTCATGAAGGCATTTACCCCCAGTTTGCTCCCCCAGCTCACTTTTGGTTATACTTTTTGGGCCTGAGGCAGTGAGGTGTCCTTGAGTTCCAGGAATTGTTGTGTCAGAATAAAGTGGGAGGCGGGTGGCTGACAGGCCATGGGTTCCAGAGTTATACACAGAGCAGTACAGGGTCTGAAAAACATAAAAACAAATCCTAAGGCATCACCCAGAGGGATGGAGCTCTGTCCTGGGCCAGCTGCTCACAGGCATGGCTGGCTCATCCAGGAGCAGGGGCAGCCCTGCTTTGCATGGGAACTTGCTCCAGGTGATTTCCAGAGAGCCCTTCCAGCCTCTGCTGCTCACTCTGCAAAAATTCTGTTCCTTCTGGCTTTTGCTTGATGGCCACTACAGGCAATGATCTTTCTGCTGTTATTTGACTCACATGAATGTTGTCATAGCTGTGAAAAATGCCTCAAAGTGAGTTGGTTTGAAACCCCCTGTGCCTTTCCCTGTGAAAATGCCCATTTGCACCAGGCTGGATTTCCTGCTAGAGCTGCTCGTGGTTCTGGCACTTTGTTTAGCACTGCTCCTGGCTTCTGCACATTCTGCTGGATCTGGACAAGATAAAGCTCCTACAAATAGAAGCAGCACCCAGAGGACAGGCTCTGGGCATTTAGTCTCATTAATTACAATTACCAGGCAGCAAAAGCCTTGTAACAGGAACACTCAGGGGTCCTCTCCACTCTCTGATTCTGTGAGGGAATGACAAACTGGAGTGATATGTAAAGAAACTTCCTTTGAGAATGTGAAGTATTTTTTTTCCACATAAAAACCTGGAACAATATGGGAACATTAATTTTGTTTCATATAGAATGACTAGCCACATGCCAAATTAGCCCTTGAGAGAAAGATTCTGATTTTTGCTCATCCAAAACACCACCATTACTAGAGAACATAAGAAATCTTTCATTGTTTACCCTGTCTCAGGATAAGAGATAAACTGTGATATTTTTATGTCAAGATTCTCTCATTAAAAGGTTCCTATCTCCAACAGTTATGAAATAGATTCTGTTCTCCCAGGTCCGTAGAAGGGAAAGTGGGAGAAGGCTCCAACTCACAAACCAGCACAAATTTCATCATTCCTCCTTCTGGAAAACAGTCAGAAAAGTGGGTTGTTTCTCCTTTAATTAGAATGTAAAGGGCAGAATTGAGAAACTGTGGCACATTTATCACTCCATATGCCAGTGTAAAAGAATGCCAAAGAGACTCGAGCACTTTAAAAGCTCAATGTGTCATATAAGTGTTTAGACTGAGCTAAACAAATATTTTCATCCCATTTTAAATCAAAACACCTATGATCATAGAAAGGTGCTTTTCTCCATCTCTTTTCACCATCACTTAGGCTAACTACTATGCTTTAAAGTAATTTTAGCCTGATTTTTTCTACCCATAAAAAGGCACTTGTGTCTTAACAATATTCCCTTGATGTTTTCTCTTCTCTTTTTTTTTTTCTTTTGTAATTAATGGCCTGCATGACTCAACATTTTCCACTGTTTTTATCAGTCCAGGCAGACTTTTTTTTTTTTTTTAATGCTTTCAAAATTTTCAAGCAATTGGTCTATTGCAGCAGGGTTAAAATCCTCTTGAAAACCACTTCTACAATTTCAAAGAGGTGGCTACTTACACATAGGTGATACAACTTTTTTTAGCATAGGAAGGGACAATTTAATTGTCTCTGTTTACTGAACAGCTCTGACTCATCTTGTCCAAGCTGTCAGTGCTCTCAGTGAGGTGGAGGGAGGGAGAAGAAAAACAAAAATAAAACAGAGTGTGCAAGAGAGCAAGAGAAAAGGAATGTGATTGTGTCATTAGAAACTGCATTCTAAATGATACACAACGGGGAGCTGAATTAAGCTGGTAAATCCCCTGTGCTAAGTGTTATATTTGTCTTGTTCAGAGAGCAAACCCATGTGCTGCCATTCCAACTGTGCTTTCTGAGGGAAGCATGCAAAGGAAAACAGCACCACTTCCACAGGAAGCAAAATACTCCTCCTGTATCTCCTGCAGGCCTGTCTCAAGCAGCACATTCGTGTTTCAAAATATGGCACCCAGAAATCCCAGCTTTCTGTACCACACTCACTTTTGCTTTGCTTGAAATGTCAATAGAATTTATTTACATCTAGCCAATAAAAATGTGTGTGCTTGATCCCCTTGCCCCAAATACCCTTAAATCCAAATCCATGATTTCCTCTACACCCACATCCCTCACAGAAGTCACTACCTCTGCACAGGAACAGCCACAAACAAATTCTGGCTAATTAATTAATGTTAGCAACTCAACTAATAAGGCTCTAGCCATTAACTGCTGTGACAGGGATTGCTGGAAAAGGCCAAGAGGGGTTTGTGTTGCTCTCTTTCAGAAGCGTGGCTGCTCCCCTGCAAAACCCCCAGGGGTTTGTCTCCTGAGGTTTAACTGACATGAGGAATTCTGTAAAACTCCTGCAGGCTCCCCAGCCCTGCACGCAGTGCTGGCTCAGGCTTCAGGAGGAATTTTTCACTGTCAATCACACAATCCCCCTTGTCAGAGGGAAGTGAGGATATCACTTCTATCCCATCCCAGCCAGGCCACTGCTAAAGGCTGCCAGTCAGCTCTGCTTCCAGTGCTGGGCATGGAGGGATGGATGGAGGGATGGATGGGGATGGATGGATGATGGATGGATGGATGATGGATGGATGGATGAATGGATGGATGGATGATGGATGATGGATGGATGGATGGATGGATGATGGATGGATGATGGATGGATGGATGGATGGATGGATGGATGGGTGGATGGATGGATGATGGATGGATGGATGGATGATGGATGGATGATGGATGGATGATGGATGGATGGGTGGATGGATGGATGGATGGATGATGGATGGATGATGGATGGATGGATGATGGATAGAGGGATGGATGGAGGGATGGATGGATGGATAGAAGATTGTTTTGATCACTGAACAGATGAGTGCTGAATACACACTAGGAAGAAAGACTTCTATATTTCATTTCAGAGCAATTATTAACCACTGGAGCCAGGTGAGCAGCCCAGGTTCCAAGTAAAAATCTTCCCAATTTCCAAAACACTAACTCATTAAATAGGATTTCAATTTAAAAATCCCATCTAATATTTTTATAGCAGGATGCTAACTTTGAGCCACAAACAAATTCTGGCTAATGAATTAATATTAGCAACTCAATTAAATAATGCTCTAGGCATTAACTGCTGTGATAGGAATTTCTGGAAAAGGCCATTCAGGCTGTATTTACTGTATTTATCTAGTACTTTTCAAAAACACTCTACAGGAATACTTTTCACTCTCAGAGATTCAAGAAATGCTGTAGTTTAACAAACACTGTTATTCCTGTGCTAGTCCTGTTCCTGGGACTACTGAAGTAGCAGAGCCTGCATTTCTGACCCCAGTTTAACCTTCTGCCTTGATATCATTGTATTATGGCTAAATGGTGATCTCTGCCTGCACCCAAGCTGGTGCAAGCTCTGAATTTGCAGCTTTTACAGTGCCAAGGCTAAAGGATCCTATGAAAATAAATTCTCCAAAAATGGGTCTTGTCTTCTGCCAGTGCAGGGGGAGCAGCCCAGGGGAATGACTCTGGGGCTTTCCATGGGAAATGCCAGTGCCAGTCAGCCCAAACAACATATTTTATTTACAGCCTCGACTTACATTTTGGCCAGGCAGCAACGTCCTTCAGGCTTGGTAAGAGACAGCCACTCCCTCCAGGGGACAGTCAGCCTGTCCTGAAGAGAGCCCCTCTCAAAAGGCAGATTTGTTTTCATCGTTCCAGGTAGGAGAAAAGAAATCTCTTTGTGGGTTAAGGTGTTGGCAGAACTGCCAAGGAATTTGTTCTGAAGTGGTTTTCTTTGCTCCCCACCTAAGGTGCCCATAATTTTGTTAAAAGGAGTATTAGCTCTGACTCCCCATCATGTAGAACCTTCCCAGTGCCTGCCCAAGGACCCAGCAGTGTATATAGGTGTATATAAGAATATTCTTATATATCACTTCTAGAAAGACAGAAACACCAGGAGTAACTGGCAAAAGTAAGAACTGAGTCCCAAAAAACCAGGTTCCATCTTGTTTGGAACCATTGTTTAACACTTCTCTCAGCATTCATGCTGCTGTTCACTCTCCCACTGCCTGAGGTGAGAGACAGCCCCAGAGAGGATCCCAAACCCTGCAAGGATGTAGGAATTTCAGTGAAGAGACTGAGGGAATGCTGCCTTAGCCCTGCACCCTCCTCTGCCAGAACCATCCTTACCTTCAGTGTGCTGACAAAAGCTCAATTTCCTCTCCAAGGATCTGCAAATGTTCCCCAAAACACTTTAATTAGAGCTGAGCAATAAATAAGTACATAAGTGATCAATGGATGGAGGAAGATCATTTAATCTGCCTGACGTTGCTGTTACATCACCTCAGTGAGTGGAAACATAATGAAATTGCCAAACTGATTTGTTACAAATCCTGTTTATGAACTGTACTGACTCCTTTATTCCTTCCCCTTATGCAGAGATCCTCTCCTCCCCAGAGTGATTTAATTGTAAGAACAGAAAATAAGCACTGTAGGACTGCTGGGAAAACCCCTGATGTTCAGCTACCAAATCCCAAACAGAAGGTTTCCAGATATTTTTATAAGTATATATTATAAATTATTTCCACATCTAATGTCAGAATGAAGTAGTAGGTTCTGAAAGAGTCCTGCAAAGGAGACTGATTCTGAAATTAAAGATACAAAATCTTGTTAGACCCACTTAGATTTTCACAGAGCACCACAAAGACATGAAGTTCTGTATTTCCCTCCTCCTTTTGATGAGTCACTGCTTGTGACATGGAGACACTGTGCAGACTTGGTGTCTTCATGAAGATTAAGTAGTCTTATGAAATGCAATTAGAATGAATATGTACCTGTCAGTTTGTAATCACATTCAGAACAAAGCTCACGTTAAGAGCAGGATGAGGAGCCAGCAGCAGAGGAATACAGTGTGCACGGGTCCAGCCTGCTTCCCTGGAGCAGCAGGCAGAGATGCACAGCCAGCCTTCCTTTCTGATTTCAGCAGTAATCAGTTTATGGCCCAGAGCACAAAATGGGAGGCATTAGGGCTGGCTCTAAAAATACAGGGATATCTGCTTCATGTGGCTGCTGAATCAGAGGCACCTCAGAGGCCCCATGGGAGGGGTTTCTGGATAATCCACTCAGGGAGAGGAGTTTGAATAGAAGGAGTTCTGGGAACAGCCAGAGGAACTCCTGTTGCTGTCCATCAGTGAGGGAAGGAGCATGTGTGAGTAGAAGAGTTGAGGTTTGGGTACCACCCTACAGAATGCCCTGCCCAGGCAATGCCACCCACACCTCCACCTGGAGATTTCTCATAAACTGATATTAAAAATCCAAACTAAGATTTATTTTTGTTGTTTGCTACCTCTTCTACCTCAGTCAACCAACTCTTAGCTTTCCTCTCACCTAATTCTCCTCAGAAGGCATAGCTAAAAAGCATAATTATTTAGAGACAAAATGAGGTACCACTACTTTTACTGCCACTTCTACTTTCTGATGTGATGATGGCTGTCACTTGGGAAAAAACAAACCAGGAAAGTGCTGCAGGATTGCAAATGCTGCCAAGCTTGCCCCTAGCACAGATTTGACATCCAAGCAAAAGACAACACTTCAGTTCTCTGAATCAATCCAAAGAAGCAATCAAAACCCAGGTTTGTCAGATATTTTTAACCATACAGAAATAATGACTGCTAATTACTGTGCCCAGCACTCTGTGTGTTTATTTACAGAAATTCCTCAGGAGCTCTGCACTTCACCTTGATCAAACAGTGAAATAACAGTTTCAGTTCTGAAAATTCAGTTCAGTTCTGAAAATTCAGTTCTGTCACACAGAGAGAAAAATATTCAGTGTCTCCACATGGGTATATTCACCGCTGCTGCAAATAATATGTACAGAGTGCCTGTGAAATGAGGAACCTGTGCTGGGAAGGGCAAAAGGGGAGCAGGGGCAGGCAAACAGCTCCCTCAGGAAGAGCAGAACCCTGAGCAGCCTGATGGAGAAGGAAATTCAGGGCTCTCACTCCTGCAGGTCAGTGGCCCAGCAGATGCTGCATGCAGAGCCTGAAAGAGGAAGAGCACAGTCAGTCACTTGGAGATGCAGAGAGGAAACATCTCACCCTGTTTAATTTGTGTTGACTCACGCACCACTGCTCAGGGAAAGTTTTAATTAGACCTGTGGGGAGTTTGCCAGAAGAAACTCATCAGTCTGCTGACTGTGACAATTGGCTGCAGTGTGAAAAGCATCACTTTAAGTCCTTGTTCTGTCCTTCTCCCCTGCTCCCAGGTCATTCCCCAACCAACAGTTTTGTCGGAACCCAAAATGCTTTTCCGACATTTTCGGATGTTCCAAATCTAAGGATGAAGTATTTGAGACCCTGGCAGGCAGCTGGAAACAGCTGTGATTCTGAGTTTGAGCCATGGAATGATTCACCAAGTGTGCAGGAAGAACAAGAAGTCACAGAACTTTAGAAATTACAGTAGCAGTAGCAGAAAGTAATTGTAAGATAGGGAGAGGAGTTTTTAGGTACTGTACAAGGGGGTTTTAGGCATGGTACAGGGGGGTTGTTGATTCTGTACAGGGGGGTGGAAAGTTCCAAGATGGAGAAACTTGGGCGTGTCCTGTCCTTTTTCTCCTTCTTCTTGCCCTCCATCTTTCATGGTGATGTTGGCACTTTTCTATTGGGTTTTACTGGGGACACACAGTTCAACATAGGTGATAGATATTGGCACAAATCTGTAAACATAGAGTACGTAGGTTTTGCTATATAATCTTTGCGCCATCCTCCCGAGGGGCAGAGCTCCCTTTTCCACCCTGCAAGACAGATCTCGGCAGGGCAAGGGAAGAACTTTTAGATAAGAGACAATAAACAGCCGTGAGGGAGTTGTGCGCCTTTGTCTGGGCAGCAGCCCAAGAAGAGAACCTTTCAGATAACACGCAATAAATCACTTGAGACCGAACATCAAGAGGCTGCTGCGTCTTCCTTCTGAAAATGTGGCCGGAGAAGGGATTTCCCACCTCACGGAGCCACCCCTGACACAGAGGTGCTCTCCGACACAGTTTCTCTGGCCAGCTCTTTCTTAATGCACATATTTAATCTTCTGGAAACATTCGCAATTCAGAAAAAGGTTTTCCAAGCATGGATTTCAGGTACTTAAAATCTTGGCAATATAAATAGTTACAGGCAGTTATACAGCTGCAAAAAGGACAATGGGGAAAATTGGACAAAATGTCAGCCATAAAGGCACTAAGTGTAATGGGAAACCACTGTTTGTAGAGAGAGGAAACATGTTAATGTTTCAGGTTATTTATTCATATCTTCTTACTGTTCTCAGAAATGGTTTTGAAAATCTTGGGATCATCCTAATGAAGAACAGGGATATACATTTTCCTAAGATTTTGTAGAATGAAAGAATGTTTCTGTGAGCAACTTTTAATGTATTGTCTGTTTGTGGTTCTGCATTTGCAAGAGTCTTTTGTTGGCTCACCACTTGTATGTGGTAATCAGAATATTACAAGTGCTAAAGGCTACAGACAGTGTTAAATAAAAATGAAAGATACTCCTGAACTTAGCAAAGCAAAACTCATTGCATTATATGAACTAATTCTCTTCAACTGCCGTGCCTCAGAACCTTTGGATTGAATCCAAGTTCTTTCCCACCCAGAAATTTCATCCATGTTGGATGCACTTAGAGCTGACAGAGTCATCAAACTCTTGTTTCCCTCAGAAAAAGCAAAGGCAAACAGGATTTCATTTGGCTCATTGTCTTGCAGGAGTTTGTGTCTATTCCTGTTCCCCAAAGAAACTTCAGTATTTACCCAGAGCTTGCAGCAAGTATGCAAAAGTAAATTGGCTGTTCAACAGGACAGTGCAGTGTGCTCCACTTCAGTTTTACATCCATAACCATCAGTTTAATTATCTCTGTGTTCCACATTTACCAGGTACAGCTTCATTGTCTTATTCCTTGGGTTTTCTATAGGGCCCAGAGCCCTGATTGAATTTCTGCAGCATTGGCTTTTGTTTCCCACTATTTAGCAGTTGAACATCACCTGCAGACCAAAATGTTTGCTCTTGCCTACAGGTGTGTGCAGTCTGACATACAGGTGTGCAACCTGTTTTACCCTCATTTGCCAACCTGTACAGGAATGCACAAAATAAAATTCCTACCAAAAAAAAAAAAAAAAAGAAAATAGAAGTTCAAGTGACTTGAAACATTTCAAAAGAAGGTCCTTTTTTCTCTTTTGCCTTAATGTCCTCTCCTGTCACTGAATACTTGGAAAAATAATGAAAGCATTGCATGATGGAAAATACATTTACTGGAGCATGCAAGACATTTTTAGTGTTTTACTGTCTGACATATCAAATGAGACAAATTAAATACACACCAAGCAGCAGCAGAAAAAAGCACAAGTGACAAACACAGAAAAAGGAGGATGGAAAAAGGATGTGGTTGTGGGTTTTCAGAAAAATACCTCAATGGATTTATCAAGTCAACAACTCTATTCATGCTAAGAAGTTCTTAAGGGTCAATCCCTCTGCTGAACCCTATACAAGGACACAAGGGTTTGGTCAAACCTTTCAGTGCCATGGGAAAAATAAAGCTCTGCTTAGAGGCAGGTTCTCTGTACCAGCAGAGGGAAGAGAATGCACCTCTAATGAAAGGACATTTTATTGCAAGGCAGTTTTGGGTTAATGCCACCTCTAAATAAGGCAGTGACTCCCACTGCCCTTCAAATATGGGATTAAACAGCCCTGTGCTATGGACATGGCTCAGCATCCACTGACATCCGAGTTAAAGTCATGCAAGTCAAGCTGTCCAAGTTGGTGTCATCCCAACCAAAGCCACCCAAGCTGAAGCCACATGGTGATTGTCCCAGTCATCATCATTATCTGAGCTGTCGTCATCGTCACCATCATCATCATCATCATCATCATCATTCCCAGGCGAGGTAACCCTTATCTGAGCTGTTCTCAGCCAGCAGAGCACCCCAGTCAGGCTCTGAGTCACCGCTGGCCATGTCCCACTCACATTTCTGCCATGGCCATCCAAGTGATTGTTGTTCCCTCAGTCATCCCCGTCGTTGTCATCATCGTGGACACCTGAGTCATTCTCTAATTTACTGTAACATTTGTCCTCTTTGGAGGAATTTACATGTTAGTAAATTTAAATTAATATTAGAGATGAGTTGTATTTAATAAATTCAAAACTTACTAACCCAAGTTCTTTTCTAACTCAACCCTGTAATGGATATGTGTTTCTAGTAGTTAAAAAAAAATGTGGTCTCTAAAGTTTGGTTTTGTGTTTAGGCTTTTCTTTCCTGGGAAGTTCTAGTGGGGACAGAGAATGTTTTATATCTATATAAGCTGCATATAATACCAGGATGAACAACCAGAAAGTGCTCTCCAAGTATTTTAAAAAATAAATTATTGAGTCTAGCTGTTAATAATACAATAAGATTAAAGGACAAATGAAAGAACGAAAAATGATTTTTTATTAGAAAATCTGTCTTCATTGTTAAATTCTAAGGAGAAAAAAAGAGAGAAAAACAGAACTTCTGGATTAACCAACAAGAGACAGAAATTTTCCTTCTAACTTGAGTACACAGTGTTAAAGTTGCACTGCATTTCTTAAATGTTAACATGCAAGTTTAAACTAATTGTTTTAAGACAGACAACACTAATTTGATTCTCAAAGTACTGAATTAGCTCAATCACAACTTTCATTAAAATGTAGATCATTGTCCAGTTAGGGAAAGGTAATGGAAGTAAAAAGGAGACAGAAGAAAAAACTTCACTGTAACAAATAGCAACAGATTTCATACTTATAAATTTCATACTTCCATTCTCCAAAGTTCTTTATCCTCACCACTCATAAATGGTAAGAAAGCTGAAAATAAAGCCTATTTTAACAATAGCATATGTTATTCAGCTACTGTGGGCGGTCATAAATTATGGTCCTTAAAAATGCTATACACAAGCAAATAATTTAACTGTCAGGACCACAGTAAAAGCAGTCAAGTACACATTTTAAACAATGAAAAGTTTTCTGAGTAACTCTTAAGGAGCTGTGCAAGAACTCAGAAAAAAACCTGAGGATTTTTATTGAGTTGTGCAGATTTATAAATTTATTTTTAAAAATAAATAAGAAATTATGTATACATTTATTAGCAAACATTAGAGTCTTTATAAGATGAAGACTGTTACAGACATAAAAGAAACCCTAGATGAATTCAGATTTCTCTTCTGGATTAAGCAAGAAATCCTGGCTGCTGACCTGAAAGGGGAACATTTTGTTACTCTCTCCCATCTCCCCACATTCAGGGATTGCCTGCCTGAGGCTGTCTGGTGTTTGCTGCTGCTGGAGGCAGTCCCAGCCCAATTCAGAGCAGAGTTTGCAGGTCCTGGAGCTCACCCAGCCTAAACCTGCAGACAACCCCAGCAACGGGACAGGATCATAGTGAGGAACAAATGAGGATGAAGAGATCACAAGATTTTTTCCTTCAATAAGGTCCAGTGCATCTCCATCACTAAATTACAGCCCTCTTTAGTATTAAACTTCCCCCTCCCCCCAAAATTTGAATCCTATTATAGATTATTTAATCATGTGTGTATCAAACTGGAGGTTTTCAACTGCTAGAAACCTTGTCTTTTCTCAGTTTCATACTTTTTTTTCTCATCTTAGACATATTGCACTGATGAAATTGTTAATACAGACTTTCAACACAAACTATAATTTGGCAGCTGTGAATTGCACTGCAGCATTTATATTTAACTTTAGAAATGTTATGAAGAAAAAAGCATCATTATTCATTTATCAGCTATTCGTGTGTTTCCATTTATTTCTGTTTGCAATTCTGACTTTTTGCTCTCTGCAAGTGAGAGCCCTTCCAATGCTTTTGGCTTTAGCAGGTTCATTCTCCACTGCCGTTGTTCTACAATGATGCCCATGAGAAAAGACAGTTTTTCCTTGGGTGTTTTGTTGTATAGGACTGGACAGCTGAGCACTCACAAGAGCTTTGATTTGTCTCTCAACAAGGAGGAATTTCTTCTCCCAGCTATAAAATTATGAGTATAAGAAGCAAATGAAGAGACCACCTTGGAATTCAAGGATTCAACAAACAAATAAACACAATGGCAAGTATGACTTGTCAAGGAAAAAAAACCAGACAACCAATAATTTTCTAATTCTGCACGAGAAACCTCTTGCCAGCACCTCAGTGTTTAAACACATGGCTCGTGCTGTAACCTCCCCGAGCCAGGCACACTGCCACTGCCACCATCAGCTGCTTGGCAAAGCCAGCAGTGAGGTCAGGCAAGAGCTGCAATTCCTGAACTCCTGCCAAACGCAGGCAAAGGCACCTTAATAAAGGGCATTCCAATGCCTACCACAAGCTGTGTCCCCCTATAGCTCATCAGAGATGGGCTGGCTCAGAATCCATACTTCTTGTTTTTATCTTGTGGGGTTTTCTAAGGCTTCAAAAATCATCTCTACACCGTGGAAGCTCCTCCAGACTCTCTGTGTGTTGCTATAGGAACAGATTATTTCACTTACGCTGCTCTTTTAAGTGGTCAAATTGGGTAAATGCAGAAATCATCAGCTGCAAAACTGAACTGATTACTCTTTTCAAGTTCCCTCTGAGTATACCAAATTTTAAGAGAAGTGAATCAGCAAGACATTTGGCAACTGAAAGCAAAATCAGAGCTGAAGACAGCTTTAATGGGTATCTTAAAAAATATCTTTAAATAAACTATATAAGATATTCTTTTAAATGAAAATTAAATTCTCTTTAATTTCTCTTGAAGTATGCTTGCTACTCACTATGTCATAATTTCTGGACTGTTTGTATAAATCTAGACTGAAAGAACACACATTTCCCACCCCTTCTTACTGCTCAATATATTTGATCACCCCCAATTTCCTGTTAAAATTCAGCAAGGAAAGGAAACTTTAGGAGGAGAAGCATTTTAATTATTAAATCATGCTGTAATAAGGATTGCATGGACTGACCACAAGGAAAAAGACTCAAATGATATTTCTGTTGTAGTGAACAAAACAGCTTCATATAGTCTTCATCTGTGATATTGTTCATATATGGTAAACAGAGTATGGACACTAAAACTGAGGAGGAAGGGAGGGAGGGAGAATTATGGTCATTAGTCCACAGTTAAAAAGTTAAAACAATCTGGAATTCCACAGAAAACTTCATTTGCAAGCAAATCAACATTTGGGTTTTTGTGATGGTAAATGTTATAGACTTTTTTTTTTAATGGATAGGATCCATAAAATTGGAATTTAAAAAAAAATTTAGGGAAGGATGTGTTTCCATAAGACATCCATAAGACACTAATCACCTTGAGTGTCCTCATGCACTGGAATTACTTTATGTTATCAGTAGTGTATCTGGATAATAGTGTAGTACATTTTTTTTTCTAAAATAACTTTGGACCGCTGAGTATTTTTTCACTGTGCAACTGTTATTCATATATCAAATGGCTTTCTGCTCTCATTTAAGAGCCAGATTGCTGAAACCATCCTGAGAGAAGGACTGAGAAACCTCAGGAATATTCTATTTGGGCTTCGTATCTCACCTTTCTTCTTGGAAAGAAGAATGCAGCAATTCCTTCAGAGCACAGAGCAGGTGGAGAGCAACAAAGAATTGTTTCTATGCACAGAGCAGCCCTGACCATTTCTTCTGCCTCATTTTGCATTAGCAAAGTGTCCAGAGGGGATGGGGCCAGCAGATGGTGATGCTGCATCCCAGGGAATGCCAGACTCACCACCCTGCAGGGAGCCCCTGGGTCAATGCCTTAGGATTTCAGCTTGTGTATTTTCCATCTATCTGTGCTCCTGCAGTTCTTTAGTGTGTAACTCCAAACTCCACACCCAGTGGCAGCTGCAGCTTTCCCATTTGGGGCAGACACAACAATTCCTCTCCAGGCCTGGCCATCAAGGACACCTCACTGCCTCAGGCCCCAGAGATGCAAACAAAAGGGACTTGGGGGGAGCAAACCTGGGGTCAATGACTTCATTACCTGGAGCTGGAATTGGCAGATTCACCCCAATATGCAAATGGACCAAACTTATCAAAGTATAAAACCCTGACCCGTGGTCCAGTTTGGGTGTAGGCCCTGGGGGGCTTTGTCTGCCCAAAATGTACCTGAAGGCCCTTCCATAAATAGAACTGCTTTTATTCCCCTAATTCTGTCTGGCCTCTGGTTTGAGGTAGTCCCAAAAAGGCATCAGGGCAGTGCAGGAGGCCCTCAAGGCACACAGAGCAGCTCCAGGTGAGCATTGCCAAAATGTGCAGGGTAAGGTGTGAGAGAGGGAGCCAAGGCTGGGCTTAGCAGAGCTTGGAGAAAAGGCAAAAATATTGAGTGTAACATTCTGAGGAGAAAAGGGAAACTTGTGATAAACTTTGGAGATTCATCTTCAGGGTGGGTGATGGTACATTGAGGGAAGATGGGGAAAAAAATTAAAGGGAAGTCCTGAAATAAAACATTGGGAACCTGATATAATGAGAAATGCCCCAAGAAAAATCTGTACATGAACAATCTCGGACATGTGATTGAATTAAAGATGGACATTCTTCCATGGGTAAATCTGACAGGAATAGTCTTTATGTCTGTCTGAATCCCTGATCAGTATTTGCTGCCTGCAGAATACACCTGACTTGCATTGACTTGATGCTCACTAGATTTGAATTTTTGATGCTCAACTAAAAAATAAATCTGTGCCTGCATTTAAAATTCTGGTTGTGCTGCAGATACTCAAGTTCTTCTGCAACACTTTGACTAATTCACCTTCCCTTCAAAATAACACAAGTCCCTTCTTGCACATTACTTTATTGTTCTTCATCCTACAGCTGTATTAAGGATATGACTCACTAAATAATGAGCGGTTTCTCACGTTTTAGTCATTTTCTAGCAGGTTAGATTTTAACTGTGTGTCCACAGGAGATGTCACAGGCAGGATAGGTTTGCTTTGCACACCCAGAGGCAGTGCAGACACTTGAATTCTGCCTCTCTGCTCCCCAGCAGGTCTCATTATTGCAGGCAGGACGAGCTCTTGGCTCCCTGGAATTGATGGGCTGCATCTGCCCAGATCAGAGCTCCAGAAAAGCCACACTGTGAGCCAGCAGAAATTTCTACAATCCATTAAGAGTCTTCTTCTGCACAAGACCCTAATATTCTTCCCTCTGTTTGTCCTGTGGGAAAAATCTTTTGGTATTTTGCAGTTCTATTTTTCTCCAGTGCTCTCTGTAAGAGAAAAAAAATCATTTGCTCATGATTCATTTTTGTCTGAGAAGCTCTGCACATGTCACCATGTAAAAGAAAGCACTCAGTGCCAAGCTGTGAAGTATCCTGCATTGGCAATGTGCTTTTATTATTTGGTTACTTGAGATATATAGTTTCTTTAAAATAAAAAATTAAATCCTTGCTTTGAAATCCAGTCCTAAGATTGTCAGAAGGATCAGTCTGTTGTTATTAGGGAAGGAAGCAGGGCTGGGTTTTTTTTATAATGCCCAGAATGTCAGCAGAAACACTTGACATTGATTCTTGCTCTGGAATGGAGGAGTCTTAAAGAACTGAGATCTGAGCCAGCTTAATTGGCTTGGATTCTTTACAAATCTGGCTTAAAGTGGGTGAACTGCTCAGTCAATAGAGTATTTTGGGAGGCATTTTAGTCTGAAAACATGAGCGGTGACATTTCAATTCTCTTGGAAGACAGCAGAAAAATAGATCTGAGAATTCAACCTCCTACATGGCCAGAGACCAGCAACAGAAAGCACCAAGTGGCTGCTCCAGCTTCTCCTGTGCTTCTGCCAAAGAACTGCAGAGCTCACCTTCAGAAATGCCCCCTGTGCTGCCTTGTAATTATTCAGAATTATAGCAATAACCTACACACTTTATAGGGATGTTCTTCCTTTGGATATACACAAACAGCAGGAACTAGTCAGGAACTGGGCAGGTTCCACCTGGCCAAAGTTGGTCACCTGCCATGTGAAATGTGTTCCAGTCACTGCACAAACAGGAGCACTGGCAGCTCCCTTTAATGACCCAGTTTATGTTCTACTCCTTCAATTCAGGCTACCTGTAAAGGTGAGGATATCTTTTATTTAACTAACACAGAAGTCTTTTTCTCCTCAGTAATGTGTAATTAAATCTGCCAAACAGAGCTATAAAATTGTTAGCTGCCTACTGAAATAAAAACCTTAAAGCACTTCCCCTTGGGCAACTTAAAATAAGTGTGGAGAAAGGAATCTAGCACTGACCAAATCTCTAAAAACTGCTGTGCAAAATTCAAGAATATCAGAATTTAACGTTAAACTTGGGCATATATTGGCTATATAATCACTTTTACTGAAAAAGGAGTTAACAGTAACATCCCATAGTCTGGGCTCAAAATGTACCCAGGGTTTCCAGCCCAGGCATGCATAGAACAATTAGGTCACTGGTGTTAATGAAGGCAGATACCCCTGAATTCTGTGGTGAAGGGCTAGCTGAGCTGTACATCCTTTCCCAAAGGCTACAGGAGCACCTCAAACACACATCTAAACCCTGACATCATCAGAGCAGAGAGTGACCCTTCCAAGAACTGTTGTTATAAACATATTTATCTCTACAGCAGCTGACCTGCATCATTAGCCCAGACTGTTTCCAACAGGGCACTCAAACACAGCATTTTCACTTAGAAACACTTGTTATTCTCATTTACTACAAAGATAAACAGCCAGTCCAGAATTCATCTGAATTTTCACTGTGTTTTAAGATGTTGCTAATTAGAACCTAAGGAAAGGACTAAAAATACCCAGAGATGTAGCTGACATCTCCCTGATTCAACGTGAGAACCTTCTGTGCTAGCTGAGAGCAGTGACTAACACAACTGCCTCAGTGTGTGCTCTGCCATCAACACTGGCACTTTTGCCTAAATAAGATGGGTAACTTAGGTGAGAAAAGTGTTTTCCCCTGCTGTAATTATTAAGCTATTCAGGAACTCAGAATTCAGCTATTCAGGAATTCAGAACAGAGCAAACAGCCAAAATTTAACATATTCTGACAGAAGCAGATTTAAGTTGCTGGGAAAAACAGCTCCTGATCTGTATTCTAAGTCCAGCAACTGTAAATGATATTTTAAGCAAAAGCTTTTTAGTATTTCCCAGGTAAAAGTCTGTGGTTTTGCTCTGACAAAACAGCAAATGAAAAGAGCAAACAAACAAATAACCCCCAGATAATGTCACTAACACTGCCAGGTCAGAAACCATGGAACTTTTTGTTCTCTGTATCATAAAACCCTTCAATATCATTGTGGCTTCAGATTAAACTGAAATATTATCTCAAGACTTCTAAGGTTTTAGATTGATTAGAATGAGATGACACCACTTTCTCAATTTTTACTGACACACCAAAGAAGGGAATCAGAATAACATCCCAAATTACTGATGAAAATTCAGGCACTCAAATATATAGTCCAAATAAAGAGATACATTAGAAAAAGAATTAATTACAAGTTACTGGGCAAAATTAATTAAAGCAAGGTCCCACCCCAGCAGAAGAAAAGTGCCTAATATTCTTGTCAAAAATTCACTTCTAAATCTATTATTAAATATATTCATCTATTAAATCTAATTTCTTAAATCTAATAACCTAATTTATTAAATCTTATTTATTAAATCTAATCAGAGTAATTCTAAAAGCAGTCCAGACAGGAATAGGTAATGTAAACTATGTGTGGGACATGAGTCTAAGTAATACAGTCTATATTTGTCTATTTAACAACCCTGTATTTAAGTAAATATGATTTTTGTTGCAAATGTCAGAGCATTTTACGTGCATCTGAACAGACCGAGGTGATTTGCATCTTCATCTTTCATAGCTGTCAAAATTCCAGATTTTCTGATGACAAGTAGAAATAGAGTTTCCTACTAACCCTAAACATCAGGGCAAGAGAGCATCACACAAGTGGTACTCAAATTTAAGTTATCCAATACAAAAGTTGTCTTGGAGCACAGAAAAAAAAATTAAAACCACTTCAATCTCCTTTAATAATCTTTTATTTTGGTTTGAAATTATTGCTTATCTGCAGTCTGCTTTTTTTCTTTTTTTTACTGGGTGCATTAGGTAGTTCTCAGCCTTTGGAACACAAAATTTTTGCAAATTAAATAAGAATTTAATAACTAGAAGTAAGCAAATCGTCTCTGAAATTCACCTTTATGTGGCTGCATCGCTGCAGTGCAGTTTGCACTGAATATGAGCCCTTTAATTCAGAGAAAATCCAACAATCAGAAAGTGCTTTTCTCTGCTTTAGTATCAAAAAAGAATAGATTCTGTGTTGCTTTCTCCATGGCTGCACACTTGCATTCAAACAGGTTAACCTGAAGAAAAGTGGGCAGTGATTTTCCTCCCTAGTTACACACAAGGGATATCAGGCCAAATTTCAGATTTTTCTATTTCCCTCCCAAGAAATTCTTGCTCCCTCCTGCTCCTCTCCTACCTCGTCTGAGAGAATTCTAAATCTGTGAAACAAAACTCCTTTTACTGTTTCCTTGGGGAAGCTGGTAGGCCTGTAATAAATCATTTATCCTGAAATGCATTCATCTCTCTTCCTTTTTTAATTTCAGTTCAGCAATGCTAAACCCCCCAACCACCTACCTGAATTTAAATTATATCTCTCCTTACCGTTTGACACTGTTTCCACCATGAAACACTTAAGAGGTTTTGTGAAACACCCTGATTGTAAACCATCGTGCCAGATAATTTAATGCTTCCATCTAGAGCACCTCAAAGATTTGGGATCAATTCTGAAAGTGAAGATTCCTAGGGAATTCTCTTTTTTCCTGTAATAAGAAGGTTTCTCCAGATTTAACTATCCATGATTAGTGTTACTTTGGACACGACACAATTAAGATCAATTTTACAGGTCTATACTATTAATTTCTTGCTTCAGCACCTATGTGCAAGACTGCTTTCATCAGCTTATCACAAATTCTTTAAAGAAACTCAACAGCAATTTTCTGGGTTTTTTTGGAATCTAAAGCAGACTCGAAATCCAGAGAATATTTTACAAAAACATATGTACAAACAGAGACAGACAGCAAAGTGTTTTTTGAGAATCTCAGAGTATTACCAAGGCCAAGAACATCTAAAAACTTCCCCTTTGGCAACAACAAACCTTACACAGTTCTAAAACCCAAACTGCTTTATTGGCCACGCTGGGATGTTCATAGTCTGCATGTGGAAGCTACTGTTTCTATCCTAAATAAATTTAAAAGGCAAAGAAATTCCAATAATTAATAGAAGTGTGAGACTTTTAGAAAAATAGCAATAGTCTGAATTTTGATAACTGATATAGGGGATTTTTTCAGCACTGAAACGTCACCTACTTGCAGCTAATTAACCTGGACTGATTGAATGAGCACAGCCAGGCCTCTCAGAGGATTTGAACTGCATTGCAGAGCAGCACCTTCACACTAAATCTCTTTTTGTGGCAGATATTTTTATTGGTCTCCCTTGCACTTATGAAATCTTCAAGGTGCTGTGTTCAGCAAACATCTCCAGACCTCAGTGCACTCATAATTGCATAAATGCAAAAGAGAAACTATTGAATTTTAACATCTGTTGAAAGGTTTCTCTTTCCTTTTACGCACAGGTTCAAAACTGTTGCAAAAATCCCAGTGATGAGTTTATTTTGCCACAGCTTTGCAGGCTGCCTTGTTTGTGTGTCTTACATGATATCTTTATGAATGACTAATTGTGTTCATTCCCTATTGTGCTTTTTATAAGTCTAATTAACTATGAGATTAATGTAATATGTAACACTTAGAATCAGGTAGCTCCACCACCCCAAGCAAAATTTGAATTATATTCTTACAGAAATTTAACAAAGGTTAAACTATATTCTTCTTATGTATTACCCATAGATCACACAAGATACCCTGTAAGACACACAAACAAGGCAGCCTGCAAAGCTGTGGCAAAATAAACTCATCACTGGGATTTTTGCAACAGTTTTGAACCTGTGCGTAAAAGGAAAGAGAAACCTTTCAACAGATGTTAAAATTCAATAGTTTCTCTTTTGCATTTATGCAATTATGAGCACGCTGAAGTCTGGAGATGTTTGCTAAACACAGCATCTTGAAGATTTCATAACTGCAAGGGAGGCCAAAGGGAAAAATATTCACCACAAAAAAGATTTAGTGTATAACTGTTGCTCTGCAATGCAGTTCCAATCCTCTGAGATTCTCCAAAATAGGGAAAACAAAGCCTTATGCAATTAAATGCAGAAGAGGAAAGTAAATAAAAGCACAGCTCAGGTGAAGTGCACATGTGGACTGCAGGCATTTCAGACAGAGCTACACAGGCACTTCAAGGAGCCTGAAAAGAAGAAAAAAATGAAACATAAACAGAACTGATTAGCTATGTGAAAATGGCCTTTCAAATATTTTTCATTTCCATTACAGATAACAAAGTTCGTGTGAAATGCAGATAAACATGGTCATTTCTAAATGATTACAAAATGTCAAAAGATGCATATTCTCATTTTTCATGATCATCATGCATTATTGCCATGACATTATAAACTGCATTCAGTATTAAAAGCTCCACTTTTCACAGAATATGAATTCCATTGATGGCATCTCCCACTGTAACAATTTCAAATAAATCAGCTTAAGTAATGGAAGGGCAGCTAGGGTTGCACTGATAGTATAATACAAGTGAATATTTTCATAAATGAGGAACTAGAATGACAATTTTTCCTTTCATCTATGGAATGAGGCTCTTTATACCAATACAGAGCCTCTGGTTGGACTAGAACCTAGAAAGGACAAAGGACATAAATTACCACGTTCTGAAGGACAAAAAATTCCTCCTGATTAAGACCAACCTCTTTATGAAAATGAAAGTTTTTTAAAATTACATTTGGAAGAAATGGTTACCAAGTGTGTATCAGCCATTTTCCAGATCAACACCTTCCCTCATCTTTATCCCATTTTGCAGCCCTGTCACCTTCTTGTCCTCCCTGGCTTGCCTGGAAGGCCTTGCCCAGCCCAGCCAGGTAAAGGGAAGCAGCAGAACAAACCCCTTGTTTAGTAGCAGAGCTGCAGAAATTATTGGAGGAGATAAACTCTTTGTGCTTTCGCACAGCCCACACAAGCATTAGCTTAAAATATCACTGTAATGTATTTTTCAGTGTCACTTGCTGTTTATTCTGTTTAATGATCCTTCTTATTCTTTCTTGTGTGCGCACAGAATTTCAATTCTACTTTGGTAACTCATCATGGTGAGAATGTGCAGTTTGGTGGCTACAATTATTAGGCTAATAAATAATGTCCTGTATTGAAGCTGTATAACTGCCTTCCTTAGGATTTAAATATATTAGCATATTAATAATAACATAGGCAGTTAAATCCACTTTAATTCAGACACTTGAATTCAAGCTGTTGTCCAATAAAGCTCCTCCAACACACAAATTGTACAAGCTGACTACTAGATCTCACTTCCATGAATTAACATGCAATCAAATGTGGTCAAGCTGTAATTAACAGCTGATCAATTAAAATACACAGGAATACCACTGCAGAATCCATGGGGATCATTCAGCAACTCAAACCATCACACCCCCAGCCTAACACCCTTGACATGACTTCTCACCATCTACACATATTACAGGAACAAAAAAACATCATGGTTAATCACCCAATTACATTTAGAAATATTCACAAAATGGAAATTAAAAATAAAGGGTGGCAAGGAAGCATCCTGTCACAGTCAGTGCCCTTGAAAGCATTGCTGTTGCAGTAAGGTAGAAAAATCATGAGGAAAGGCTTCACAAAATCAAGCCTGCTCTCCTGGAATCAGTGGCTGGCCTTGTCAGAGCCAGCACTTTGCAAGTTCCCATGTGAAAGCAATGCTGGTGTGAGCAGTTAATTAACATAACAATCTATTCCTGGGTGAAAACCAACTTACACCTGTACAAACTGTTTTTACACAGAAAAATGAAAACTGTCTCTCACAAACAACTGTCCCTGCACGTACACCCCGGGGGTTTGAGTGACCAATCAATCCAGAATAACAACTGGTTAATGACCAATAAAGTCATTGGCATGAAAGCTCCTGACCACTGGAGTCCCACATGAGGTCTGTAAAACTGGATAAAAAGGAGTTATGTGAATAAAGAATGGGCCTTTCCACCAGGAAGAAAATGGAGTCTGTGTACATTGCCATCACTGAAATGATTTCTTTCTGGAGCCACCTTCAGCTGGTTCCATCACTTGCCTCACAGAGCCACTGAGGAGCCACCACCTGGTGTGGCTCTAGGTTAATGCTGCTGGGAATGCAGCTGGAGCTCTGTTACCATTCCAGAGGCAGGGCAGTGAATAATTCAGGAGTACAGAGCTGAAATAGAAAGTATTGAACTGGGGATAACCTACGGCTTCTATTTGTTCCATCTGATAAGGGAACACCCTCATTTGTTCCTGTTTGATGTCTCCGCAGAGAAGGAAAAAACCATAAAATATGCTTTTTTTCTTATCTCTTATCCAAAATAAGGTGTAACTTCCCTAAAAGCTGGGAGGTGGGATACTGGTTTAAAGCATTCAGGAAGAAGAATGAGTGCTATTGATCACTTCTGCAAAACAGGAGCTCCCAGCTCTCAGGGGATTTCAGCTGTTCCCATAGAGAGAAGTCAGTTTTCCTGAGCTCAGAAGTTGCTGGGAACAAAACAAATCTCCCTGGCCCAGGATGGAGCAGCCTGCAGCACACCACCTGCAAGGACACAGCACGATTTTCATCTCCCAGTGCTTCACTGCATCCCACAGAAGAGTGTGTTGCTGTGTAAAAATATGTTCTCTCACACATTGCCAGTCTGTCACAGAAATTCCTTCCTGACTAGAACAAGCAAGGAGACAGGACCAAGGCAAGAAGAAAACACAAAAATTTCAGTATTTAACCAACTTTTATATCATTTTTATTTCGATTATCTTGACTGCTATTCTAGCAAAAATCCATTTGTAGATTGATACTAACTGCTCCTGCTGCTCCGGGTTAAGAGCAGGATGAGCTTGTGTGTGGTGATGGCTGAGCTACTTTCAGCAACAGGTCTGGAAGAGACAACTGGAAATACCCAGCTACTTCTCTGTCCTTGCTGGAAGAAACACCTGGAAATACCCAGCTACTTCTCTGTCCTTGCTGGAAAACGATCCCTTGGACACTGATGAGGCATGGGGTCACAAATAAGCTTGTAGGGGTGATGGGGAAAGCTGTGCTACCAAAATGTAACATACGGTGCAAATCCCCTAATGCTCCCAAGTGGCTGCACACCACAACCTCTTCAAAGCTGAGGAAAAGGGTTGTGTGCCACCCCTCACCCCTGGGGTTTGTTTAAAATGAGTATTTTCCAATCCAGAGGAAGATCTCCGGGAGGTAATTTAGATTTGGTACAGAAACAGAGGACACCTGGTGGTGTTTAGTTGTCAGCATATAAAAACAGCAATCCAAGTCAGATGTGTGTGCAGCTGCACCAGCGACAATTACCAGAACCCATGCTTTAAATAAATAAAAGATGGAGTGATGGAGAATTTCAAATAGCGTAATCACAGAAACACACAGAAATTTCAAACAAACAACATGAGTTGCTGATTGCAGATGCTGCCACTACTTTACAAAAATGAATTTTTTAACGGTTACAGGCAAGAAGCAGCAACTCCACACTCACAGGAGTCTGCCACCTCCACCAAACAGACATGCTATGGAAAAGTAGGACAGATTCCCCACTACTGCAAAACCCAAGGGTGCAACGTTGTCCGTTTTGTTGGAGGAAAATCCACAGAGGCAAGAGCAGAGGAAGAACCAATTGAGCAGACTCTGGAGCAGCAAAATCACCATAAGTGAAGCACCCAGCACCTCCCAAACCACAGCGTTCCTCAGCTGCAGAGAGGAGCCACACAGCAGAGCTGAGCCCAGCTCCAGACTGCCACCAAGTCATGGACTGACAGACTGTGAGTACTCAGATTCCCATATTAAGTTAGTGAAGCTATTATTTTAATTGAAGATGCTGTTATTAAGATAACTCTGTAAAGAGCCTAACTGGAATTTTCTGTTGCAGCAAATTACTGGCCCCCAGCCAGGTAATAATTAGCTTTCACTCCATCATTCACAGAAGGCTGATCAATTTCTTTATTCCATTATTATTATTAAGAAACCCATTGCTTTTATAGACAGTTACAATACAAGTAGACCTAATTGGTCCTCAAACATCATCAAAATTGGCTAATTAAGAAACCACCCTTTGGTAAACAAATCTCCATAACACATTCCACATGTTCACAACACCAGGTGCAGCAGGTTAATATAAGAATTGTTTCTCATTCTTTTCTCTGATCTGCTCACAGACTTTTCCCAAAAAGGCCTGGGAAAGTTATCTCTGTGGCCAGAGAGTTTCTGCCACAATTTTCTGTTGTACAATAGATACAGTGAGCTGCAAGTGTCTCTTTTTAGAGATATTCAGACACTGAACAGAGTCAATGTCTGTGAGACTCCACTTTAAGGAGCTGGAGAGCACAGGGGTGGCAAGGCAGAAAAAAAGCTACACATGCATTTATGTGGGAGCTATTCAAAGTGTGCATTTTATTGCCAAAAAATGAAATAAAGGCTCAAGGTCACACTCCTGTTGTGCTCTCTGTAGTAAGTATTAGAACTTGGCTAGAAAGGGATGAATAAAAGCAAAAGACTGTTCAACATGCAGAATATTGTTCCCTTCCTTATACAACTTTAATGCATGGATCAATCATAGCCAAGATTTTAAGTGTGAAAATTCTGTTAAAAAAACCCCAAACAAGTACTTTTCTCTTTTGAACCAGCACTGTCAACATAAGAAGAGATCTTCTCATCTCTCCTGCTTATTCCAACACAAACATGTGTGGTGAAGCACACCAGTGACCTGGTTAAAACTAGACTGGTTTAAAAAGCCCCAACAATCCCAAACAGTTGGTTTTAACCCACATCAATTCCCCAATCTGTTCTGATCTGCAGCCACGCAAACACCTACACTGATGGAAGCAGGGAGAAGAAAACTGCTCCCTTCATCAGCAGTGCTGGCTGAGAGTGAAAATCAGACTGAAGACCTTCTGGTGTTTGTAGGCTTTCTTACCAAAGTTAGCAAAGCAAAACTTCCACTGAAAAACAGATTAGAGGCCAAGTTCAGAATCAGTATGAGACATAATAGAGCTTTACATAAACTTTCAGATGAGCTCTGAGTTTTATCCCAGATGACAATTAATCTCGGCACTGAGCTGCTGGAAACAAAATCAATTTAAAAGTCAGCAGTAGATGCAAGAAACAAACTTTAGATTTAGCTTAAAATACATAAAAGTCAGCTAAGGAAGAATAGCAAAGAACAAGTAGAAAAACAGGGCCTTTAAGTTTTTTGAACAAAATCCACCTTGGAAGCCTCAAGGAGAGAATTTGAGCTGGCAAGGTAGAGGTGGAGATGGACTATTCTGCAATATTTGAGCAACCTCTTCCCCAGAATTTCTCTAGTATACAAATATCCAAGGAAAAATGCCCCAGATATCATACCCTCTCAAAAGTTTGCTTTGTTACCTTAATTTTTAATGTCAGTCAACAGTGTAACTTCCTTCTGAAAGGTTACCTGCCTGTTAATTTTCCAAGAAACTTCCCCTTTTTTACTTATTTATTAGAATAAGTGCATTCTAGTTCCATAACGTCCATAACAACATATTAAAAGGCCTTCAGCTTCTATTTTGATTTAATAAAATTAGATTTCTTTATAGCAGCAAAGAAGGTGAATAGAATTTAGAAAACAAACTCGACCAGTAAGTCAGTATAGATACTTGAAAGCTTTTGCATGAAGTTTTCTAAAGAAAGACAAAAAGAACCAGCCAAGCAATACCAGTTACTTGTATAACCAAAATGTTTCTTTGTGTACTTCCATAAATTGTCCTGTAGAGTTAGATTGTTCTCTCAGAAGTAATGCAAAATCTTTGGCTAATCTGAGCAGCAGGACAAAACTTAAAATGTAAGCTCAACAAATCTGCTGTTCTTTATATTGTGTGCCATGAAGTATTTAAATAGTAATTATTAGTTAGAGTTAATATCTATTGATAGCATTGTAGCATTTAGCATCAATGTGTTATTAATACCTTTAATAGCTAAAATACTTTTACTAAGGAAAGAACAAGGTCCATGATCTGACTTATGAGCAGTTAAATCTGTTCAGAGACATTACTGGGCACTGAATCACAATCCTGGGGGAGAACAAAAGTCTCCAAACCCCAGCCATAATTGCACCTTTGGGACCTTATTATTCAGAGTAATAAAAATTCATTGGCTATAATGTGATTATTTCTAATACAAACACATTCTTCTTAGCATGCTATGGTTTCTCCTCTGAAAGTGAATATTCAGAAGGGTCTCTCTGGCTGCATCATTTGGTGTAAAAAAAGCTCAGAAAAGTAGAGGTCTGTAGTTTTATGGTGGAACCTGCCTCACATCATTAAAGTTTCACATTGTTTGCCAATATAAGATTTTTCTCTTGCTTCAGGTGGTCTCTCCCAAAATTCCCAATGCCCATTTATCGTATGTTTACCTCTCTTCAGAATAATAATCGTATAGATGGTGACTTAGCTGTGTATATTAAACTTTCTTGGGGGTAACAAAGTTACAGAACATTTCATATTTGTTTTCATCAGATACTGTGAGCCCAGTGATGTCTAAAGATCTTACTGTGTTTGGAATTTAGTGAGAGCATAAATTTATCTCTGACTGCCAGCCTTCCCTCAGACCTCAGGTAGGGAATTTTGAAAGCCATAAACCACGGGAAGATAAAATGTGATTTTTAGGTACCAGATGCAGACAAGTGTAAAATCCTGAGGGAAGAAGGAACGCTTCAATTTCATGAGGCCCATTTATACATTCAGCGCTCTCTCGGAGCCCAGACAGGTTTTATTGTGTAGGACTTGAACATTCAAACCAAGGCAGGCTCAGCACAGGGAGAGCGTGAGACAGCCCTGAGCACAACCACGATGATTAAACGCTGTGGGTTTGTGTTTGTGTTCCCCAGGGGATGTGTGAAGAACTGGAACGCCGGCAACAAGTCCTGAGGAAAGACTTGGAACAGCATAAAATATGAATTTTTAAAAAAATATTAAAAAGAAAGAGGAGGAAAAACAATCGAAGAAGGGTTACGATGATCTAAAAAGATTAAGATGAAGCAGTGATGGGAGGAAGACTAAATGTTAGGCCCACATGCTGAGCATCACCTCACTGTGCTGGGTTTGGTGGGACAGCACAGCTCGGAGGGACCCTGAGGGGACAGTGAGAGCACCTTCAGAGAAGCCTGAAGGGACCGTGAGGGAAAAGTGAGGGGACAATGAGGAGACACTGGGGGTACCTTGTAGGGAGCACTGAGGGGACCATGCCCTGAGGGGACAGTGAGGGGACAATGAGGGGACACTGAGTGGAGCACTGAAGGAACCATGAGTGGAGCACTGAGGGGATACTGAGCACTGAGGGGACGCTGAGCGCCGAGGGGACGCTGAGGGGAGCACCGAGGGGACGCTGAGCACCGAGGGGACGCTGAGGGGAGCACNGGCCGGGGCCATGGCGCTGCCCGTGCTGTCCAGCTCGGCCGTGAAGTTCCGCCGGGTCCTGGCGCACTTCCCGCAGGAGCTCAGCCTGGCCTTCGCCTACGGCTCCGGGGGGTTCCGGCAGGCGGGGGCCTCGGCCGAGCACGGCGAGGTGAGCGCNAAGCAGTGATGGGAGGAAGACTAAATGTTAGGCCCACATGCTGAGCATCACCTCACTGTGCTGGGTTTGGTGGGACAGCACAGCTCGGAGGGACCCTGAGGGGACAGTGAGAGCACCTTCAGAGAAGCCTGAAGGGACCGTGAGGGAAAAGTGAGGGGACAATGAGGAGACACTGGGGGTACCTTGTAGGGAGCACTGAGGGGACCATGCCCTGAGGGGACAGTGAGGGGACAATGAGGGGACACTGAGTGGAGCACTGAAGGAACCATGAGTGGAGCACTGAGGGGATACTGAGCACTGAGGGGACGCTGAGCGCCGAGGGGACGCTGAGGGGAGCACNCGTGAGCGGCGAGGGGCAGAGATCCCAAATGCCGAGGGAATAGCGGGGGGCGGTGGCCGGGCCGTGCCCAGGGGCTGCCCGCGGCCGTGCCGGCAGTGGGGCTGTCGTTGTGGGGGCTCGGGGTCCCTCTCAGCACCGTGTGCATCGACTGTATGTCAGGTTGTTTACCACTGCTTTTAGAGAGTTACTACAGCTTGTGCAGCTGCTGTGCGCTGTATGAGGGGAATTTCAAATATATTGCTGCAGTGAAATGGCAGTCTGGGGGGCTTCCTCATCTTCTGAGGGCAAACAGCTTGGAAATAATGTTTATTTTTATTTTTTGGGTTTTGTTGACAAAAGCAAAGGAATACACTACAAAGGAATGTTCTAGAAATGCAGTTCCTTGCTGCCAGCTCTCCAGTAGTGCTTTTATCTGCCCACATTCCCCCATTCATGGCCAAAAAGTGCTGTTCATCAGCGCTGTAAGCTGTTCCGCTGAGCTGTGAGTTAGGGTGGTGAAAATCTCTCACCTGCTCCCCTCTTTGGGAGGGTTGAAGTTTGGTCTTGACCAGGACAGGAAAATTTTGGACTGTCTGATATACTTGACAATAAACATACAACTTCACTGGAACCTTTGAACTGTACCTGACATTAATACTAGTGGTTTGGGTTTTATTTTTATTTTTTTACTCATGAAAAATATTTAGTTGGAAGTTTGATACTGTGTATATCTTAAATTATTATGGTAACATTGATTCTTCTTGACATTTAAACCCCACCACTCCTCTTGTTGTCCTCAGACAAATATGCTGGACTTCGTGTTTGCTGTTGATGATGTTGTGACCTGGCATATGATGAACTTGTTAAAGAACAGGAGCCATTATTCCTTCCTTAAATTTTTTGGGCCCAAAAAGATAAGTACCATACAGAGATATGGAGCAGGAATTTACTACAACACCTTAGTGCCATGCAATGGCAGGGTAAGTACAAGTAGTCTGAGTGAATTGAGTCAAATATTTATGTCTGTGAAGTATTAAAATGATTAGCTTAAAGAAGATTTCAGGAAGCAAATATTGCAGATTGTAATTGTAGATTAACTCGTGGTATCTTCAATATTTATGTCTCAAACTGCTTCACTAACAGCATTTTAATTAAAAAGCAAACAGAGCAGCCTGTCTTGCACCATAGAAGTGTGAGCAGTGTTTGGAACTTACAGCTAAAGTATTTCAGGAACTGGATTTCTATTCATTATTGCTTTCTGTCTGCCAGTTTTGGTGGTGGTGAAGTTTTGGTGGTGGTGAAGTTTTGGTGGTGCTTCATTTCAGCAGTTGACCATGTAGTAACAGCAAAGTGGGCTGTTTGATGTAAAATCAAGTTACAACAGCAAGTTGGAATTGACATTTGTGTTGTTTAGTGTCTCATATCCTGACCTGTGAGGCTTGAGTGTAATCAAGAATAATCTTGAGTGGTTCTTGTCCAGCAGTCCTCTTCCTGCACCTCTGTGCTTTGTAGGGAGGAGTGAGGGAAACACTGTCAGTCTTGCTGTCCTTGTCCCTGTATGAGATTTTGGGGTTTAAACCTTATTTGTTTGATGTAAAAATGGATTTGGGATTTCATTTGAAGGACCAGTGGTGTTTGCCATGGCATTGTGTTCTTGGCTCTTTGTGCCCTGGTCTTATGCTCTGATGACTCAGTCATATCACAGGCTGTGGTCCTTTGGTATCCAGAAATTCTGGAGCTGCCTGCCTTGCTGTGGTGATAATCTTTGGAAATTCGGGTACTGCAGATTGGTAACAAACTGTGGAAAGTCCCATATTTTTTCCAGTTACATAAAATAAGCTGCAAAGTCACAATTTTTTTTCTTAACATCAAAGACCAAAAGAAAAAACTCCCTGATACACACCCCAGCTCCCAATAGCAGGATACATAAATGTCTGGAGGTTTTAATTTAGGTCTCTGACAAACTATTGCTTGATTTTTTTTAATATCATAAAGGATAATGTGGATTATTCCAGCTATTGTAATATTTGGCTGCTGACTTTATTGCAACTTTGATTCTAGAAAAGATCTTAGTTTCATGTGTTCTATTTTCTGCCTGCAGAAGTTGGAATGTAAGCAGGAGATTTTTCTTTTACCTCGTGTATTAATCAAAACACAAATGTTTTCCAGATTTTTGTTGGAGGTATGTGTGCCTTAGGATTAAGAACAGTTATAGCAAGTAGTAAGTTCAATATAGGGAAAACAGTGCAGGTGTAGGTTTTTTCAAAAGCCTCTATTTTGCTTTGTTTTTTGCAGATGATAAAATATGGAGTAATTAGCACTGATGCCCTGATTGAGGACTTGTTGCACTGGAAAACTCTCTATGTGGCTGGGCGCCTACAAAAGCCGGTAACTGCTCCGTTTTCTCTCTGGAAATGCAGGAAATTACAGGGCTGGAAAATAATCAGTTAGAGTTTGAACTTTATCTCTTAGGGATCTGTGCAGCAGTGCTGCTCAAATAATCTGCCCTGATTTAGGGGTGTAGCCCCAGAGGGATAATCTCTCAGAGAGGAGGTGAAATGTAGTTCCTAATGATGTTCTGTGGAAAAAGAACCCCTCAAGGTGAGTATATTAATAAGTTTTCTGCCTGTTGTAAATCTTGAATAACTCTATTAATGCCAAGTCCCTTTAATGTTAAACGTATTATTTGCCTTTTATAACAGATTATAGGGGTGACCAAAATTAACACAGATAAAGAATGGAAGTCTTTAAAGATGAAAGCAGCTTTGCTGTGCAGTTACTGTCTGGTTCATAATTGCATGAAACATGGGTTCAACGTGAAGCATGTTGGTTTTTCTCCTCCATATTTGGACCATAAAAATAATCTTTGCTTTCCCCCTTGTGCCTGCCTCATTGTGCTTTCAGCAGATGGCAGCAGTGCTAAGGGAAAATTTGTTACGAGGGGAGGGGGAGAATTAGAGGAGAAATCTCTTCAGGGCTTGGAAGAGAAGTTAATTATGCTTTTAGCTAAAAAACTTGGAGTGAAAGTTTGAATAGATTGTCTCAGACTGCTGGCTTTATCTCCAGAGATGTATTACAGCATGATCCAGGTTGGAGCAGCTGTTATCTTTGTGAAGGATGAAACTTAATCCATTGAGAAAGATAACTGAATGGAGAATTCTGGATGTCCCATCAACAGTGAATAGTGAATAGCTGTTTTCAGTGGAACTGCATTTGCTGCTGCTTTGATTTGTGACATGGTACAGTGAATATAAATTCTCTGTACTGTGAAAAAGCCTTCCTTCGCTGTGGTGCTCTGTCAGATTTAGCCCAAGAATCAACGTTCATGTTTTACCAGGGTGATAACCACTGCACTCTCACTTCCTGGGAGATTTGCAGCTCTCTAAACCATTGAAAATTTGTTCATAAATGCTATCAGTGTTTCAGGCATTCAGATTTTGAAGCCTGCTGTATTATTTTCTTTTGAAAAAATCCTGCTTTGTGTTGGGGGGGATTTTTAGAAAAGGAAGAGGTTATTCCCTTTGCTTCTCTAAGGCAAGGCTGGTGTCTTCCGTGAGGAGGAATAGCATCTCTGCTGAGTTTCATGTTTTAAAAGGCTCTAACTGTGGTGTCCTTAACAGGTCCATAAATTGCTGGTGTTTCCATGGCAATCCTAAGGTATTGCAGTCACCTGTGTGACTGCTTGGGGTGCCACAGATTTTCTGTTCCCATTCCCTCAGATTTCCCTGTAGCAACGTGTTAGGAATGTACATCTAAGTGAATTGCTTGGTGAGATTTGAGAAAAATCAAGGGGGGTACCTTTGTTCAAAAAGGTGTTGTAGAGCAGACAAATATTAAAAAGCTGCCTTTTGTAAGCAAGACAGGATTGCTTAAGCACAACACTTGAAAAAGACAAACTCACACCAAGCAGGGATTCCTAGGGGAGTTGTTTCTGGAAGTGCACAGTTATCCATCTCCTAAACCAGCTTCTCTTCATCTGCCAGTGTGTTTCTGTCTTCAGTTCTTACCAAATTCCAGTATATTTCCATATCCTAAGTGATTGAATCCCCTAGTCAGTCTTGAACAGTTTCAGTGTTTCCTAAAAATAAACACTTCTTGTGGCAGGTAGAGGCAATCAAGTGATCTGTTCCTCATGGGTAAGTGAAGGTCCCCTCAAGTTCACATTCTGCTCATGCAAAGTGCAAAAATAAAGCCCTGCTTCTTCTAGGACAACCCCTGTCTGAGAAACTACTTGAAGCATTTGATAGAGGAGTCTTCTACTAAAAAAAAAAAAGGAATGAAGATCAGTAAGAAAACTTAACTCTGTCTGGTGTCCTGTTCTCTTTTAGTATAGTCTTTTTTCTTATTGCACAATCACATGTGAAGTATTTCTGTTGATGCATTCATATTTCCTGTCCTGATTAATCTTAAATTTACAAGTATGAAAAGGTGACTAGCTCTTCAGAGATTAATCATGTCTGGTGCATATAGCACTTCCAAACCTGTGTGTGAAAACAGCTTTTTCTAGCAGAGTGTTAGTTCTTCAAAACATGTTCCTTTCTCTCACGTGGTGGGGATACTCTAGCACTTGTTGTACCATGCTAGTAAGGTCTACTCTTAAATTAATTGCTTACTCAATCCAGCATGAAAAATAAATAACATTTCTAGCTCCAGCTTCAGTAGCACTTTGCTGAAGTCTTGCTTCCAAATGGCTCTGCTTTTCCAGGTGAAAATCCTGGCCCAGAATGAGAACAGCAAGCTGCAAGCTGCTCTTGTCAGCAACCTGAAGAGTGCAGTGACAGCAGCCTTCCTCATGTTGCCAGAGAGCTTCTCTGAAGAGGACCTTTACCTGCAGATTGCTGGACTCTCCTACTCTGGTGAGTGTGGGGGGTCTGAAGTGGCTGAGAAGAGCTGTAGCTGGAGCACAGTTGGAGTCTCATGTGTGATCAATCATCTCCCTTCTTGCTTTGGGCCTGCACTGCTGCATGCACCAAGAATTCTCTCTGAATGATGGTTACGTAACAGCTCCAGTAATTGGGTTTATTCACAGGAAATAGGTGTAGCTACATCAGAGCAGCTAAGTGTGAGTGATTGGATATGATGAAACAATGAGAGTTCTCTCCTGTTTGTATGGATAGTATTTTGGTGGAATGTTTCAAAACCTTGGGAAAAAAAATTTTTCTTTCCACTCAGTGCGATGTTGAGTCATCTGATAGTCTGACTCATACCTTGTCATCTCTTTTTGAGTGTGCTGTGTTTAAGGTTCTTATTTCGTTAACTTAAAGATCCAGATTATGATTCTTTGATTTACATTTAACACTCGTGGTTGGTATTTGTTGAGTTTGGTTTTTTTAAGAAATTGGTAAGGAAAAATATTGAAGAAACTACTGCAAATGGTTTTTCAATATAAGATGTAATTGTTACAATTTAAGTCAGCATTGCTTTTTAAATGTTGGCATCCTTACTGGAATTACTATGACAGAGTTTGGTTGGAGTTGTACTTTACACAGCACTTCCTTGGCTCATAGAGAAATGCAATTTTGGCTTTTAAAGGAAGCACGGGGGGTCTAAGCTGCAGCTTGGCTGTACTGAGGAGTGTCACTGTTTTATGTAACACTTCTCAGGGCAGTTCAGATTGCAGCTTGCTTTTCCAGAGCAGTTCTCTCCTGAATTGTTGCCTGTTTTAAAGCACCAGGAAGAGGGTGCTGACAGCCAGGGATGTTCACTGCTTATCTGCCCACCTGCAACCTGCCCAGCACTGGCACTGGATTCTTGCCGGGCACTAGTGACCAAGATGCTTTTTATATACTCTTTGAAACAGTACAATTAAATAAAAATCAGTAAAGTGCTGAGACTGGCTGTGCTGTGTGAACAAAGCTGAAGCAACACAGCACCCAGCTGGGAGTGTACAAGAAAAAGGCTGCTTGTGGATATTTATTTTGCTGCCATTCCGTTAAGTCTTTCAGAGGCTGTACTAGTAGACAAAATTGATTTTATGTGTTACTCTAATCAGTCCCCTTGGAGACTGCTGAAAAGAGTTGTTCATGCTTTAATTTAGAAAATGTTTATCTTTTATTTTTTCCTGCATTTTTTGAGAGCACTGAGTCAGTACCATTTATATGCGAAGTGTTTGTTTTGTGGCTTGGCATAAACTGAAATAAACTACGGAAGGCTAGCAAGTTGGCACCTTTCAACAACATTTATCTCCTGAATGTGGGAAGTGGGGAAAAGGAATTGATTCAGAATTTTGGTTGTTGATACAAGCTACACTGAGCATCCCACTCCTGGCTGGAAACCCAGCAAGCAGCCAGGCTGGTACCTAACAGAGGTAGTGGAATGCTTTCATACAGACTGACTGGCTTTTCATTTATTCTCTTTGAAACGTCTCAGTCATGTATCTGAAAAGAAAGTGTAAAGGCCAGTAATGTAACAGTGGCGTTAAAAGGAATTGATTTTGAAACTACTGGCACAATACATGGCTAAGAGGAAAAGTGATCCAGTGATCTTACCATGACTGCTGTTAGCTGAACTCCAGGTACCGTCCTTGGAGTGTGGAAATAATGCAAATTATTACCTCTCAAATTGGAAAATTTAAGCTCATTTGCTTGTGCATACAAAGTATGAGGACTGGGCAATTTGTTTAGTAATTGTTGAGACTGAGGTATGGTGAAAGACTGTTACTGTTACTTGACAGCTGGAATTATTTTGTTTCCATGTGAAGATATGGACACATAAGCTGATGACATTGTATCAGAGGCCACCTAACATGTGCCTTCAAGGACATTTTTTCTGCGCTTGAAGGTGTTTGAATAGTTTTTTTTGACTCTTAAAAGATTATTATTGTGTATTAAGTTGGCATATATAATACTGGAGAATAGAGTTTTAGATGGCAGCTCTGTACTATGTTGATTTCTATGATATTCTCCTTTGTGTTTTTGGGGTTTTCCTAATGGCTTAACTCTCTCTTTTCCTGCCTAGGTGATTTCAGAATGATAATAGGAGAAGACAAATCCAAAGTGCAGAACATAGTGAAACCCAACATTGCCCATTTCCAGAAGCTGTACAGTACCATACTCCAGGACTGCCCTCAAGTGGTGTACAAGCACCATCTGGGAAGGCTCGAGGCAAGTGTTCTCCTTCTAAACAGCTTTAAAACAAGCATGTGCAAGTGCTTCATCACTGACAGAAGGCAGGAATTATGCCATGCACCAGGAGAGCAGTTGTAGTCTCTGTGCTTGCTGTTTGTTATGTTTCTGTTGTTTAGTTAGTTCTGCAACCAGCAGACTTGCCTTAAATACCACTTTTCTCATATGGAGGAACTACTGCTCATTTTCTCTGAGTATGGGCACAGAATACACCCAGCAAGGGAACCAGAGTAGATCACTGTAAAACGTGTGTTCTAATGGCTTCCACATGGAAATAACAGGCTAGGAAGTGAGGAATAAACAGATGGTTTGTGTTAGAGAGATGAGGCTGTAACTCAGAGGTGCAACTTTCTGCAATCAAAAACTGCATCTCACAAAAAACCTCCTCAAGTTCTAGCTATGAAGATCACCTGACTAAACCCAAGTGAAATTCTGCCATTAATACCCATACAAAACCATTTTCCCTTAGCTTTTTGGGAAATCCAGAGTGACCAGTATCTTGAATTCCATCTTTCTGGTGTAACACTGCAGTTAGGGGAGAGATGCCACAGTCAGTAACAATTTTTCCTTTTGTAATCTGCATGTCCCTGTGTGAATATTCAAGTGTGATATAAACTTCATGCTGAAGTCACAAATAGCACCACTTGTCTCATGCGTGTGGGCATCTCTTTATCCTCAAGCCTTGGTAATTTGTTCCCAAATGCCACCTTTTAGGATGTGTCTTTGTTAGAAATTCATTTAACTGCAGGCTTGAGTACTGTAAACAGTTTCACTGCAATGCTTTAGGGTAAAACACAGGCAAACCTGTATTATCCTGCAGCTGTCTCCATGTGTTCTTATTGCTTGTGAACAGTTTGGTGGAAGGAATATTTAAATGAACTTGGGAAAGAATTAGTAATGCTTCCTTCAAGAAAAAATTCCTTTAAACAATTCCTGGTAGCATACTGCAAATTTATTGCTGGATAATAAATCTCTCCACAATCCCATAACAGTCATCAAGACTACTTCAAATCAACAGTAAAATGAGGGCATTTAATCAACAAAGTGTTTAATACTTTATTGCTCACACCTTCCTGAGGTTATTGGCAGTTATTGCCCAGCCTGAGGTGGCTGAGTGCTGTTGGGGATGCAGTTAACAGAATGGAACCCCCTTCTCCAGGAGATGCAGAGCTACAGAGAAAATTCCTTCTTCAGAGGTCCCTCAGAAGCAAGGGAGGCAGACCCCAGCTCTGAGCTCTGGTTGAGCACAGATTCCTCCCACACAGTGCTCAGAGCTGCTCACTGCTGGTGCCTCTGGAGTTGTGGCTGACTCATCTGGAGATCATTTTCTCCACACTGACAAAAGGGAGTGGAGAGGGCAACCAGACTCCTGTCTGATGTCTCCATGAAGGGCTAAAACCTTGTGTGGGAGGAATGGAGCTCTTCAGATTTTCCTCCTCTTTTGGAGAGCTCTGCCCCATTGTGCATTGCATTTTGGAGAAATCTGTCCAGGCCTGCATGTTGGTATCATTGTATTCAAAAAAGGCTCGTTGGATTTCTGATTTAGATTGCAAAATGTGGGATGAATGTTTTCTTCAAATTATACAAACCAGATGTGGTTTGGAGTTTAAAGCAGAGAAAATGGTTTTCAAGCTAAACTTGAAGTGTGTGTGTGTCTGCAGTTTGATTATATTCAGGCAGAAGAAACTCAGCTGAGTTTTCTTTGGGGAGCTTTTTTTCATTGTCCTGTACTTATGTTTCCAAAGGAAATTGGATACAACAGAAATGATACAGTTTCAATGAAAATTTACTTGCAGACACAGCAAGATCATGTGTGTCTTCCTTTGAATAAAAACCCTTGCACTGAGTCATTCTTCAAGTTGAAAACTGAGATGCTGCATTTCCCCGTGCTTGGGAAGTTTTTATTAGCATTGTCAAGGACCTTTTCTAGTGAAATGGATCAGGTTCTGTGAGGTATTTATCAGAGGTCAATTTTCTGACTTCTTAAAAAAAAAAAAAAGAAAACTGAATGTTTTTAATGTCTTACTTTTATAACATTCAGATTGATAAAAGTCCAGAAGGTCAATTTACACAACTTATGGCTTTGCCAAAGACTCTGCAACAAAAGATAACAGCTCTAGTAAACCCTCCTGGAAAGAACAGAGACGTGGAAGAAATTTTACTGCAAGTTGCCCATGACCCTGACTGTGGATTTGTGGTGCATCAAGGTAAGTCTGGACCAGTGTCTGTAATCTCCTTTAAGTCATGATAGATACACAAATCTATTGTATATGTTCTCCTATTTCAGAAAAGTGGGTTAAAGAGAAGGGTGAAAAATCCAGGAGATTAATCATGAAATACATTCCTGAGAGCCTGGGTTTGGATTTGATTGCAGACAGGTTATCTGAAATATTATCAACAGCATTCCTAGTGATACAGAAAGAGGCAGAATTTAAGGGATAACAGTGCAGCCTGCTTAGATCACCTAACTCTGGTGCTTCCGTCTTCAGGCAAAACTTCATCAAAATACTGAGCTTTATATCCTCCCAGTCATAGATTGCAAGGCTGAGGTAATTTTCTGACTTGCTGACATTTCCCTTGGCAGTCATTGTGGTTAGCCCAGACATGTGAGCCCTGGCAGAGAGCTCCAGCTTAGAGGGAAGAGGCTGAGGTGCTTCTCATCAGCACAACTGCTCTGAGGCAACATTATGTCATATGAGCAAGTTAAAGCTGATGCTGCAGACACCAGTGTTCTGCTACACTGCAGGAAAATGAAAAAGTTTAGTACTTGGGGTCCTTTATGCATTTTAAGAACCTGGCACGTTTTCTGTTCCAGGTAGTAAATTTCGCAAGCTCCCTGAGTACAGCAAAAATTCCCAAGAAACCTGGGAGCCACTAGACACTAACCAGGGAGCTCTCAGCCTGATTTCTGTGGGGGAAATAAAGCTCCTGGGTGCTGCAGTTCTCCATGGACAGCATGGGATGAGCTGCACCTGGACATGGAGGTGTTCAGCTTCTTTCTTGAGCTGGGCTCAACCAGTAAAGGGCTCAAAGCTGGGTCTGGGAGAGGGAGCAGTGTTTGAGGTGCACACAGAGCTCTGATGGTGCTGTGGTTGTATTTCTGTAGCTGTGGCTGCACAGGGGGCAGCAGTGCAGCAGCTAACTGGACACATCTTCCCAGGCCCTGCACTTTAAACTCTTAGGAGAGCACATCAAGATATTCTTCCACTTTTGTGGCCAAAGCATTTTCCTAATTCATCAATCTGGGTAAAGGCCAGGCCAAGCCATTTGGGAATCCTACAAGACAGAGCTGATTACTCAAGTTGAATCACATTGTCCCAAGATATTTTGCCACATCAACACAATTTGTTCCTTTCCCTTCCCTATTCCTACCCCTCAAATGATTGTCCAGTGGAATATTGTATCCTTACTTATACATGGATTATGCTAAGCTTTGTTCTTCAATATGGAAGCAGGATTTAAAAGTATTTGAAATTATATCCTATGGGGCAATGCAGAATGTGTCAGTTTGGAGGATTAGCTCTGAGACTGCTGCAGCTCTGCATTTCTTTCAGGTATTTAGTGATGTGAGTAGTTTTGTACACATCACTATGCTTTTATATGTGTTAGAACAAATATAACTTCATAGTTCTGAAAAAAATTTAAGATTTTTTAAACTGTTCTATTAAGAGCCCCTGGACAATGACAACTGAATGTGCCACAGTGCAAAGTGGCAAACAAGCCTTATCTCCAAAAGCTGTAATTTAGAAAAGCCAGGGAAGAGCTGCACAACAGAGGTATCTCTGCTTGATCAGAGAAGTGCCAAATCCCAATTTCTTGTTGAAGTAAACAGGGAGTATCATTTGTTCTGCTCTAGAATGTTAATTTACCAGCACTTAGATGAAACAACTCTGAATCTTTTGTGATTAATCATCTTAGTAGAGAGCTAATGGGAGCACTAAAGAAATGGATTTGATCAATTCCTACTGCTTGTTTTCTGTTTTAATATTGATACGGGTTTTTTTCTGTATGTTACATAGAAAAGAAATTAAAGTAGTTTAGAGAATACTTTTAATTAGTATGAAAAAGCAGAGCAAACTCAAATTTTCTCAGTGTATGTTTTACTTTCAGGCTGGCTTGATTGTATAACTGGAACAATATTTAGCTTGTGCATGGTGGAGGGGAAAAGAATCCCCACACAAGTGCTGAGATGGGTAACATCTGTGTGCTTTTCCTTCTGCAGGCATTTCAGGAATTGTGAGATCCTCCAGTATAGTGCAGAGTGCTAAAACCATCCTGACAGCTGGTAAGAATGTGTGGGATTTCTATCAATGTGGGCCTTCTGTTTTCACACAGGAAAATTGACAGGGCCCCAAGACTGTCTTGTTACAGGAGTTTAAAGAATAAACTTTTTGTGTGTTTCACTAAAAGTCCCTGGAAAATAAAAGCAACATTTAAAGCAGAGGCTTTCTTGCAAAATTATAAAATGCTGAAAGGGACTGGAGTCTGTGTGACTTTTAAATAAACAAACCAAACAGCAACATCAGCTTTCATTGTCTCTGCTTCTGGATCTGTGCAGAGGAGATTTTATAGAGCGAAATAGTTGGAAGGGAGGAGTTAAAAACAGTGTTATTCCTGTTGAATTCAAGTTACCCTGGGTGTCCCATGGGGCAGAGCTGGTTAAGTGCAGGAGTAGAACAAAAATTGTTAAGCTGTGGGGATTATTTGTGCTCTGTTCCTCCTGTTCTCATGGACAGCAAATCAGCTCTGGGCCTCCTTAGCTCCCCTTGTTTGTCACTGCCAGCCTCTCCTGGCACTGGCACTTTGGGGGTCCTCATGGATCCCTTGGCATTTTTATCATGGTTTCTGCTTTGTGCACCTGAAATCAGTTATTTGGGAAATGTCTCTATTCCCCTTGGTCTTAACTGCTTTTTGCTTTATATACAGTGGTTTTTCTCTCTTTCAAACAAACTGTAGTTTCCTTCTAATCAGTTATGTAGAGTTGTATTTAAAAACTATTTTCTAGTAGTGGTTTTTGTGCTAGAAACATATTTTTGTGATTTGATTTAGGTATAGCAAAGCAATTTTGGGCTTTTGCCTCTAGCACAAGCCCAGGAGACTTGGGGGAGTGGATTTTTCTTACTTTTTGCATGATTTAGGTTTTTGGGGGTTTTTGTTGATTTTTTTTTTAATGTATTTACACTAATTCTGCCAGAATCTGGTCAAAACCATTAGTGACAGCATTCAGGAGTGAAATTTACCTGCTCAGGGATGTCACCTCAGTATTTTTGAGGTGTGATGTTTGTGTGATCTGCCCTGGAATTGAGGAGGGATGGGTGTCCATGGCTTTAGAGTTAATTAGCAAAAACCTTTTGCCCTTTTTTATTTTTTTTAAATATTTGTCTCCAAACACTTACCATGGAGTTTATATTAAATCTGTCAGTATCTTCTAATGAAGATTTTCTCCCAGTCATGCTTTCTTAATTTAAAATGCATCACTGGGGCAGCATTCCTGGCTGTGCCCGCTCTTGGGGCTCTCCATGTTCATAGGATACAGAATTTACACAGAGAAAACAGGAATGTGGCTCCTGCATGGAAATATTTGCTTGACTCAGGCAAGGAATGTGTTTTACAGGAAAATGTGGAGTTTTAAATTCAGTCCCTCAGGATGCTGCATTTCTTTCTTTATTCTTTTTCCAAATCTTGTCTAATATTCTGTTCCCCTAAGACCTATTTTCACACTTTCTAGTAGAGACTTTAGGAAAAATATAAGGCTCTCACCTTCTGCAGTGCTAATGTCAGGAATAGTAGCTTAAAGTAAAAGAATTATGGAAGAGAATAATGAAATCTGTGGCTCCATGAAGCTTTGACTTTTTATTGCTGTTCCTAATAACTGTACAAATACTTTGCTTGCAAAATAACATTTTCATTAGCTGGCCATCACTCTTTTTGAAGTGTTCTAGGGGACACAATCTGTTTTCTTTAGCTGATTATTTTATCTTAAGAACACCAGCAAAGGAGAGGTGCTTGCTCTGGTCCACAGCATGGCAGTGCAATGTCCAGCATTCCTAAATTCAGTGGTAAATCAGCAATAGCTGTGCTGAGATGCCATGCTGGGTATGCACATTACTGGCAAGGAGCAGAAGAAGGAATTTCAACCCATTAAAGAGAACTTTTCTCATCTTTCTCTGCCAATGTGGGTTTCAAGTGGAGCCCCAGCTCTGTGTTTTTGTTTGCTGTTAAATGCCCTATTTAGTTTTTGAAAATGTGCCTGTGTATTTCTTTGAGGCTGTGGTGAGGTTGTCTCTCTGTTTCCCATTAGAGATGGCACCAGGGTTTGATTTGTTTTCCCACATAGCCAGAGCCTGCCTGGGCTTTGGGAACCCACTCTGCAACCCTTATATTTAGCTCCTCTGAAGGAGATGTTGATACTTCTTTAGCTTCTTTCTTCTTTATATTTTACTCAAGGAATGCTGCAAGCTTTGAAAATTTGTCTGTAAATACAGTCTTACAGATTAAATCCTCAATTTCTCCAAGATACTTCTAAGTTAGCACAAATGTTCTGAATAGCATTTGTTTTCAAGGATTTGCTTTTTTTTTGAGGAGCAGGTTTACATATCAAATATTCTGGTTTTGTGATAACTACTCTCTTCATCAAATATTCTGGTTTTGTGATGACTACTCTCTTCATCAGCTGCCTGACCAGATAACTGCTGGCTTCACTGTAAATATCTGTAAATATGCATATATCTGTGCATGCCACACTACAAATATATAATTATTTGCTCCACATGACAGCTGTCCAGCAGTACATCCATCCAAAGGAAATCCAGGACACTGCAGCCAGGCAAACCTAGCAGGACACCTTGGGGGCTCCCAGCCAAACCCTGTCTTACAGGACCAACACTTGCAAAAAACTCAGCGTGGATGGTTAAGTGAAACCAGACACGGGCTGTGTTTACACAAACGCTGTGGGCTCGGTCCCATGTGCATCAGGGCTTTGTTCTGTGTCCTAGAGTGGAAAAATCTAAAGGGGAGGTGCAACCACCGAGTCACAGATTCAGAGCTGAAGTAAAAGACAGTTTCATGTGGTCCAAGTGCTTCAGATTCTGCGAGAGAGCCGTAATTACAGCCATTAACTTTTCCTGCAGCTGTGATTCATCAGCCCGAGGGCTGCTTTGAGGGAGCAGCTGAGCTGGATGGACAAACCTGTCCTGGAGCAGCGAGGCCAGCAGCTCCTTCCGTGCCCTGGGTGGAGCTCAGAGGGACCAGAACGATGTGCTGCTGAGCAGGTGGGCAGGCTGGGAGCAGCAGCAGTGTCCCTGCAGACTGGGAGCAGCAGCAGTGTCCCTGCAGGCTGGGAGCAGCAGTGTCCCTGCAGGCTGCAGTGCCTGCACTGTTCCCTGCAGTCCTGCAGCAGCTGTGCTGCAGTGGATCTGCCACATGCTGCACTGCACTTCCAGAAGCACCTGGAATTCACTGGAATGACATAGCAGCAGTTCCTCTCTCAGAGGGGCTGCACCAAGCACCTTGGGCATTTCCAGAGCCACACTTACACAATTTTAACTTCTTTCATTTGTGCTGTGCCAGAGCTTTGTGCTGCTGCAGGAATTGTTACTCTGTGTGCAATCTCCATGCAGATTTGTCAGGCACTATAGGGTTTACATGGTTATTTACTTGTTATTTGAGATGCTGCAAAGAAAAGCCTGTCATGACTTCATTAGTGTACTTGCTTTTGCAAAAACCTAGTAAATATGGAAAAGTTGGAGCCTACATATGGGATGCACATGGGTTGTCAGTTCAAAATACATGTATGGATGTTTTCCTACCAAAGGTGAAGCTGAGTTTATTTAAATTGCAGTTGGAGATGTGAGAACTGCAGAACTGATTCTCTGCAGTCTATTTGTTATCAGAGGCTTCTTACTCTGCTTCATTCCTTCAGAAATGAGGGATTTCCCTTTTCCTTCTTGCTGCCAACTAATTTGTCTTCTTGCAATGTGAATGCATCTATCACTAAAAATATTATATCTTTAATTGATTTCTTTCTTTTCTTCTTTTTTTTTTTTGAGGTCTTTCCAAATCAGATATTATTATGTCCCTCCCACATGCCCCCCAAAAAAATTAAAGAAATCCAGTGCAACACATGGCTAAACTTGGGATGTGGTTCCTTGTTTGTTGCAAATCTTTCATTGTGTTCTGGGCTGTGATATTGTGTGACTTTTGGCTAAATTCCTTGTGCATTTTTGGTCAGTCTTGTCAGGTGCTTAGTTCAATAAACGTAGGAAAGATTGTAGTAAGTGTAATCTAGTACACCCTTAATCTGTGCATGTGTCAAAATTAGAGCTTTTTGTGCAGCATTAAAAAGTTGCCCTTTCAGTTCTGAATTTGTAAGGGTGTGATTAAACTGTGCTGTAATCTGAGCAGTCACTCTGTGTGTTGTGTTAGGTTTTCAATTTGTTTGGTTTGGGGTGATTTTTTTAAACAAAAAAGGAAAGGCAAGTAGCTGCACTGGCTGGGATCTCAGAACCCCCCTGAAATGCCAAGACTAACAGTGTTTTGTTTTTAAACTTACAAATACTCTGTGACTAAACCCAGCAAAAGGCTATGGGTTTTTTACTCTAGGTCTGTAGGAGAAGGATCTCTGCTAGAACTTCAGAAATTGTTTAACTCCAAGGATCAATTTTACAAATTTTGTGGGAGTCATCCTCAGTCCCATCATACCTAAAACTCATAAATGCTTGGAGGCAGCAACTGCTGCTGGAGCTCTGAAAATTGAGATGTCTGCCTTTATTGTATGCCATGGCATGGTATTTACCAGAATTCTGCTCTATTTGGCCTGCTTTGATAGCATTAAAAGTATTTTTGGTGGCATTATTTACTGTGTTCTGCCTGTGACAGGAAGGTTCTTTGCATGTCTGCCTGCTGGATTAGGCTGTCATTCCCCCAGGGAAAGCCTTTATTTGATGGACTAAGCACCTTGGGGCTGAGGCAGCCTTGCTACATGTTCATGTTTTTTCTCTTTTTTTCTTCTTTTTTAGGGGTAAAGAAATCTGTGACTTACAGTTTGAAGAAATTATATAAGATGACAAAGGGAGGGTTAAAGAAGACATCTTGAGTCTTTACATACTGTGTATGGGTAAATAAATGGTACTTTTTCTCTAAATGTTTTGCAGATGTGACTTTGCATACTTGAGAAGATTACAGTGTATTTAAGAAGTCTGTTCTGATGATTTACATGCCCAATTTTCTTAATGAAATAGGAACTTTTTTAATGGGAGGTTTGTTGGCAATAGGGCAAAGGAATTGTACTCTGTAAATACTGAAATGAATCTTCCTGTGAATTTTGAAGAACCCTAAGTAAAAAAGATTGATTGTACAGATGGATTAAAACCCAAAATGACTCCTTTTCTGTGTGTTGGTAGCTTTACTTCCCAAAGTACCCTCAGAGTCTCAAAATGATCAATATCCCAAATTTAGTTCTTTCAGGGATTTACTGGAGAATCCATTGAGTTTTCAGTAGATATGAAACTGCCCTCTGAAATTCCTGCCCTGACAGGCTCATCCTTGGAATTCCTCTGAGGGTGCTCCCAGTGGCATCTTGAATCCCAAAAACTGCCACAGTGACTTTCACTGGGGGAGAGGGAAAAGAGCAGCTTGGCAGGTGTCACATCCTTTAATAAGGATATTTAATAATATTAATAAATTAGGATATTTAATAATAATAAAATGATGTGTTCCTCTGGTGAGGCTGAGATGAAGAGTGCCCAATTCACGGGCATTGTCACAAGGACCAGAGTTGGAAGGAAAATCAGAATTCCATGGATCTCTTTGGGCAGACTTATGCAATATTTGTTGTTTGGCAGAAGATTCCATCAAAACTCTTGAAAATTGGGAATATTATGAACAAAAGCACAGGTTGGTTAATTCTTTGATTATCTTTTTTTTCCCTTAAAATACTGCCCACAAAGATGAAATTTGAACTCCCTTTAAATTAGCTAAACTGGAGAGAATTGGAGTTTTACATGACTTGTTACATTAATCATGCCATGAAAGAATGGGCATTGCTGGCAGTATCCATGTCTGGTGCAATAAATCAGGAGGATCTTTTGTAAATAGAATATTTTTCACACTGACTCTGGTGGGTTTGCTAATTTGGGAGATTTTCCTTAATAGAAATAAACTCAGCTAAGATTTCATTTTCCTTGTGAAAATGTCAATGAAAAAAAAAATTAATGGTAAAAAAAGGAAATAAAATGTATCCTTCCTGATCAGCGTGTTTGGTTTGTTCCTTGTGTATTATGTGATCATCAGGGCCATCTCTCAAGCTACATTTGATTTAGAGATCTCACTTTAAAAAAGAAATTATTGCAGAGAAGTTGTCTGCTAATTGTTTCCAGGGAGAAGTTCAGAGCATAAATTTAAGAAAGACAGTAGAAAATGCATTGTTATATGTAATAGGACTCATACAGACTTGCTTTAATCACAGGGAAACTTTTAAATATTGATTCTTTTTAAATATTTGAGTTTGAAATTTTAATCCAGACTCAGGAAATAATTACTGTGAAATAGGAAATAAATAGCTGGGAAACTTTCTAAGGTCAGAGGCAGGTTCCTCACACTTTGCATTATCCATTGGTGATAGAATGTGTAAAACAAATCCCCTCAAATGTCCCTTTGCTGATGGTACAACCTTTATGGGGGCAAAGAATGTTTGTATGGCCCTGGCATTCTCTGGCCCTATTAGTAAGAGGCCAAAGTCCCCAGTTTGAAAAGTTTATATTATAAAAAGTGGAACTAGGGGATTTAAGCCACTTCCAGGTAAATCTGGAATTTTTTAATGATGAAATGCAGTTGCTAGCATTTCAAAGCAGCTTTCTCGTAAAAGCCCTTTGCAATAACGTTAAAGAGAATATTCTGAATGTTAAAGACACAGTTGGAAGTGGATTTTGGTGTTTCTGAAGGTGCTGCCTGCTGAGGTGGTGGTTCAGAACATTAGAGGGCAGTGACAAATCAGTCTGGTGTGAGATAAGCTGGCCTCACTCGCACAGTGAAACCCCAGGCTCCATCCTGCACCTTGCTGCCTGAGCATTTATCCCAGAAATAATGTTCTTGCAGGGAGAAAGAAAAAAAGTGAAGTACTGCTGGCTGTTTAGCAGCTAATGAACTCTTTTTATGTGCAGCAGATGCCGTGTGGCGTCAGGCCCTGCCCAGCTCTGAGCTCTTTGTCACTGTCACTCTGCCAGAGGATCCCTCTGTCCCTGCACAGGTGGGACTTGACTGCACTTCCTGTAACCTGAGCCGGCTGTGTTTGGCTTGTGTTGCTGGATACCCACTGCAAGGCTTGATTTGGCTTTATGAACTCTGTGTACAGCAATATAAGAAGTCATTTCTTGCTCTTTGGAGTGAGTTTTGCAAATCCCAGCTCGATAGTTCCCGTTTCCCTCCATCTGTTGATGCACTGCCAGTGTCCAAGTCTGTGCACTAAATCTTTGAGAGATGTAAAAAAGTCTTTCCTCCTCATCCATATGGGCTGAAAACTGGATTTTGCTCTGTAAATCATTCATCTTGTGCTTTTTAAGAGTGGCCTACCTTTCCCCTTGGGGCCACTGGTCTTGAATGTATTTATTTTTCTGGCAGAGAGCCACGAATGAATCATAGCCCTGAGCAGCTCATTGTGAACTCCTCACCATTGTTAAGAGAGTACTTGGGGCAGTTGTTACAGAGCTTTGCTATGTAAAACTTTTAAGAGAAGAGAGATTGATTTCAGCCTTGTTAGCTGCTTTTGAAGTCCCCACCAGTTGTGTGGAAATGATTTGTTCTGTTCTTACAGCTGTAATCCACTAAAATAACCGGGGATTGTTGCACGGGAAGTTGGGACATGGGAATATGTTACTGCCTCTTTGTCCTAATGAGGTGTGGTTGTTCTTTCACCAAAAAAAGTCACTTCAGCCTTTCATTCCATTTGTAACTTCCCTGTTTATACCTTCCTGCTCCATTTCCATACTTTATTGCTTCTCTTCTTGACTTAATTCTCAAATCTTTCATTCTGTTCTTCAGACATCCCTCTTTTCTGGCTTGGCTGTTCCACCTTGGATATTGTTTCATGTTCCCTCCCCCTTTTTCCTGTGTAGCAGAGCTTTCATTAAAGGCAACCAGGCAGATGATTTATTTCTGATGTCTTAAAAGGCTTCTTTGTAATGAAGAGCCTGGACCCAATCAAACTGCTGAGGGTTTGTGTAGGTGAGTCAGCAGCATGGGCCTCACTGCCTCTGAGATCCACAGTGCCAGGGGAGTGTGGAACAGCCTCCTACTCCAGAGGGAATGAACTGGATGACACAGGAGGAAGGGGAAATCAAAAAATCAAAAATGTGACTGCATACATAATCATTTGGCTGCTCCTAAACTCGGTTTGGGGAGGGCACAAAGCTGAACCACACAGGCTGCTGACCTCCATCAGCACATGTGTGATGTGTTCCTCATTGCTTGCACATTTCTCCTTTTCCAAGTGCTGGAACAGGGGGTTTCTCCAGGTGCCTGACTGTGGGACCCTCCAAATTCGAGCTGTATCTGTAGGTGCAGAGCCTGTATTACTCACCTGTGCTTCCCTGAGGCTTCTCTTTAGGTTTTGTTGACCTTCACTGTCAGCAGATGGGAGTCAGTGCTGCAGCCTGAGCACAAGGAAGGTGCCCAAGGGGGGCTGAGCTGGGATCCCTTCCTGGCAGAAACACTTTGCAGCATCCCAGAGCTTCCTGATGTTTGCAAGTGTGCCAAAATTGGGAAGATCAAGATGGACACAGAGGCCAGGATTCCTGGGTGGCTGAGGGAGCTGAACCTTGTTCTTCACACTGAGACACCAAAGCAGGAGCCTGCTCTGACTTGGGAAAGCTCAGAATGAACACAGCCCTTGGTGAGTGTCCAGTGCAGGGGGATCCAAGCAGGATTGTGACTCATGCCTTTTCCCAGCAATTAATTTAAAAATAGAATTGAAGTTGAAATATGCTCTGAAGGTCAGAATATCAGGGCAGTGTGTGTCTGATGGTTTTTCCTGGGTAAGGTGTTGAGAGAGGACAAAGTATTCTTCATTTTCAAAGTCACTCTGCTGGCCATATAGTCTGTGTAGAAAATGAATTTTCTTTGTATTCCCTACTGCAGTAAAAAGAGACATTACCTCCATACAGTTATTTTCTGCTCTGCTTTTTGTTTGACTCAACAGTTGCTCCATCACGTTCATACTGTGGTTTCACAAAGTTTTGCAGTGACCTTATTTACCTGTTTTTCTAGATAAAAATCTCCACCACAGTTGCTAACTGATCCTGAACTTAATGACTGCCTCAGGGAGAGGCAGTAATCCCTTTACCCTGCATGTTTTAACCTCTTACTCAGCCTGCTTCGATCAGAAATGTTTAGAAATGGATTAAGTTTTACTCCGTGAACAGGAAGCTTCAGACTATACATTCTGAAATTATTCATGTAAACTCCAAATATTTTATTTACATCTTTAGTCTAAGAACTTCCATGCAATTTTTGCCTTCATAATCCAGCATTCTGCCAAGTCCTTTCCAGTAGTGGTGGGGACTGTTTGGATGGTTATACACATTTTTTTCTGAGAAATGGAAGGTCTTGTAGCTGCAGAGACAGACTGAAAATCTCTGCAAGGGTAGTGGGTGTAGAGGGTTCTTCCCCATTTTAAATTTGACTAAATTTGATCTTGAGTTTGCAGCCACAAGGAGCTGTCTTTAAAAGCAAAACAAAGCAGAAACTGACCAAGAACAAACACTCTGTGTTTTGGTTCCTTCACTTCCCTTTGTTGTACTGATACCTTCTTTAAAAGCCTTGAACCTGATATTTAAGATACCTCCCCTAGTCAATTAAATAAGCCAAGTAAATAGTAAAACATCTCATTATTGAATTAATTTGTATTACTTCTCTACATGGGATCTCTTTAGCTCCACAGTGCACTTGGTAAATTTGAAAGCTTGTGTTCCCACACAGTGATTATTTGCTTAATCTCTGCCTCCTGCCAAAGCTTCTCCAAACCTCCTATTTTAAAATTCATAGTGAAGCATGGGAGGGGAGCATTCAGTGGGGTTTTTTTTGTTTGGTCTGTGGTTTTGGTTTTTTCTTTTAATATTGCCATCCTCAAGCTGTCTTGCTCTCAGCAGTGGTGAGGAGTCTGGCTCACTCTCTGTACAGCAGTGACAGCCAAGAAGTTTTTCCCTTCCTAGGATGCTTCAAGAAGGGCTGACACAGAACAGCTCCCAGTGTCTGCCTCATGATGCTGTCACAGTGCTTTGGCTTTACAGCCTGGGGCAAAGCTTTTAGAACTAAATTACTTGCACAAGAAATTCTAGACAATTTTTTTCTCTGTTTCTTTCCCCTCCTTGCCTCCTGCGTCTGGGGTTGGGTGAGCTTAGGCTCATCCTGCACACCCCTGTTATCTCTGTCCCTGCAGCCCTGCCTTAGATTCTTGCCAAGGAGGAGACTGAGGCAGCAGCACTGTGGCAGTTTGAAGGTGAGTTCCCTGCAGACAACAGTGGACAATGGAGTCCATCACTGCACTTTCAATTCTTACAGCATTTTTACGTGCATTATATTTAAGGGTTGTAGTCACACAGCTGCTTTTAAAGCAAGGATTGGTTTATTTTGCTTTATGTTTTTGTTGTTTAAAGAATGTCTCCTCTGTTGTTTATCTAGTTTATCTGTGACTAATTTAGCAGGATTCCCTTTCCAGTATAGAAATGAAAATCGGTGTGTTATTTTTATTAGAGAATCAGAGGATAATTCAGTTTGGAAAAGCTCTCTCAGACCACTGAGTCCAGGCTGTGCCCAATCCCCACCTTGTCCCCAGCCCAGGAGTGCCACATTCAGGAATTCCTTGGACATCTCCAGGGTTGGGCACTCCAAACCTCCCTGCACAGTTCCAATTCCTGAGCACCCTTTCCATGGGAAAATTCCTGCTGGTGGCCACCCTGAGCCTGCCCTGGCCCAGCCTGAGGCCTTTTCTTCTTGTCCTGTCCCTGTTCCCTGGGAGCAGAGCCTGATCCCCCCATGAGCCTTTTGGGAAAAAACCCCTGGAAAGGGCACACCTGGAAAGCTGAGCAGAGACTCCATTGTCCTGAGGAGATGACTGACCTTAGTCCAGAAAGCCCCAGTCAGGAAGAGTCCCAGGTCCTCAGGAACTAGCCAGATCAGGCTGTAAGAGCTGCAAAGCTGGCCCACAGGAACAGTGTGGGAGTCAGGGTGGGTGTTTGCATCCAGCAGATGTGACTGAGCTTGGTTCTTCCAGAGTGATTCCATGTGCATCCTTAGCTGATAGATGGATATTCCAAAGGGCTTTGGACACCATTTGGTGCCCAGTTCCTCTGTGCAGTGCCCTGCTGCTGGTGGCTTTGGTTTAGGAGAAATCCTGGTGACTGAAGAGCCTTTTCTTACAGCCTGCAAATGAATGGAAACTGTGTAGCTTACCATGAATTGATGTGGAAACTCTGAAAATAATTCTGCATCTCATCTTGAGCTGCAACCTGTTTGTGATGTTAATGATCCCACTTGGACTGAAGTTCATCTGGTCCTGTGTGAGAGACAGGATGCAAATCAAATAGGGAGTGAAATCTGTTCTGTGGATGTTTACTGCATCAGGAAAAAGTGCATAATGAAGAGGTTTCTCTGCATATTTACCTTCAGCTGTGGATCACTGACTGTACTGACCTTTCCTTTACACTAAATTTGCCATTTGGAGTTCTGCTGTGAACCATCTGTGGGCTTTGTATCAGTGTTTAACAAAACTTTAACAAATTAAAACCAGTGGATTGTGGCCAGGGGTTGCTTTTAATTTATTAATCTGACACTCCTTTTGCATTTAATTTTTTTCAGCTATCTTGTCTGTCTTCATCTTATAGGAACCTCCATGGGGTGAAATCTTTTCTAGAACAAAGCAAGCGAGAAGTACCTGTGGTTAAGTGTTCTGAAAGAGCAGAGTTAGTGGTGTTCATGTTCTGTGTGAGTCTGAAAGTATCTCATTGTTTGCTTGAAGATGATGCTGCTGTTCTGACCCTGCTCCAACTGAAATTATTCTGTCTCTTTTCATCTTCACTTGGATGATGGGGCAGACAATAATGAAGAGGGCAAGCTTTGTCTTGAAGCAGGTAATAAATAATCATCTCCATCAACTTACAGTTTGGATCAACTTGTCTGGCTGGAATTACTGCAATTTAACACATTGTGGTGTAATGAATAATAAACTATCTTCAAAAAAATTGAATCTTATGTATTTTGAATTTTGGGTGTGTTTTTCTATAAGGCAGCTTTGAGCTGCAGTGCAGCTGAATGTGGATTTTAGCAAGGAAGAGTTTTAGGTTCAGAGTTTAGGAGTTTTTCATTGCTGAAAAGATGTTTGCTTCTGAGGCCACGTAATTTGTGTGTGCTAAAACGTGCTTTGAGATTGATTTTAAAAGCTGCTGTCACTTGGTGTAAAATTAACCTGTTTTGTGAAAGAAGGTGTGGATAGATGGAAGCATGCACTGTAATTGGACTGACAGAGATGGCAAAGCACTGCCATGCCTCATTAAACCTGTGACAAATAATGGAGAAAGTGTTTGCTTTTGGCACCAACTGCATCATCTTTGTGCAGAGTTTGGTCCACACTGAGCTTCCCTGCAGACTGCAGGGAACTTCAGGCATTCCTGGCTGATGGAACAGAAGTATCTGTATTGCTGCTGTTTGAAAACCAAAATGGGATGGCAGTAAGAAACTTCCATAAATTCCTTTATTTCACATGTGGTGATGTCAGCTGGCAAATTCCTTCCTTAGATGGGCACCTAAGGAAAACAGAGCTTTTTGCAGCTCTACACTTGCACTGCTGATTGAAGCCACACAACCCTTGCCCCGTGCTGCTGCTCTTAGAAATCACTGGAGTCACTCAGAAACAGTTCAGCAGGCCAGGTTTGGTCCCTTTGGGTCCCGGGGTGGGGAACACTGCAGTCTGTCCCAAAAGTGAGGGATGCCACTACTGGGGCCATGTGGAAGGAGAAACTTGCCCAGGGCATTTTTAACCAACTCTTATTATAGTGGCAATGCTTTCTTTTCTTGGTTGGTCATGGAACAGATGTCAGGCAATTCCAATAAGAATTACAGGATTAATGCTTGAGTAGGGGCTGTAGGATCACAGAATTCACAGAATCACCACGTTGGAAGCGACCTTCAAGATCATTGAGTCCAACCCAGCCCCAACACCTGAACTAAACCCTGGCACCCAGTGCCACATCCAGGCTTTGTTAAACACATCCAGGGATGGTGACTCCCCCGCCTCCCCAGGCAGGCCATGCCAGAACTTTATCACTCTTTCTGTAAAAACCTTTTTCCTAATATCCAGCCTGTATTTCCCTTGGTGCAGCTTGAGACTGTGTCCTCTGGTTCTGTCAGTGCTGCCTGGAGAAAGAGACCAACCCCACCTGAGCACAGCCACCTTTCAGGGTCACCCCTGAATATCCTTTTAGAGAGATTAGGCCATGGGATCTCCCTGCAGACTGCAATTTGCTAGAATATGGGGTTTTGCCCTCTCATTTCAGGACCTTTCCTGCCTCTATACTGAAAAAAACCCCAAAAAAGTCTTATTTAAAGTTTTTAAGTGGTCCTGAGGCATCTGAGATCCACAGCCAGGCACAATCCCAGCTGCCTCACGCAGGGGTTAAACCTTCTGTTGCATTGACCATACTTTGTGAAGAATGTGATTAATTTTTGGTGATTAATGTAGATTTGGAACAGGAGTGGCATCCCAGGATTTGCATCCTACCTTGGGTGCCTTACCTGGGTGCTGAAGCATGACTTTTATTTTAGTTCAGCCACAAGCCCTCAGCTATCTTGGTGAATTTTTGGGTTTTCAAAAATTTTTGCTGGTATCTGAGTCAGCAAAGAGCCTTTCATACCATTGGGTTAGAAAGTTCCTGCTAAATGAAAACCAAATTTTAACACCCGAGCAAAACAAAATACAGCTCATCACCCAAGACTGGTTTTGCTTTCCTAATGTGTGAATTTGCCTGGTGAGCAGCATGTGTTGAGTTCAGCAGCCCCAACAAGGTTTTTTGTGCTGTGTTAAGATCTGTTTTCCAAGATTCCCAACGTTTGACAACTTGCACTTCATTTTTTTTGTTTTTTTACAGAGGTTGACACCTCCCTGCAGTGGAAGTCTGTCTGTAGGGAATGCTCGGGGTCACTGTTCCCAGCCAGCTGATGCTCCTCAGGCTCCTGAGATGTTTAATAAATATCCTCTTCTAAAACTTCTGCTGGGAGCTGGAACAGCAGCTCCAAAGGATCAAAAGCTGTTTTGACCTCTCCTTTCTCAAGCTCCTCCTCATCCCAGGAGCTCTGTCTGGTTAAACAAAGAAACCCTTCCCACCTCTTCCCTCCAGCAGTTAGAAACAGGAGTGGCAGACTTTTCTCTCAGAGATACATATTGAAAAGTCTTGTAATTAGTCTGCAGCAATTAATTCTTGTGATATGTACCAATGTCTAGCTCAGATCTTTTCTCAGTGCCTGTGGTTTTGTTTTCCATATTTCATGGTGTTTTTCTTGTCCAGTATCTTTTCTCAAACAAGTTTTGCATTACTGTTTTGACTACTTTTTTCCCAAATATTAGATCATCAAACTCCTCTTCTTGCTTGCTGGCAATGAAAATAATCTCCAGTAGACTATTAATAGAATATCAATTTTAAAATTATATTGTTATAGAAGTCACAGATGAAGGGTTTGCAACACGTATAAAACTATGTTCATGGTTGTTCTGACACTACATGCATTAATTTTTTTTATCAACTGAAATGTTCCTATTAGATATCCTGAACGTGTGGAGTCTAAATCTGGATTTAATTTAGGTTTGGAATGTGCTTTTGGCTAGCTTTTGGTGGCCCGGAGATCTCATGACCTGTCCTTGCGAGGATATGAAAATACCTCAGTGTCAGCATGATTTTGATGGACTTTTAAATGGGAACTGGGCAGCACGGAGCCTCCCCGGGCTCCGGACCTTCCAAGGAATCCGAGTGCAGGGTGTGCGGGGTCACCCCCGGCCGCTCCCTGCCCCGCACCTCCCGCAGCCCTGGCGGGGCCGCTGCGGCCGGGAGCCGCGCTCGCTCCACCATTTCCTGCAGAAAGCCCAGCTTCAGCATCTCAGATAAACCCTGCTGTGCCCTGGTGCTGCTTTTCCGTGAGCAAACACCGCTGTGGTGCCTTTTGTGTCCTTGTGCATTTATTGTCACAGCGAGGGAGGAGGAGCTGGACGGGAGAAATGCCCTGAGCAGAATTCCACAGAAACACTCTGTTTCTGCGCTCTTTTTGGTTCCACCACAAAGCTGCAACCCTGAGGCTCTTCAAGGGGCTCAGGTTGATTTATTGTCCTTCTCTTTGCCTTTGCAATGCACTCCAAGAGGTGCCTGAGGCTACCTCAGATCCTTGTGAGGATAAAATGCACCGTTCTGGGACCTGTTTGGTGGCTGGTGTTGAGCGTGGCCACCAGGAGATCAGTGCAGCACTTTCCCATATCCTCTCCTGCTCTGGAACTCATTTCTGCGAGCCTGGGAGCAGCATTCCCAGGTTCTTCAGAGTGCCTTGGAGAAACCCTGGCTTGGCTTCGGGGAAGTGGCTCCTCCAGGTGCACGAGCTGCCCGACAGCTTGATTTGGTAACACTGCTAAAAACAGGCAGAGTTTTAGCAAGACTTGCTCCTGAATGGCTGGAAATGGCACCCTTGGCATGAACGCTGCCATGGGAATGCCCGGGGCTGTGCTGGCATGGTGGGAACAGGCGCGATCCTCCTCCAGCAGCGCGGTGTCCAGGGACGGATGGAAATGGGAATATTCCGGTTTGGTGCAGCGGTGCCGAGGAGCTCCTGCCCTGCAGGCGGAGGGGAGAGGAGCAGTTTGGTGACCAGGAGGGCTCAGCTTTGCTCTCACTCAAACCCGGCTGTCGGCAGCTCCTCCCAGGCTGAGTGAGTCACATCGGGAGAAGGGATTCGGTAAAGCCCCGCTGCAGCGCCAGCAGTAAACGGGAAAGCGCCGGAGCTGCTCCCAGCAGTTCCCGTCAGATCGTGCGGGGGACGGGGATGTGACCCCCATCCACCCACAGCAGCTCTGAAACTCGTCACCCATGCGTGTGCCTGGGGACACCGAGCCGCTCTGGCAGATGCTGTGACAGCGTGCTTTAATTCGAAACGCGCCTTTCTGCTGTTAAAAAGTGCTTTGTTCTTGAGAGACGCTTTTTTGTTGTTCTCCTGGAGGTTTAGTTTAGTGGTGTTTCCCTTTAGTTTTTCCTGCGGGGGGAGGAAAATGTTTAGGGTTAGAGCAGGGGGGCAGAGCAGCAGCGCTGTCCCCGCCCGTGCTCCGCTGTCCCCGGTGTCGCTCCCGGCCGTCCCGGGGCTCGAACCCGTGACCCTCCGGTCCCTCCTCCCCGGGGGCGGGGCCGGGCCGCGCGCTCCCTACCTGCGAGGATGTGACGTCAGCGCAATTAGGGTAATGAGGCGCTGACGTCACGGCCGCCCGGCCAATGGGGGCGGGCGGCGCTCCGCACCTGCTCGCCGCAGAATTCCCTCATNGGCCCGTCCTCTCGGCGCTGCGGGGCTTTCCCCGCGGGAGCCGCGCCGGTCCGGGCGCTGCTGGCGGCCGGGGAACCTCCGGCGGTGTCGGGATCCGGGCGGGGAGGGAGCACCTCCCCATGTCCCGGGAGGGAGCCGCTCCCCCGGGCCGAGAAGGATCCTCTCCCCCGGGCCGGGGAAGGCTCCGCTCCGGCGGCTGCNNCGGCTGCAGGCGCGGGTCGCAGGCAGCAGAGCCGTCGGAGCTGCCCCGGCAGGAGCGTGCCTGGGGGTATCCACAGCACCGGGGCGCTCCCGCTGTCTGGAGCTCGCAGCCTGGCTCCCGTCCATCGTATTCTTCCTGCAGGGAAAATCCCCGGAGTCGTATCGGTAGCAGAGGTGAAACCTTCTAGAACGCGTCCCAAGGGCGCCGTGAAGGCTTTTGGCGGTGCATCTTTTATGTTCCCTCGGCCGAGGTTTTTTATGTAGTCTTTAGCAGCGCGGTGTCACGCTGGCCGCGTGTTCCCCAGATGTGATCAGCAGTAATTAATTCCCTGAGTTAAGCTGTCCACGCTGATGGCGGTGCATCCCTTTTCTGAGAGCGGATGAATGGGAATTTAACACCCGTTTCCACTGGCAGCGGAGAATCCATAAAGCCAGCTCAATTCCTTTCTGCTGTGTTGGTGCTTCGGGATTGTCAGGAACAAGAAATAATGGCCATTTTTTAATTACACCAAAGAGGACTTGGCTGATCAAGAGTTCCAGGATTTCTCCTGCAGGGTGATTTAGCTGATTGGTTTTTCTCTGACTTTAGAATAGAGAATTGTTCAAAGAGTATTCCTCCCGGAGAAACAAACTGCAGTTTGGGAAACCTGAGTGAAACTCTTTGCAGGCAGTGCTACTGAGAACCCTTAGATCCAAAACTCTATAAAATTGGGCAGCAATATCCCTCTCCTGCCTTTATAATAAATTTTTTTAAGGCTCTTCTCCAGACTTGAAGGCCCTTTATTTGTATTTTCCTATCTGTGAACTTGTGAGACTTCTAATGTGGAGCACATTTTGCTTTAATTCTCTACATCTCTTCTTATGGATACACAGTTATAATCTGGTTATGGGGGATCAGGCTCTGAGGCTTTTGGGGTTCATTTACAAGAACTGCTTTGATTCACAAGTGAGATACAGATCTGGCTGGTAAATCTTGGTAGAATTTGGGCCTGCCTGTTGTACATTTGCATTTTCCCAATGCAATGCCTGGGCTGGAGCAGCTGCTGCTGAGCCCCCAGCACGCCGTGGGGAGCAGGGATGGATGTTTTGGTGCAGGATGCTCTTCCTTCCCTGCTCAGGAGCCCCTCTGTGGGATGGGGTCAGCTTTTAGACCCACCCTAGAGCAGGAACTGGGCCAGAGCTGAGAACCCAGGAGTGCTGCTGAGATCTGACAGTCTGCTATAAAATTGGCCTGGTAACTGAAATAGGATAGAAAATATCTGTACAGCCCTTTGGGGCAGGTTAATTAAGAGCATCCACATCACAAACCATCAGTTTCTTATTTACATACGGGCAGCTTTGATAACCCTCTGAGCATCTCCACATTGCAGGGGTTCATTGGTTTGCTTCCAGACACACCTGGAAGTTTTCTGTTGGAAAAGGGAGCTTTGGTTCAGTTCTCTTTACTGTGGTTAAATGTTTCATAATGTGTTTGCAGCAGGTTGTGTAACACGTAGGATGCTCTGAGTGATCTTGTAGGTACAAGACAAGGTCAGTTTGGACTTTCCCACCTTAAATTTCTTAGCTTTTGAAAATTACTAATAGCTTGCTTCTTAAAATGTTGCCTTGTTAAGGGGGATTTATGTAACAAGACAACAAAAAGCATGAGGTAAAATACCAAAGCTCTGCTTTAAGCTTGTAATTTTCTGTGTGATGAGTTAAATGGTTGTTTCTGGTTGAAGATTTGCCTGTTCAAACACATTTTCCACATGCATAACAAGCATGGTTTAAAAAACCCCCAAAGTAGGGGATAAATACATTTTTTAAAAAGTGGTATTTAGCCAGATTGGCTGAACTTACTCTCAAGATGTTGAGTTGTAAATAGGGGATGATCAGTGCTGCTTGGTAATCGTGTTCTAAAGTGAGCACTTTAACATTTCACACTTTAACAAAACATTAGGGTTTCTCAGGGTTTTTCTGTCCACAAGGAGAAGCTCTGGTCCAAGCATAGCTGAAGAAATTTAAATGGATTGTGCCTATTTGAGACAAGTATTGATTACAACGTGCCTATCATTGTTCTCATTCGTGGGGCAAATATGCTTTACTCTCTCCTGTCATAAAAAATAAATTATGTTTACCTATTTTGCATCAAACTTCTGCTTTATCTACCTTCCCTGTGTGGATTTACTAATAGTGCTGATCAATTGTTTGGATTTCCTCTTCAGTTTCACTCTCTCCCATTGAAATCAGCAGAGTCTGTTTCTTCTTGGCATTTCTGGGTGTGAATTCGGGCAGTTTTGGGGCTATCTCTCCCCAGGTGGGAGCTGCTTTTTTTTTTTTTGACCACTCTTTTCAATTAATCTTTTTTTCCCTGCACTTGTGTTTATCTACACTTTGGTGTTGATGGTTTCTCAAGCGTCTTGTTACTCATGAATTGCTTTTTCATTGTCGCAATTAGCGGGCTTTGTTTATTAATCCTACTCTTCTCCCTCCAACCTTATCTGTGAGATTTCTGCAGCTGGGAATTCAAGTACCAGGTTTTTCTGTCCATGGTGGGAAGGAAGGCTCAGCCTTTCTCTCCTGGCGGGGTGTAGCTGTGTCTCAGCAGCTTTGAGGCTGGTTTTGCTGTTCCTCAGGTGTGCTGCTGTTCTGTCAGCCCCACGGCAATCCAGGCATTGTGACTTCTCTTTGGGATTCCGTATCTAAATTGTGTCCAAATTCTTCTCGTTTGGTCGTGCCTGCGCCCCTGTCTGCTGTTCTCATCACCCAGTTTTGGCCTTGCTTTTGGCTCCTGACTGGAGCTCGGGTCTGTCCTGGGCCCATCCTAACTCTGTATGAGAGCACTGCCCAAACATCGTCGTTGTTTCTCTCTCCTTCCTCTCCCTTTGCCACTTCCCCTTTTTTAAAATCAAATGTAAATTTGATTTTCTTCTCTTTATCTCACGTCTTTCCTGACATCCCCCACTGTGAACGTGAACTTTGGTGGGATTAAATAATTGTCTCTGTTTGGGCTGAGTGAGTGGAGCTCTGCTGCCTGGGAACCGAATTTCAAACAAGCATCCTCAGGGTTTAAAGGTGCTGCATAAATCCCTGAAAACACGGAACTGTTCCTTTTCTAAAGCTTTCACTTCTCTATAGCCTTCAAAAAAAAAACCCCAAAAAAAACATTAGCAGGCATTTGTAAAGCTGAGAGACTCTGTGGGTTTCTGGCTCTTGCAAAAATGTGAGGAGAGGGGAAATAAAGTGTTGTTTCTTTACACTAATGGGTATTGCATAACAAAATTACAGGTGGGTCGGTGTTCAGATCAGTCTGTCAGACAGCTCTGATTTCCCATTTTATGTCTTTACTGTCTTCCAGAATGTTTCTTTGCTGCTGTGCAGGGGAGAGGACAGAATAGGGCAGCGCTGAGTGGGAGCAGTAACTGATAAATAAGAGCACTTTGGAAGATATTAAACTAATATTTGAAATAGCAGTAGATAAAAATGCTTGTGAAAGTGCTTTCGGCTCACGGCTCCTGAATCCAACATTTAAGACTCTCAGATCCAGCATTTAAGACACTGTAACCAGTGAGATTGGTTACAAAGAGATTTGTGAGATTTACTTGGGAAACTGTTTCCAGGGTGTTTAAATCAGATGTAGCCAGGGGAAATCCAGTTTTATCTTGTGTTTCACTCCTTGCTTGCTTTCCCTTACCAAGCCCTTGCAGAGAGCTGTGGTGTGATGGGGACACATAAAAATCAAGGTTGGGTTCTGCTGCATAGACAGGTTTGTGTCACACTGAGAAATAGCTGGATTTTTTTGGTTTTGTTTGGGGTTGTGTTTGGTTTTTTTGTTTTGTTTTGGTTGTTTGGGTTTTTTTTGTTTTGTTTTTTTTTTTGTGGTTTTCTGTGTGCGCGGTTTAAAATTTTATTTTTTTTGCAAATTTTTTATTTCTCAGAAGCCTGGGAAGTGTTTTTGGTCTTTCCTCCCTGAAACGTGGCTCCCCCAGGGTGGCTGGGCTGTCCACTCCAGGCAGCATTTTCTGACCTTGCCCTGACCAAATCAGGGTTTGAAATTTGGAGCTAAGAGAGGAGCCCTCCTCTCCTTCTCTCTCTCCTGGGCAACCTGCATTTCTGTCCTGAACTGCAATCACTGATTTCTTAGTCTAATTTAGAGATAAAGAGATATTTAACCCTATTTGAAAAATAACCTGGCAGTGTATAGCTCCTTGCAGGTCATTTTTGTTCTCTGCTTCAAAATGCCAGAATATCTGGGGTTTGACCCTGGGAATTGCAGTTTTTGACTGAGCACAGGGCCCTGCTGCCAGGGGAACACCTCAGCAGCTCTCTCATGGTATGAACTTTAATAATGCACAAAGCTGCAGAGCTCTATTGAGGCCACTTTTAGTCAAGTTGTTTTTAAAGTGTCTAATTTCCTGAACTGGATGAAGACTTGGTTCCTGTTTCCTTCTCCCAGTGTGGGTTTCTGTCACCAGTTCATTCTCTTACTGGGAGCATGGTCCAGGAAGGGATTGGGCATCTGCTACTCCCATTATTTAAAAATTACTGGAAAGCTGAAAGAAAAAAAAAATTGAAACTGCATTAAAAATCGTACCAAAAAATTCTTGACTACATTAAGAAAATCAATGTGGTTAATTTGATTTTAATAGATCTTTTACTATCCTTCATTATGTTGTTTATCAAGAGCTGATTTTTTTCCTAAAGACTTGACCAAAAATATCTGTATTACTGTCTTTGAAGTGTAGGATGAATTTAGCTCTGAACTTTGAGTTATCTCAGTCTGGTGTAGCTGCATCCCCTGATCAGACAAAGCTAAATCATTTTCCAACTGAATTTTAACTCTGTTGGAGAAGTTTGTGTGAGAGGGTCAGTAAAGTCCAAGAAGACAAAAAATATGAAAGGAATGAAGCATCAAGGTCTGAGGGATGCAAGTGGAATGGTGCTGAAGGGTTTCAGGGAATGCCCTCTTCCAAATCTTTGCTTTGGTTTGGAGGAGGGTGTGGCCAGGTGGGAAAGAAATAAATATCTAATGAAGACAAAATAGTAAAATCAGCCAAGATCTGGTTTTCTAAAACCTCTTGCCCACAGGTATTGTCTTGAAATTAAAGATTTAATTGACTTTATAAGTTCAGTTAAAATATTCTTGAGCAAAGGCTGATTCTGGCAGGGAGGGAGAAACATGTTTTCATCCTCAATACACTTGGTTATTTCAAGTTTGTCTCTTCTTACTTTGCTCTATGGAAATCCTACTGGATTTCATTATTTAAGCTTAAAAATATATTTTTTTCAACTTACAAATGCTTTAAAATCCTTTCTCTTATGCTTTAAAGTCTTTGATTAAAGTCTGACTTATTTAGGAAGAGGGAGTGAGGATGGTGAGGTTTATTATTTTAGTGCAAAGTCAAGGAAATTGCTTCCCAAACATGTGCTTGTTGTTAAGTCAATGTACATGCTGGACATGTGTTTGAGATTTCTGCAGTTGCCACTACCTTTTTTTGAAGATCATACTGCAAAGTAAGTTACAGTAAATAGTTCTTATGAGAGAAGTTTTTGCTAAGTTTTTTGTGGAAAAACCTCAACAAAATTTGGTTGTTCTGGGTTTTTTCTCGTTCTCCATTTTTTTAACAATTCTGCCTGTGCTGTTGCCTTTTTATTTGAAACACATATAAGTTGTTGGCCTTGTAGTAAAAAACATCTTGACAACATGTTATTCTCTTATTCTCTTCCTTCCTTTCCTTTCCATATTTTTGGAATTTCATACTGAAACCTCTTTTTTTTTTAGTTTTGGAGCCATTCATGTGAAACTTTGAGAAGCTGCAATGCAATCCTTGCTTTTATGGGAGTCTGTTGCTTGGTGTAGTGCTGGAGTAGGCATTTTTAATGTGGTGGGAATTAATTTTTTAAATTAAAATTTTGTGTTGTAAGGGGCAAAATCCAGGGGAAAAGCAGCTACTGAGGTGTGATTATGACTGAAAAAAATAAAGTTCTGTGTGTGGTTGTACACACACATACCCAGAGCTCAACTGTGTGTTTATTTGTAAAAAAAATCTTAATAAAATGATAAAATTTGGATGATTCTCCTCTGGGCATGGGAGAGGGTGTGGAGGTGAAGTTTCTGGAACCCTGAGGATCTGAAGCAGCCCATGGCCATGCAGGCAGCCAGGCCAGCTGTTCCTGCACTGCAGGGACAATGTCTTTGATGTTGTCTCAACAGAGCTGTTCATTAGGCAAAGCCACTGCCACAGGGAGTAGCTAACACCGTGTGTGAGCAGTGTGGCAGCTCCAGCCCTTGGGAATTTGGTGTTCTTTGGGTGGGAAAGGCAATGCCAGCGTTTCCCTGTCTCAGCAGTGACACTTTGCACGAGTCCTGTGCTGGTGTAGCGAGACAAGAGCAGCACAAACTTGGATCCTTGGTTCTTTTTGCTGTCATGCTGCTGTTGTGCATTACTCCTCCTGTAAGCCTGGGGTGTGTGTGTGCTCTGGGTGCTCAGTTTGCTCTCTGAAACCTTGGTTCTGAATTTTGCAGGATCCAGAGAGGAATGGAGACTCCCTTGGATGTGTTGTCCAGAGCAGCATCTCTGGTCCATGCTGATGATGAGAAACGTAAGTTCCCTGCCTTGCTGGACCCAGCTGCTTTGTGTTTGCACTTTGGATAGTTTTGGAGCAGCCTAGAGGCTGGTTTCATCCAGCTTGGAATTTTACTGAGCCCAAGATGTGTAGGAAAACGTCTTCGGGCTCATGTAGGTGTGTAGGAAACCCTTCAGAGGTTGTTTTCCTCAGGTGCAAACCCAACAGCTTGCATTTAAATTGGTCAGTGGGCAGGAGAGGATGACTGGAGTTTTAAAAATTAGTTTATACATACAGAAATAAAAATATGACTAATATAAATATGAATTTATTTTAAAATGTATTTAATTCATGTCAAGGTGCCCCTCTTCTCCCAGTTGCATTTGCATTGTTAGCAGACAAAAAGTTGTGGTGGAGCTGCTGTCAAACTCAGGCCAGGTTGAGAACTCAGAGTCCCAGATAATTTTGGTTAGAATCTCATTTAAGAACACAGAACTGGGTGGGCACCAGTGGGCTGTGGAGATTTTAGCTGATAAAAACTCTCAGGTTGACTTTTATCATTAGTAATGAGCTCTTCATTTGCCTCTCTCTGCCAGCAAAAGGGAATTACAGGATTTTAAATAGAGGCTCACGTGGCCCATGATTTGGGTAATATTTTTGGTATGATTTGGGTAATATTTTTGGTATGATTTGGGTAATATTTTTGCTGTTGCCATTCATGGTGAGAGTTTCAGATGGGTTAACTCTTGTTAGAATAATATTTTCAATTCTGCCAAGCTGCAGTGCCAGTTCACAGATGAGATTGTTCCCTGCATGCTCAGTAAGAATGTCCTTGGTGCTTTCTCAGTAGTGTCTGCACTTTGGGTATCAACCTCAGGAGAAAAAGGGTATTTTGGACTTCTGGCTAGAAAAATGGTATTTTAACTTTCAAACTACTTTTGCAAGTCACTTCTGTGCATAAAATCACCTTTTAAGATGAATGCAGCTTTTCTTCTTTTGTCCCTTTGTTCTGTATATATTTTTGAAAATGATTTGCCTTGAATATTGAATAAAATAATTGGTTTACTGCTGCAAACCTGCTTTGTAAGGAACGTTGGTTTTGCTGCTCTTGCATGCTCACTTTGGTGCTGGGTGAGCACAGGTTTGCAGTGGTGCCACTGTAGAGGGATGATTTGGTTGATTTGCTCCAGTTCTTGGCCATTACTGCTAAAATGATCAGCAGTGGAACTCCTTGAGGAAGTAATTTCAACCATGATTTTGGCCTGGTGGGGGGGGATTTCTTTTGGCTACATTTAAAAAAGTATATTTTGAATTTATACTCTCAATTTTCTTAAGCTTAAATGCATTCTTTTTGGTTAACTGTTGCCTAAGACTGTAGTTTGATTTGGAGCTCCACAGGGTAGGAATGTTGGATTTGGAGAACCCAGAGGAAGTCTGATTCAGTGCAACTTGCATGTGAGGGAGCTGATGTGTATCTGGTTCTAATTTACATTCCTTTAGTCTTACCACTTAGACTTAATTAGATTTATGCCACTCTGCAGCTTCCAACTTGTGCTGTCTCCAGCTTGCCCTGCTGTTCTCTCACACCCCAAAGTGCTGCAGTGGCAGCAAAGAAACGAGCAGAGCTGTCCCTGAGCTTGTGCCTTTCTGTGTCAGCTCTTGGAACTTGTTCTGGGTAAAATAATGTTAGTTTGGAAGCTAGTTTTAATCTTGAATTTAGCTGTTATCCTTGAACTCGTTCTGGGTGAAAAGAAGTTAGTTTGGAAGTTAGTTTTAATCTTGAATTTAGCTGTTATCCTCGAGCTTTCAGTGAGGTTCTAGCAGTGGTGCTGTCTGTATTTCTCTATCCCCACTCACTTTGTCTAAAACAGAATTCTGCAGTGTTTCCAATATTCCAGTAATGACCAGGAGTGCAGCAGTATTACCAATATTTATGAATTTAATGCTTTGAAATATGAAGGACCCTCTTATCTCTGTGGGCACTCACTGCAGGGCCAAGTAATTCTGAAGTGTCTTTGTGTATACAAATCATGAGCTGTTTAAAACAAATACTTTTCAACTTAGCAGCACTTAAAGAAATGAGTTTAACCTCAGCCAGCAGCCAAGTGCCACCCAGCTCCTCACTTGCCAGCCCTGCTGGGATGGGGAGAGGAATCAGAAAAAAGGGTAAAACCTGTGGGTTGAGATAAGAACAATTTAATTATTGAAATAAAATGTTATATTTATGATAATGCAAAGAGGAAAGGAAAAGAGGGAGGAATAAATCCCAGGATAGGGCCACTGAGTGATGCCCAGCACTGATGGGGGCTCCCAGCTGATGCCCCAGTTTCCATACTGGGCAGGAAGTTCTTGGTCAGTGCTAAGTTAACCCTGGGTGCTGCTTTCAGTCTCATCTCTGCTTTAGCTCAGGAACTATAAACTGTGTTTCAGCAGCTCCCAGTTTAAATCATCCTGCACTTGTTAGCAATGAAAATTTATGAACCACATTTGTTTAACTGCTGTGTCATGGGAAGGATTAATTACAGAGCAGGAATGGCTACTGCACTTTGGGATTTTAACTCTTGCCACAGAGATGGAAGCAGTTATTCAGGTTTATTGTACAGTGGAGCCGTACTTAAAAAAGCAAAAGAAGGCTGAACAAAAGAAGACAGGCAATGATGCCATTATTAGCCAGACATGTTAAAGGCTGGTCACTAATTTCTGACTTGTCAATAGTGGAGGAATGGCTATAAAAAAATCTTGCCCTGATGAGGAGCTATAGGTAATGTACAACTGTTTCATCTGTAGATGGCACCTGGAAGGTTTTGCTGGGATCTTTTGAGGGATGGGGTTTAGAAGAAGTAACTGTCTCTATGATGTGCACCCATGCTGGATTTTTATTGTCATCACAGCCTTTAACCTTAGAGAACATGGGTTATTGTAAACGTGGTTTTTGCAGTTTCCAATGAGAAGAAACTCGTTGGCACTCGTTACTCTTCTCTCCCTGCACTGTTCTTCCTGGGTTAGCTCTGATTTCTCATCTGCTCAGGGTTCAATTTGGCTGCTTTTGGAAGAGCACAGGATGAGCTGGTAGGGTTTAAGCGAGTATTCAAGCAGTGAGGAGGATGATAATTTCCTATTTATCCTGTATAAGGGGTTTGGGAACTGGTCTTTCAGCCATAAACAGAGTTGTAAAAGCATAATCTTGACGTTGAGAGAACAGTGAAGGAAAGCAGTGATCAGGACCTGTGCTTGCAGGTTTTATTGTCAGCACTTTGTACTCAGTGTGTGTGGATTTATAGGAACATTTTATTTACACTTCCCTCCAATATGTAAGCCCAGTCTAAAAATGTGGGGAAGAATGAGATAAACCATGTCTTTTCTCACCCTCTCAGGGTAGTATAGTGAAAAGTCTGCTGTGGGCAAGCAGGAGAAAATACACTTGCAGAAGGAAATGAAAGGTTTGGGAGCAGCTCACAAATGGAACTGCCAAGTCCTGGGTAAAAGTTTGTATTTTAATGCTTTGGACCAAATCCATACCTGTTGAGCCTTGATTTATGTTTTACAAAACTGATAGAGAACATACATTAAAAAAAAAGAATTATCTTTGATGAATCCATGCTCCTTGCACATGTGCCATCAGTCACATGTGTTCAGGGGAGCTGGAACTGCAATTCCACACTCCTTGCCTGTGAACACTGTTATTGTTTGGCAACAGTTGCTTTTATGTGGTTTTGTTTAATCCACTTCAAATAATTAAGCCAGACCATACAGTTGATATTTCTAGTACAGAAGAATTATTGTGCTTTAAAATCCCTGCCCTAATCCACTTTGTAATAAAATCCTGGTGTAGACAAGAGCCACCAAGCAGTTTTCACTGTTCCTCTCTGCTATCAGGAGTTCATTAGGAGCATGAATTTTGTGCTGGCTGCCACCCCCTCATGAATAAATAGGCAATGATTGTTTGTTTTGGATAGCTGATCCCAAAAAAAGGTCCTGCTTCAAGGCTGGGTTGAGGAGAATTTATTATTTTTTAGCACTATTGAAGAAGATGGTGGCTTTGCAAGCTTGTTGTTTTAAATAAAAAAACAAGCAGTATTTTTAGCAGAATTAGACTTGAGTGTTGTTATTCGTGAGGAAGATTTTAATGATGAAATATTTCCAGCATCACCAGGACTTTCCACCTACACTGCTACTGTTTGTTGTGTAAATTTATGGCAAATTATGGGCAGTGAGCCTGAGGCAGGATTTAAAATCAATGTTTGCAGGACTTTAAAGAGCTTCCATCCTTCTGTGGGAACGGTTACATCAGCACTGAAAATACCCCAGGTCCTGAAGGTGTTCTGAGTGACTAAAAGTGAGGATTTGGGTGGAATTGGGTGGAATTGGATCTGTGGCTGCAGTTGGTACAAGGGAAGGCTCAAGGATCGTTTGCAGTTTGGTTTTAGAGGATTGTGAGGCTTTTCCAGCATTACTTTGGTTGTGTGTTTTGGGGTTTTTTGTTTGTTTGTTTTCCTTTTTTTCTGGAGATTCATCTGCTTTAGAAAAGTGGGCAACAGGACAGCATTTTTGCACAGATGGGAAAGAGCAGTTTCATGTCACAATCCTTGTGTATTTTCTGTTCACAACTTCACCCCATTCTGAGTAGAACTGGGAGGAATTGTAGTGTAAGGAAAGAAATATTCTATAGCAAAATATCACTCAAAACAAGGAGAGATTTCCAGTAGAACACAATCTTATCATGTGATGTACCCTCTGTATTTTATTTGCACCTGTAGGTGAAAAATAGCAAATCTTGTGACAAAGAAATAAATGGAAAAGGTCTTGGATTCTGAATGAAGAGAAATTTCAGCATTGCTGCTCATCCATGAACTTTTGCTTCAGGGGTGGAAGGGAATCAAATTGGTTTAATAAGGGCATCCTGGAGCATGTGTAGGGATCTTCTGACATCTAAGATAAGTTTGTGTCCTCCAGAATTGCTTGCTTTGGAGAGTGCTGGGTTCTGTTCTCTGCCTGGGAGTCATTACAAAGACTGATGAAATCCCTGTCTTGGCTTTTCCCAATGTAGCCTAAGTAAGAATTTACCTTACCATGAAAGGGTTGTATATGATGCTTCTACTAAAAATCTTCCTTCCTGTGACTTCCAGGGCTCCTCCAGTAATGAAGTTTTTTATTTTGTAGGACAGTACTTGCTGCAATCCCGCCTGGTTGAGGGCAACACAACCACTTGAATTCAGATTTTGAGTTTGTATTTTGTAAATAGATTTAACGGTATTTTCTATGTGTGTTTTTTCTGAGTGCTTTCAGAGCTTGGGGGTTTTTAATCAGGGTCTGTCAGCTCTTGGGTGTCTCTTATCAACCAACCCAGCACAAATTTTCATTGGCAACTTCTTCAGGACTTTGGTTGAGGGGAGGGTGAGAAGCTCTCCAGGATAACTTCTAATATGAATATAGATGGATTCACCACATGGATGTTTGTTTCTTCTTTTATGGCTAATTAAAATATTGGCTTTGTTGTCTTTTTGCCAGGTTGGTTCAGAGAAGAGGCAGATATTTGATATACACAAAAAGTTGCCTTTAAAAATGAGGGGTGTGATTAGGCTGGTGGTGTTCTACAACTCACTTTAATACCCTGGAGTCTTTAATTGGGACATTAATGTGTAGTTCAGTAATAGAATAGTTCTTATGATTTAGCAACTGTGCTTGTGGTCAGAGCTTATCTGTGCTGTCCAGCAAAGGAGAAACTGAAGTTTCCTGGAGGAAAAGCTCTGATTTCTAAGGAGCAGTGTCAGCAAAAATCTACATTTGTAATCCCTTAACAACCATGAGAGGTGTTAAAAGTACATTTATCAGTTTGTCATGTAAGTAATGTTTGATCAATGGTGGAGGGAGTCCAGTTAGTTTTGGAGTGGAATTTGTGACATAAATCATCCCTTTTTTTTTTAATGGAAGGGGGGAAATTATGGAAGTGTGATGTTTCAGCACAGTAATAATGTGATGGAAAAACAGAAGTGGTTAAATCCTTGAGATGCAGCTTGAATCATCTGATGTTGTATGAATACCAAAAGCTTGAAATAATAAAACTGAGTAATAACATGCAGAGTGTTCTGCTTCTAAGCTGATGAGCCCCACAGAAAATACTGATATCTTCCCTGTTTTAAATATCAGTAAAGCTGTTTTTTAGTAAAATATCTGAATGGCTGAACTTCTGACCTTCTGTCTTTCCAAAACCTTTAGCTGTTTGTATCACTCAGGGTCTCACAGAGTAGCTTCCTGTGAGTGCTGTCAGGGCCATCCCATTAATTTTAGGATTTTCTTGGAAGCAGGAGTGTTACATAGGGCAACTGCTTGCTTGGCTTGTTTTGTTTTAAAAAAACAATGAATTATTCTTACCCCCGGAAAGTTTCACCCTTTTTTTTTCCTCTGAGTTTATTGTAGCAAGAAAATAAAAGGATGTTTTCAACGTGTTAAATAGGCTGGAAAATGGGGCAATTGTCTGCCTGGGCCTCGATGTGTTTTAGTGGAGGGGAACCCCATTAGCAGAGCCAGTGGAGGGGTGGAAATTCCTGCAGGAACAAAGGGCCTGTTCCTTTGGAACGAGTTTTTAAAAACTTCAGCTGCCTGCAGTTTGTAAACAGTCACAGCATCCTTCGGGCACCCCAGATGTTCCTGAGCAGTGGCAGCCACACAATTGTGGCTTTTCTTCCTCAGCCCTTCTCAGTTAATTTGGGATAAAATATGGGGGCTGCTGGCATTCCCCCCAGTAAATGGTGTTTGCTGGAATTTTATCTCTCTAAATCTTGTCTGGCAAGTGGAGGGATCTCCTTGCTGGGATGGAATTTGTCATCAGATCCCAAGCAGTGCTCTGAAAGTCACAGCTGGCTGAATCCCAGGCTGGTGAGGGGATGGCACGTCCCATATGGGACTTGTCAGTGCACATGCTGCCAAATGATCGTCATTGCTCAGATGCTGCCCCTGGGATTTGTCTGTTTTACCAGAACTCCTCTTTGTTACAGCCTCCACTCCCCAACAATGCAGGGAAGTTATTCCCTGATTAATGTCTGTGGAGCTTTCTGCTGGGGATGGAAACTGGAATGGTGGGAATCTGGCCATTCTTCCCGTGGTACATTATTTGGTGTGTTTAATTTGGTTTTAGAAAGGAAAAAAAAAAACGTTCTTTGTTAATTAGAAGTACT